>NC_041323.1:3183779-3483779 GCF_004329235.1 Podarcis muralis | reverse complement strand
TACTGGTTTTTATGCCTCGAAGTTTTTAGGGCCAGAGTGCCTTTCAGGAGAGAAGGGTCCATGGCCATCTGCAGCAGCGTGCCTGAAGCCAACGCTATAAACAGGTTTCTCAAAATTCAGCGCAGTCTTGCCAGGTTGCTGTTAGCTAAGATTATCAGGCCATTTTCAGGTGCGTCTTTCTAAAATCTAGAAAGCTGGCAACAGAAAATGTGATGGGGGGTGGAAGTACACTGTTAGCAGTCTGTGCGAGTGATATTCCTCCAGTAAGCATCCCGTAGCCATTGCTGAGGTCCAGAAAGCTGCTCTTAGGTGCTTATAACCAAGAGGGTGACATAAAGGACATTCCACGTTTCCTTAGCTTGCTCCAAACCCATCTTGGTTTTGATTAATCAACCTTTGCCAGCTTCAGGCATGTGGAAGAAGCTCCCTAGCTAGGGAGCCAGTTTCTGGAAATGATGTAAGGACCCCTCCAGATGTCCTTTTTTATTGCACATGCATGATGATTCGTGCTCATGATGCTATTGGGGCAGTCATACAATATCTCACTTTATTCCCCCCCCCCTTTAAATTTTTTTATTGGTTTTTCGAAATTTTATACATTTCCACTTTAACCCTTTCTAAACATTCAAATAAAAGGTTCTTTCAAACCTTCAGACCTCCTTCCCTTCCTCCATGGGTTCCATATTCAAAGAAATTATATTCTTTCTTTTTCTGCATCTATCTGTTGTATACCCATAATTACCAAAGTTCATTTCACATTACAAGTGTCACTGTATCCCTGCCAATGATTTTAACTGTTTACAGTGGTCTCTTAAGTATATTAAAAATTTATTCCAGTCGTTTGAAAATACTTGATCTTCCTGGTTTCTGATCTTTCCCATCAGTCTCACCATCTCTGCGTACTCCATCAACTTGGTCTGCCATTCTTTTCTGGTGGATACTTCTTCCTCCTTCCATCTCTGGGCTAGAAGCATTCTCGCTGCCGTCGTTGCAGACATGAAAAGTCTTTTGTCTTCTCTTGGTGTCTCTTCACATATTATACCTAACAGAAAAGCTTCTGGTTTTTTAACAAAAGGTTTCTTAAACATTTTCTTTAACTCACAATATATCGTTTCCCAGGAAGCTTTTACCACTCCGCAAGACCTCTTTCCCTTTGCATTTCCAACACAGATTTGAACTACAGTGGTACCTTGGGTTACATACGCTTCAGGTTACATACGCTTCAGGTTACAGACTCCACTAACCCAGAAATAGTACCTCGGGTTAAGAACTTTGCTTCAGGATGTGAGAACAGAAATCGTGCTTCGGCGGCGCAGCCGCAGCAAGAGGCCCCATTAGCTAAAGTGGTGCTTCAGGTTAAGAACAGTTTCAGGTTAAGTACGGACCTCCGGAAGGAATTAAGTACTTAACCCAAGGTACCACTGTAGTTCTGTACATTTTCACAATTTTACTCGGTGTTAGATACCAATGGTATATCATTTTCATACAGTTTTCCTTCAACAAACAGCATGCAGTAAATTTTAGATCCACTTTCCATAACTTTTCCCATGATGAAAATTGGATATTATATCCAAAATCTCTTGCCCAGTGAATCATCAGTGCCTTAACTTCTTCATCTTTTGGATACCATTCTAAAAGTAATTTGTACATTCACATTATTTTCCAACAGATCTATTTCAGACCTCAACCTCTGTGTATCAAAACCTTTTTTCTTATGTACTTTAAAGACATTGTTTAATTGATGATACTGTAACCAATCTGTTAATAACTATGTCTTCAAATGTTTTCAATTTTAGTTGGCCTTCTGCTGTTAACAAATCTTTGAGTGGACACTTACAATATCCCACTTTCAATACTGTTCGCGCATGCAAACATTTTGCAGTGGTCACCTCATTTTCAGTCAGTGCCTATCCTCTGATTTCCTGCTGAACTCCTGTAACTTTTTGTACCAATTACAATGCTGCTTGCCGTTCATAAACATGTGACACTCATCTTGTTCTTTATTCAAAAGCCTTGTTTTGTAAATGTATACCTCTAGACACCCAGTGTTGAGAAACAGTTTGGGGTTGTGTTAAAACACGTTCTCATTATTTTTAAATTGGAGGCAGTAATCTTCGCATCAGCTTCCCAGCTAGAACTTTGTCCTGTTTTTTAGCCACAATTCATTTATTTCAGGTCCTGTCCTTTCTCACTAAACCTTGATTAGAATTCAAAGTGTGAAGCTTTCTTTTTCAAAAAGTTTGAAGTCTATAGAAAAGTGGTCTAGGATTATTCAAGAATGGCTTTTGACACATGCTGGACTGAGTGTGGAAAACCCACAGAGAAAACAAAAAAACTGTTTTAGGAGCATGTGGTAAGGATGAAAGAGACCTAATTTCTGCTTCTGTAAATGTAGATGCTTCAATTGCTGCCTTTTTTATATTTCAGTGCTGTCTGAAAGTTCCAGAAATCTCCCTCTTTCAAGAAAGATGAGGTTGTGGTACTGCACAGCGGCGGCACTTATTAGTTTGCTGTTCTTCTGGGTCCCATCCTCAATGTGCTGCAACAAGGCTCTCTGTGCAAGCGATGTCAGCAAGTGTTTAATACAGGTAGGAGGGAATACAGTTTTTGTCACGAATGGGTAGGAAAGTACAGGTTGGCTGTTAACAGCATGAATTGATGTGATGAATAAGCAATCCTGAAATAAGAAGCAAAATAAAAATGAAGTTTGTGTTTTTTGTCTCTACCTTTTTTCCAAATGTTCATTTGTCTTACAACAAATAAAAAATCAGCCTTACAGTGGATAATATTGTGGAGTCAAACTGATTAATTAGATGAATTGCCACTCTGACATGCATTTCGTGCCTTTAATCTATTTTCTCTTCCCCGTAGTATGAGCTTATTTGGGGAATGAATGCAAAACCTTACCTTCTTTTCTCATAGTAGGGTATAGCGAATCCCCAGCCTACTCAGTGTAGACATATTGAAATCGATGAACCTAAGGTAACCATAGTCCAGTAGCACCTTAGAGACCAACTAAATTTGTTCTGGGTATAAAGCTTATACCTAGAACAAGCTTAGTTGGCCTCTGAGGTGCTACTGAACTATTTTTTGACTGCATCAGACCAACACGGCTTCCTACCTGAATCTAAGTTAACCATGTCCGTTGTAGGACAAGCATTAGCTATAACCCTTGAACAATATACAATGTAGGCTTTGGCAGATTTAGCTTTCTGAGATAAAAGTTAAATATCTGTAGGAGACTGAATGTGCTGCGGTGAGAATAATGAAATAATGATGAATTGAAACTGGAGTAACATAACAGACAGGTCGTCAGAAGTTGCAATTTCAGAATAGTAATGCACTAATTGAATATGCTGGGTGGTATTCAGTGCTAATCCTAGTCAGAGTAGATCAGGGGTGGCCAACTCCCATTAAACTGTGATCTACTCTCAGAGTTAAAACTGGCAGTGATCTACCCCCTGTTTTGGGGGGTTCAGGTCAAAGTTGTTGAGTTATTTTTGGGAGGAGGAAAGCCCACTTTTTTAGGGGTTCAGGGCAAATACATTGAGCTTTTCTTACGGGAGACAAACTTGTTGAGCTACTTTGGGGGAGCCAGTGATCTACCGCAGACGTCCAGTGATCTACCGGTAGGTCACGATCTACCTGTTGGACGTGCCTGGAGTAGACCCATCGGCGTTAATGGAGATCACTAATTTAGGTTCATTATTTTCAGTGGGTCTGCTAAGTTGAATACAGCCCAGTGAAAAATTATAGGATGGGCTAGCCACAGTGACTGGTGCTCTCCCAACTTCCTGGCTGGACTATCGTAATGCACTCTTTGTGGAGCTGCCCTTGAGGACTGTTTGGAATATACAATTAACTCGAGACCACAGTGGCCGAAATGTTAACCTGTGCAGCCAGAATCAAGTAACACCCCTTCTGAAATGTTGGCAGTGGCTCCCTCTGGACAGAACGCAAAGTGTTGGTGTTGACCTGCGAATCCCTAAATGACTTGGGGCCCAAATACCTGAATTAGTGCCTCGCCCTGCAACAACCTTGCTGCTCTTAGACCTGGAGGGAAGGCCCTTTTCATCATCACCCAGCCAGGAGTAGTGCATTATGTGGTGAAAACAGGACGGGGCCTTTTCCGTGGCAGTGGCTATGGGGTGCCTTCTCCCTTGCTTTTGTCATTTGGGTGCCAAGTAAAAATTCAACTTCCCCAGCCTTTGGGAAATTAATAGGAATTTATTCTCTGCTGCAAGTGGGAGAACTGAGGTCGTGGCCCCCTGAGCACAGGCTGATTTCCCCCCCGTTTTAATCATTGAACTGAATTGGTTTCATTGCAGTGTCGTTTTTATTGTTATGAAGGGCAGGCTAAACAATTGCTTATAAAAATAAAATTCAGCAACTGCTGATGTGTGGGAATCATAGTTCCTAGAAATCAATGATGACCCAACATAGTTAAACAGGAGCGTCTCCTTAAAACATGATTCTGTTTCTTTCGCAAAGGGTAATCTCAGAATAACCCTTCAAGTTACCGTGTGAGTTACCTTGAGGGCAGTCTGCTCTGAATCTTGTTTGTATGCGCAAGCTTAGAGAAGAGTGACTCACAAGAAGGACAAGCCCAAGACTTGCTAATTAAAGGGTTGGCTACACCCACCACCCTATTTTTAAAAATGTGTATTTAACTTGAGCAATATTAAACATACGATGCAAAAACTCCGATTACATAGAATTGAACCCAGGGGTAATCTAGTCCTTGCGATGCAGGAAACGCTTATATGCTAGGTTGTCTTTATATAATTTTATTTTTTTTAAAAATGAGATGAGGCAAGTGCTAAGGTTTTTGATATGATAATCAGCTAATTCAGAAGATACCGAGACATTGTGGAAAGTGAAGGCGAGGTCATATTCAGCGCTTAGAGTGCAAAAACCTTAGTTAAGCCAATTTTAGTTATGCTGAATCCATGTCTCTGATTCTTTGTATATTTCTGCCGGTGGGAAATGCCGCTCCTATTATGTAAAACACAATGTGTAAAATAGCCATGGTAATTGTTGTTGGCAACCATCTGTCTTGAGAGGCAATGGAGTACCATAGTACAGTGGTACCTCGGGTTACATACGCTTCAGGTTACAGACTCTGCTAACCCAGAAATAGTGCTTCAGGTTAAGAACTTTGCTTCAGGATGACAACAGAAATCGTGCTCTGGTGGCGCAGCGGCAGCAGGAGGTCCCATTAGCTAAAGTGGTGCTTCAGGTTAAGAACAGTTTCAGGTTAAGTACGGACCTCCGGAACGAATTAAGTACTTAACCTGAGGTACCACTGTACTTTTAATTTTGAAACTTGACACACTTCAACATGGGGGGCTTATGGGGGGGAAAGCATCCTTCAGTATTGCTGGCTATGTTTGATGGGTCATGCCTGGGTCCCTTTGAAACTCATGGAACATTCAAATCTGATTTAAGAGGAACGGATATGACCAACTTTTTGTAGGTTGAAGATTCCATGTATAATGAAAGCAGGTCCCTGAACTCAATATGCGGGAAGATTATTAAGCAAGATCCATTGCTCTAAATTCTTTCACTCTGTGAAGTAGAAGAGGCTGCGTTCATTATACTGCCTTTTCCAGAATGTGGGAAGGATGATCTGCATAAATATTTATTTTATCAGCTCTGTAACAGATGTGAATGAGATCAACAGTTTCTTGTCTTGAGACATGTTGCATTTGTGTTGTGACCCTGGATGAGTCTTTTAAATATCCTGTTAGTCATTTCTTCTTCGCTGAGAACTTTGGCTTTAATAAAGTTCTTGGCAGTCTGCACGTTAACCCATATATAGTTTATGTCAGGCTTCCTCAACCTCGGCCCTCCAGATGTTTTTGGCCTACAACTCCCATGATCCCTAGTTAGCAGGACCAGTGGTCAGGGATGATGGGAACTGTAGTCTCAAAACTTCTGGAGGGCCAAGGTTGAGGAAGCCTGGTTTATGTGTATCACAGTGAGCTAGCAGGGGGAGAAACTAGAGCTATGCAATATAGCTTGCGTACATCCTACTTTATTTTAAACAATATATATACTTCCACCGGTGAGAATTTCATTAAATAATACATGGTAATTTTGCATAGCAGAAGTTGCTGTGCTTCCAAATGGCAGTGGAGTCAAAAAGATGATTTCTGTTATCTGCACAGTACATAGCAAATGTGCGATTAAATACAGCCCCTCTTAAATAATGGTTTGTGTGGCTGTTTTTGCAATTGTATATGGATAAGGAGAGCCAGTGTGGTGTAGTGGTTAAGAGCGGTAGACTTGTAATCTGGGGAACCGGGTTCGCTTCCCCGCTCCTCCACATGTAGCTGCTGGGTGACCTTGGGCCAGTCACACTTCTCTGAAGTCTCTCAGCCCCACGCACCTCACAGAGTCTTTGTTGTCGGGGAGGAATGGAAAGGAGATTGTTAGCCGCTTTGAGACTCCTGAAGGGGAGTGAAAGGCAGGATATCAAATCCAAACTCTTCTCCTCCTCCTCCTCTTCAGGCTGGTGCTTTATTGCAGGTGTACTTTGCAACATATTTTTGACACAATAATGCCTTGATGTTGGATTTAGTCTGTTCTATGATTCCCCACCGTCCCCCACCGCCAATGTTACCACATTATTGCTGTCTGGAGAGCCTATAGTGCAACAAAAGTGTGGGGGGGACACACAACAAAGCAGAATATTTGTTTCCTATGTACGTTCCTAACAAAGCTTCCTATGTATGTTCCTAACTGTGGTAGTTGTGGGGGAAGGCATTTGTCTCCCGTGGTATTTTATGCACAGAAATACCTAAATGGTGTGTTGTGTTTCCAGGAGCTGTGTCAATGCCGGCCTGTTGAAGGGAACTGCTCCTGTTGCAAGGAGTGCATGTTGTGTCTGGGCACACTGTGGGACGAGTGCTGTGACTGCGTTGGTAAGTTCGTTCGTTCTTTATCACCTAATACGGCCTTGGCTGCTTCAGATATATATACTCATGCCCACTGCTTTGGATCTGTGGCTCTTAAGAGCCATGTCAATACAATGGAGCAGAGCATACACAGAATCCAGGGCTTTAGGGCAGTGGGTTCCCAATTGGTGGTCTACGGGACCCTCTAGAGGACTGAGGAGTGCCTCCAACGCCTCCTCTGGTAGATATGGGGGTTCTCCATCAAGCCTCTGCCTGGAGGGCCCCCCTCAAGGGGATCCCCAGCATTGGATTCAGGGAACCCTGCCTGCTACTCAGGGTCCTCGCCGTTTGGGGTGTCTGGTTCATCATGTCTGGCACCATGTCAGGGCTAGCCATGGCACTCACCGAGAAAATAGTAGGGTATAAAGGTAAAGGGACCCCTGACCATTAGGTCCAGTTGTGACCGACTCTGGGCTTGCGGCGCTCATCTCACTTTATTGGCCGAGGGAGCCGGCGTACAGCTTCCGGGTCATGTGGGCAGCACGACTAAGCCGCTTCTGGCGAACCAGAGCAGCGCACGGAAACGCCGTTTACCTTCCCACCGGAGTGGTACCTATTTATCTACTTGCACTGTGCTTTCGAACTGCTAGGTTGGCAGGAGCAGGGACCGAGCAATGGGAGCTCACCCCGTCGCGGGGATTCGAACCGCTGACCTTCTGATTGGCAAGTCCTAGGCTCCGTGGTTTAACCCACATGGGTATACCCATGAGCTAGATTTACAGTTATACCTCGGGTTGTAGATGCTTCAGGTTGCGTTTTTTTGGGGGGTTACGGATTCACCGAAACCCAGAAGTACTGGAATGGGTTAGTTCTGGGTTTTGGCGATTGCGCATGTGCAAAAGTGCTAAGTTGCGCATGCGCAGAAGCACCGAATCGCAACCCGCACGTTCTCAACCCGAGCAACCACTGTATTAGGGAAGGAGAAACAGCTCTGCACGTCTGTGTCTATGCTCCAGTTCATATGTTGGAAGAGCGATATAGTTGCTGCTGCCCTATGAGCTGAATCATGCGCTATTCCAGTAACTTCCCCAAACAGGAACCACAGGACTGAGGTGCATGACGTCGCTCTTCCCCACATCAAGGGTGACTTGTTTCGTAGAAGGGAGGGGGCAGCGGTGGTGTGTCAAAGAACTTGGTTGTTCATCCATCCTGTGTTCCACTTCGCAAGCTTACAGGGGAGATTAATTTTGCTTAACCACACTGTTTTGGTAATTCATGAATTGAGCCCCCTGCTAGACCCTTCCCTGCCCCGCTGATTAAGTTTCCTTATGGCCGATGTTTCAGAGCCTTGTGGCTTATTTATGCAGTATTTCAAGCTACTGTAGGCCAAACGGAGATGATGTTGATTTTTACCATATTTGTATCTGACAGTCTGTTCTCCTGACCGCTGACCCAAATCCCGAATTTACACAGCCGAGGGTTATTTTGGCTAAATAGTCTGTTTTTCATGCTGTCTCCTGGGATGCACGTGAAGTGGGGAGGGGGGTGTTCATGTGCAGAAGTTAATGATTCCCTGCATCTCCTCCACCTTGGGCTGGCCATCATTCAGCGCACCCCACGGCGCACTGGTTGAAAACGACTGGTGTAAAATAGTGAGTGGCCTGCAGAATAAATGGATTGTGATGCCATTTTTGTAGTTTAGCAGCCAAATACAACAAAAAAATTCTTCAGAATTTAGTTTCTACATCCTGTTACAGTTTTACCTTGGGTTACAGATGCTTCAGGTTGTGTTTTTTCGGGTTTCGGCAGTTGCATAGAAGCGCTAAATTGCATTTTGCGCATGCGCAGAAGCGCTGAATTGCAATCTGTGCATGCGCAGATGCACCGCTGCAGGTTGCAAACGTGCACCCCGTACGGATCACGTTCGCAACCCAAGTGTCCTCTGTACTTTTAAACTGTGTGTATGAGAGCGCGCGCACACACACGTTGTGTTTGGGAAAGTAATCCGTATGCTATTATTACCCTAAAGTAAGATGCTGGTGAGTTCGTACAGATGTGTTTTTCAAAGTGCATTAAATGAGGAAAGTGATACTTTCAATAGAGCTTTCATGCATGTGGCATGGAGTATATTTAGCTATGCTGTGAAATGGAAGCAGTGTCTCATGTGTCATTGACTATGTGCTTATGTCATACCTTTGGCTAGTGAAGTTGCTTCTGTAATTCTGGCAAGAGATTAAACTCCTTGGTAAACAAAATTGCATTCTTGAATTGTGATCAAAGAAGCTTTGCACAAATTGGATACTTTCCCAAGAAAAGGTGATTTGTAATTTCACCCTGTGTCACAAGGAGGCAAAAAAGGCTTTGGTGTCTGTGAGACAGAATAAGAAATGTGAGGTTCATAGTGTGTCCTCCCCCACCCCAATAAAAACTGCCCACCCTTTTCCACCAGGCTTAAATGGAAGGTGATGTCTTGGTATTTTTTGCTTCTTAAAGCACATTGCAGTAATCCAGCCTTTAGGTTACTAGTGCATGTACTACTACAGTGTTGAAGTTATTCTGATCCAGATGTGCTGTTGGATGGAAGCTGGTAAAAGACAGCTTGTCTAATGGAAAAGCTTTATCCTGGAATATCTCCAAGCTATGTGCTTGCTCCTTTAAAGGGATTAGCCATGCTACAGACTCAAGCATCACCCAAAATAAGTACAGTGGTACCTCGGGTTACATACGCTTCAGGTTACATACGCTTCAGGTTACAGACTCCACTAACCCAGAAATTGTACCTCGGGTTAAGAACTTTGCTTCAGGATGAGAACAGAAATCGTGCTCCGGCGGCGCGGCGGCAGCTGGAGGCCCCATTAACTAAAGTGGTGCTTCAGGTTAAGAGCAGTTTCAGGTTAAGAACAGGACCTCCGGAACGAATTAAGTACTTAACCCGAGGTACCACTGTACCTGGAAGGTGAAAGGGGCAAGACGAACTTTTTATGTAAACTGTCTTGAGGGATTTTCTACACTGTATAGCGGTGTATGGTATGAAATAAATAAATAAGCTTCAGGTCTTACCAGCACTCCCCGCTCATGATTTGAAGTTGAACATTTCGCCTTTCCAAAAAATGCTGCTTCTTATGGGTGCCTTTTCTTTTTATTTTGCTCACCTCCAGGTATGTGCAACCCTCGCAATTATAGCGACACGCCTCCCACGTCCAAGAGCACCGTCGAGGAACTGCACGGGCCAATCCCCTCGCTTTTCCGAGCGCTTACAGAAGGGGACACCCAGCTGCACTGGAATATTGTCTCGTTTCCCGTCGCGGAAGAGCTGTCCCACCACGAGAACCTGGTCTCCATTTTAGAGTCGGTGAACCACCCCCAGCACCAGAACGTCTCGGTTTCAAGCAACAACGTCCACACGCCGTTCTCCAGCGACAAAGGTAAGCGGGTTGCTGTGTGAAAACTGAGCTCCTAGAATTGGGGTTGAGATTGTGTTCATTTGGAAAAGAGAGGAAGGAAGAATGAGGCGTTAGCTGCAGTTTTAAAGTGCAGTGGTACCTCTGGTTACGTACTTAATTTGTTCCAGAGATCCGTTCTTAAGCTGAAACTGTTGTGAACCTGAAGCACCTCTTTAGCTAATGGGGCCTCCCGTCGCTGCTGTGCAATTTCTGTTCTCACCCTGAAGCAAAGTTCTTAACCGGAGGTGCTATTTCTGGGTTAGCGGAGTCTGTAACCTGAAACGTATGTAACCCGAGGTACCACTGTACAGGCAAGTGTTGTCACAGTTCCAAAGTGTGGGGTTATGCCTGGTCCACGGATTATGGTGAATCGCTGCCTACATTTGAATCCCATGGCTTCCCTCAGAGAGACCTGGGAACTGTAGTTTGGTCAGGGTGCGGGGAACTATAGTTCTGTGAGAGGGTAAACTGTTGCTCCCAGGATTTTTGGGAGAAAAGCTTTAAAATCAGGGGTCAGCAAACTTTTTCAGCAGGGGGCCGGTCCACTGTACCTCAGACCTTGTGGGGGGCCGGACTATTTTTTTTTTTTTTGTGGGGGGGGGGGAAATGAACGAATTCCTATGCCCCACAAATAACCCAGAGATGCATTTTAAATAAAAGCACACTTTCTACTCATGTAAAAACACGCTGATTCCTGAACCGTCCTGGCTTCTGAGATTCAGATTTTTTTTTCTTGTTTTCATCTTCCAAAAACTAGCAGCATCTTATGGTCTGGTGCGCCTTATAGAGCGAAAAATATGATATGTTGTGTCTGCAACCGATGGGTCTTTCGAACTGATTTTTAATATTTGGTGTTGTGTTTACTTTCTCTGCTGTATCGCAGCCCAAGGTCTCCAGAGAAGGGGGGGGAGAGATAAATAGATAAGAGCAGGCACCCCCAAACTCGGCCTTCCAGATGTTTTGGGACTACAACTCCCATCATCCCTAGCTAACAGGACCAGTGGTCAGGGATGGTGGGAATTGTAGTCCAAAAACATCTGGAGGGCTGAGTTTGGGGGTGCCTGGATAAGAGTGTGCAGAGCAGGAGACAAAGATTATACTGATTTTGCTACTGCAGTAATTCCATACGGGACATACCGTATTTTTCGCTTTATAAGACACACTTTTCCCCTCCTAAAAAGTAAGGGGAAATGTGTGTGCTTCTTCTGGCGCGAATGCAGGCGGGAGGCTCTGCTCAGCGCTCCCTTTAAAGAGCCGCATGGAGCGTGTGTGCAGCTCTTGGGGGCTTTTCCCCAAGGAGAAAAGCCCCCAAGAGCCGCACACACGCTCCGCATGCTCTTTAAAGGGAGTGTGGCTCTTGGGGGAGCCTTAGCCGTGCACAGCCTCTCTCAGGCAGGAGATGAAGGCTCCCCTTGCCTGGGAGAGGCTGCGTGCGGCTATCCCAGAAGCTGCACTGCAATCCCGCTGGCTGTCCTGGCTTCTGGGATTCAAAATATTTTTTTTTCTTGTTTTCCTCTTCCAAAAACTAGGTGCGTCTTATGGTCTGGTGCGTCTTATAGAGCGAAAATACGGGACTTTATTTTAAACGTTATTTCAAAACTGACAGAGGTGTGTTTGGATCAAGGGAAAAGCTGTTCCATTCACCCTGAATTAAGCTGGAAATTAAGTTATTGGTTCCATTGTCTGAAAGATTGGCAGCTTGAGCTTTTCTCAGCAGACTAAAGTGCCTTTCTCACTCTCTTCGTTTAGAAGCCACGTGCACGGTGGTTTACTTCGACGACTGCATGTCGGTGCATCAGTGCAAGAGCTCCTGCGAATCTATGGGAGCATCAAAATACCGATGGTTTCACAACGCCTGCTGCGAATGTATTGGACCAGAGTGTATAGACTATGGCAGCAAAACTGTAAGATGCACAAATTGTATGTTCTGAAGCCAGAAGCTGAATCTTCTTCTTCTTTTTTTTCATAGACACCAAAGTTATTTTTTTATTGATAAAGATTGAGCTTGGGAGGATTGCTTGAGAGTGGAATAGTTGAAACGCAGAGATGTACAAAATCTTAAAACCTGTAATTCCAACCCCATTCCCTCTAAATAAGGTAATACAGTGTTAACTAGCAAATGTGTGTTTTCTTAAAATATTAACCAGGCTTATTAGAGTTTTATTTGATTTGAATATGCCAACTTATGTACAGGGTCGTCTCATTAAGGAGAGGAGCATGAAACTTCACAGAAATTGCAATTGGATCCAGAAATCTATAAACTCTGGAATTTCCCCAAAATTTCAGATTTGGACTGGCGTGTAGCTTGATGCAGCGCGACACACAGATTTCTATCATGATAGGTATTTTTGAAAGTAGGATGGCAGTTACACGAAAGTCTCCATCCATCACCATTTGCTTAAAAGAAGGAAAGAATCAGTATTTTTTAGATCAAAATATGTGTCCTCTTCTTTGTTTCTTGCTCTAGTTCAAAAAAAGAGAACATCCATCAATTGATAATTAAAATATAAATCATAGTGAACTCAGAAATAACTGATATGTAAGCAGCAAGGAAGAGATTTGGACGAAATGCAGTTGCATCAGGATCTTTTGCTATTTTTCTTTATTATGTACAAATCTTACTGAGGCTCAATAAAGTATATTTTTAAAAGCCAGCTAATTCTATTTTTATAAAATTTATATACTTGACACTTTGTGTTTCGCCCTCTTTTCTACTGTAGCTTTTAATAATATACTGTTTAGAGTTAACGAGTTCGCCGAGTCACCATTGGCAATCCTTACACTGAAACCGTAGGTTCTTAGACTCACAGAATTGTAGAGTTGGAAGAGGGACCCCAAGAATCATCTAGTCTAACCCCCTGCAATGCTCTTTCACACACAGGCAGTTTGTACATTATCCTAGGAAACACAAATAGGTTGCACAGGGGGAGAATGCTTCTGTTATCCAGAAGTGTTTTACCAAGAAAATGGTTGGTTCTCTTAATTTTGAGCCAACAATCGGCCACTATGCAGAGTTGGCATCTGTCGAGACAGTAGAAGACTTCTTGATTTTTAAATTACTTTGGTACCAATCCAACCCACCCTGCTACTTGTTGCCTTAAGAACTTGGGACTGACCCATCGACTAGAATTGGTTGGCTTCTGTCTCAGGAGACAGTGGAGGAGTGCGCCTTCGGGGGTGAAGTCAGACCATTGGAGAGTTACAGCGCCTGCTGTGGCCGTAGAGACCGATACAGGAGAGACATGTTTTGTTGCAGCTGGGGAAGATGGAGACGTCCGGTTGTGCTGCTGCAGATGCACCAGGCCGTTCCTTCTCTGCTCTCCCAGCGGTCATTCCTCCTCTGGTCACACAACCTAACTGTCTCCAGTCACTGTTACCCAAAGAGTTCTGGGAACTGTAGTTTTTGAGGGATGTATACACACAATGCATTTAAAACACTCCCCCCCAAAGAATCCTGGAAACTCTAGTTTTCTCCCTACAGAACTACCATTCCCAGCACCCTTAACAAACTATAGCTCCCAGAAATATTTTTTTGTGGTGGACGTGTGTGCTTTCCATGTATGGTGTGAACACAGTCTCAGTCTTGCCCTTACTGTTTTTAAACCAATCGTAATTCTTTCTGTTACACGTCTGTAAATCCTGAGACTTAGGTGAAAGGCAATTCATAAATCAACAGAAATTACGCCACCGCTTCCTTGAAAGAAGAATCTCTTCTGTCTTGGAATGTTTCATATTCTGCAATAAATGATCTTGCAGATCAATAACGAGTTGGATTTAGCCTATTCATTTTTCTTCTGTTGGATAGATATCTTTGGCAAAACTATGCGTGCCATGTGCTCAGTTGACCTACTAAAGCTTAGAATTCTCTTTTCTGGCAGCTGAAAGTGACTATAGACATTATAGAACAATAACCCTACATCTAATAGCCTTCTTTCCTTGGGGAAAATGGAACTCTCAGTTAAGCCTTTCAGTTGCTGCTGTATTTAATGTGAAGCCACACTTTGAAAGGTGGAAAACATAAATGCATTGTAAAACTTGGTACTGTCCAATTCGTTGATGAGGAGATTTATGCAAATTGGATAATGAAAGCTAATTCAATAGCTTTGAAGGTACGGAAAATGTTTGACTTAAGAACATTCTACCTGTAAAACACTGTTACCTTAATGAAGTCAGGATTTTCTGCGTAAGAATCTGTTGTGGTGGATTCACGGGATCATCCTAATTGTATAAAGACTTTGAAGAGGAAAAAATAGATTTGAGGATAGTTTTATGTTTTGGTGTTAAAGAGACATTTTAAAACCTTGAAATATTTCCTATTATGGATGGTCCAGTTGATCTGTTATATTGTCATTTATAATACTGCCTAGGAATCACCCTGCTGTGAGCTCTGTGTACATACAGTGAAATGATTTATATCAGTATTAAATGCATTTTCTTATATTTACCTGTTTCACTTGGTATTTTAATAAACAACACTATTTAGCTGTGTGGTTTTCTTTAATTGTGTTCTCATAAGTAACTGTAAGTTTAGACCTTTTAGTGGTTTTGCCACAGGGAAAGAATTAGATGACCCAGTTTCACAAACAACCTGGTGGGAAAACTTGAATTTTGCAAATTTCTTCAGTGAGGGTCTTAAAAAAATGGGTGTGTGGGTGTGTAAGGAATTCAAATTTGCTATTATCTTTGTGATTGGACAACATTCAGCTTGTAAAATGTACGTTTGATAACGAAGCACGTAAACTGCTTTCGGAAAGTCAAATCATTTTAATTTAATTACCTTCTGAAAATGCCGGGTAATGCTAAATATTAATAATAATAATAATAAATAAATATAACAGCAAGTACTTGACAATTATTTTAATTATTTCTATGCAATTTTACACACATCTTATTTACCAGTCAAAACTAAATTTCATTTTTGGAACTTGAATGTTGAGAAATTCAACATGCCTTCCTGGTCCAGGTTAGGGAGGTTGCTGCCAGATCTGATTTGTGTTTTGAACTTTGGAGGAAGGGAAAACGTGGCGGTTGAGGTCAAGGCAGCGGCTGCCCCTCTGCCACCGCCATTGCTGCAGCATCAACATCCCAAATGTGTAGTATTTATTACTTACTTACGTACGTACTTATTTATTTATGATGTCCCCGGATTCATTGGAAAAAAATCTGGTAACCCTAATCTATCATGATGTTAATTTGCATTGCATTGGGAATCTGAAGAAGTGTGCATGCACACGAAAGCTTATACCCAGAACAAACTCAGTTGGTCTCTAAAGTGCTACTGGACAATTTTTTAATTATTTTATTGCATTGGGAAGTTATGCTCCAGGGCTCCTCTGTGTCATAACTCATCACCTTTGGCAAGCTCAAGAAGGGAGATTATAAAAGCAGCACGCCTGCCTTTGATTGCATTGCGCTTTTAGGGTGTTCCAAGAAAACTGGGTGTGTTGCTGATGGATAATTCCCATTAATAACTCGCTTGGATTAAATTTGTGGATGGGAAACGACGTGCTGCTATATACTTTTAAGAGAACCACTTCCCCATGTCTGAATCTGCATATAAAAACATTTTACCATTGTACTGTTGAGAGTGTATTAATTTATGGTCTCTGTGTGTGGTTTGGGAGCTGCACGGTCAGGGGAAAAACAATGCTGTCCAGGGTTGTAAAGACTGCGGAGAGAATGTGGGTGCACTCTTCCCACCTTGGATCAAATCTATGCTTCCAGGTGCCATAAGAAAGCGGCAGAGATAGCGCAGGATAGTGCGCACCCCGGAAATGATCTCTTTCAGCTTCTGGCTTCTGGAAGAAGGTACAGGGTTATAAAGACTGGGACTAGCCGCCTGAGAAACAGTTTCTATCCAAATGCGATTTTGGTTTTAAACGCAGTGTAAGGTAGTCTCTATGGGAGTATATTGTATTTAATTATGGGATATCAAGAGTTTTTAGGGGGCTAACCAGGCTGGGATAGCAGGCTTGTGGGTTTTTGAATGTCTGATGTAGATTTTTCCAATTTTGTTGTTCTGTATGGGACAATGACAATAAAAATTATCGTAAATGGCCTTCGAAGGAACAGAACAACCCTACCTTCTTGCCCTCGACGTCTGAGTACGTCTGAGTCCCTAAGACTAATTGAGATCCTCTGAAATATGGAAGTTTGTGGCTAAACATGACAAAGGATGGAAAAGTTGCCATTGGGAAACCCAGTACTTACTAGGCTCTTGCTACTTCTCCTTTTCTGAAGGGAAGGACTCAAACCAATGGCTTCATGTTATGGGAAAAGGCAATTTCAACTAAACATCAGGAAAAACGGGTGTTTGACAGTGGAAGGGACCCCCTCAAGGGGTTGTGGACTCTCCTTCCTTGTAGGTTTTAAATCAGGTTGGATGGCCATATGTCCTGGACGCTTTAGCTGAGATTCCTGCATTGCAGGGGGTTGGACTAGATGACCCTCATCAGCCCCTCATCAGATGACCCTCATCAGCCCCCAACTCTACAATTCTATGATTCTATGCATATCTTGCGGCAGCTAGACTGGTGACTGAGAGCGGCTGCCGAGACCACATAACAGATCCTGAAAGACCTACATTGGCTCCTGGTACGTTTCCAAGCACAATTCCAAGTGTTGGTGCTGACCTTCAAAGCCCTAAATGGCCCAGTAGACCTGAAGGAGCGTCTCCACCCCCATCGTTCTGCCCGGACACTGAGGTCCAGCTCCGAGGGTCTTCTGGTGGTTCACTCACTACGAGAAGTGAAGCTACAGGGAACCAAGCAGAGGGCCTTCTCGGTGGTGGCACCCGCTCTGTGGAACACCCATCAGATGTTAAGGAAATAAACAACTCTCTGACTTCTAGAAGACATCTGAAGGCAGCCCTGTTTAGGGAAGCTTTTAATGTTTGATGTCTTACTGTGTTTTTAATCTCCTGTTGGAAGCCGCCCAGAGTGGCTGGGGAGGCCCGGCCTGATGGGCAGGGTATAAGTAATAAATGATGATGATGATGATGATGTCTAGGGCTGCAAACAAGGTTGAGGCATTTCTTTCTGGACGATAGGCCAGATCTTCATCTCCCCAAATTTGACAGGGCAGGGCTGTCCACCTATCAATCACCTGACACCAGGTGACTTATCCTTTGAATGAAACTGGATGCTTCAGCACTCAGGGCAGATAAAATGAACACACAGGACAGAGAAGCTATGGAATTCACTGCGCCCAGGAGGCAGCGATGGAAATCCACTTCGATGGCTTTAGAAGAGGGTTAGACAAATTCATGGAGATGGCAACTGATGACTGCTAGCTAGGATGACTTTGCTCTGTCTCCAAAGGGCAGAGACAGTATCCTGAATCCCAGTTTAACTGCAGGAGGGCAGAGGACTCTTGTGCTTGGGCTGTCAGTCAGTTTTATTGCACATAGCCAAAGGCTGCCACAATGTACACAGAACCATTCAAGGAAATTAAAAGGAAATATGCAGGATTAATACAAAAAAACTTAAAACATTTATATTATCAAGACATTACCTACTCTAAACAGACCTATAAAAGTACCTTAATATACAGGTTAAGACATTAAACAACAGAATTTATAGGCTAAAATCACCACATGGCCACTCATATATTAAAAAATAACGTTAATTAATACAATTAATACATTCGGAGTTTGGTGATAAAGACAGAATATAGCTTGATGTAGATAGGGTCAAATAAATTCATCTCCTTTACAGTTGGTGGCTATATTGGCTACCGTATTTTTCGCTCCATAAGACGCACCTGACCATAAGATGCACCTAGTTTTTAGAGGAGGAAAACAAGAAAAAATATATTCTGAACGAAACAGTGGATGTATGTTTTTTGTGGTTCACGCTGTGGCCACAGACATGTGATCTGAAGGTGAATTTGGGGTGACCTGATGCAAAAATCCTGAGGATCCATGTGGACCCATGCTTTGTAACCACGTTTTTGCACCATTGCGGCCCACACAACAGTGGATGCGTGATTTTTTTGGTGCAGGCTGTAGCCATGGACATGCTATGTGATCTGATGGTGAATTTGGGGTATATAATTTGCTCTAGGGACGCGGGTGGCGCTGTGGGTTAAAGCCTCAGCGCCTAGGACTTGCCGATCGAAAGGTCGGTGGTTCGAATCCCTGCGGCGGGGTGCGCTCCCGTCGTTCGGTCCCAGCGCCTGCCAACCTAGCAGTTCGAAAGCACCTTCGGGTGCAAGTAGATAAATAGGGACCGCTTACCAGCGGGAAGGTAAACGGCGTTCCGTGTGCTGCGCTGGCTCGCCAGATGCAGCTTGTCACGCTGGCCACGTGACCCGGAAGTGTCTGCGGACAGCGCTGGCTCCCGGCCTATAGAGTGAGATGAGCGCACAACCCTAGAGTCTGGCAAGACTGGCCCGTACGGGCAGGGGTACCTTTACCTTTACCTTTAATTTGCTCTAATTTTCCTAGCGGCAGTTGCAAAGAGTGCCACACGCCAGGTCACATACTTACCGTATTTTTTTTTGCTCTATAAGACTCACTTTTTCCCTTCTAAAAAGTAAAGGGAAATGTGTGTGCGTCTTATGGAGCGAATGCAGGCTGCGCAGCTATCCCAGAAGCCAGAACAGCAAGAGGGATTGCTGCTTTCGCTGCGCAGCGATCCCTCTTGTTATTCTGGCTTCTGGGATTCAGAATATTTTTTTTCTTGTTTTCCTCCTCCAAAAACTAGGTGCGTCTTGTGGTCTGGTGCGTCTTACAGAGCGAAAAATATGGCATCTATGTCTGCGAGGAGATATAAAATCATGTCAGAGGGGTTCTGGCCAGGGGACCTTGTCGTTATAGGTGGTAAAAATCGTTCTCCTGCTTCATTATATAAGGGGCAGCGCAAGATATAATGCATAAGGTCCTCTACTTCAGGACATCCCCTAATGCAAACACGTTCGTTTGTTGGTATGCCTCTGTGTCTCCCATCTCTATAAGCGCAAATCTCTTTACCACAAATCTCTCATACTTTTTCTTCCCACCTGTCTCCTTCATATTTATAATGCTGGCCGGTGGCCCAGGTGTCGCAAGAGGAGGCTGGCTGGCTGTTGTCTGAGCTGACTAATAATGAGAAATCGGGAGGGAGGGATTGTCTGAAGTAACCAGATCCAGGTTGCGAAGGACGGGCTGATCTCAGCATATTGGATTTCACAAGAAGCTTAACATGCTGTTGCCTGTTTGCAAAGATCAGAAACGGGAGGTGCCTTATTGCCGAACTGTCAGCGGAAGAAGCTGCTTTCTTTGTTTGCTTTTCCCCTCCAGTTGAAGAGTGGATCTGAATAGATGATCTCAGAGCAAAACAACATTCAAAGATACCACGTGGTATCCCTAATGGGGGCATATGCACACCCAAGATGTCAGGGGGGCAGCTGTAAATACAGGCCCACTGTAGGTAAAAGGTAAAGGGACCCCTGACCGTTAGGTCCAGTCGCGGACGACTCTGGGGTTGCGGCGCTCATCTCGCTTTACTGGCCGAGGGAGCCGGCGTACAGCTTCCGGGTCATGTGGCCAGCATGACTAAAGTCCAAGTAGATAAATAGGTACCGTTCCGGTGGGAAGGTAAACGGCGTTTCCGTGTGCTGCTCTGGTTTGCCAGAAGCGGCTTAGTCATGCTGGCCACATGACCTGGAAGCTGTACGCCGGCTCCATCGGCCAATAAAGCAAGATGAGCGCCACTACCCCAGAGTCGGCCATGACTGGACCTAATGGTCAGGGGTCCCTTTACCTTCTGGCGGTTCCCTCCCAGCGAGAAGTGAGGTTACAGGGAACCAGGCAGAGGGCCTTCTCGGTGGTGGCACCCGCCCTGTGGAACACCCTCTCCTTAGATGTCAAGGAAATAAACATCTATCTGGCTTTTAGAAGACATCTGAAGGCAGCCATGTTTAGGGAAGTTTTTAATGTTTGATGTCTTACTGTGTTTTTAATATCCTGTTGGAAGCCGTCCAGAGTGGCTGGGGAGGCCCGGCCAGATGAGCGGGGGTAATAAGTTTGTTTGTTTGTTTGTTTGTTTGTTTGTTTGTTTGTTGTTGTTGTTGTTGTCTTGCCCCCCCACCATGGCCAGTAGAAAAGGATGCTGGACTAGATGGGCCATCGGCCTAATCAGGTGGCTCTTCTTAATGTTCATAACTCACTGAAGGTACCTGCTCCTTCCTTCCCGCTGTTTCCCTGACCTAAGCCACCGACATTTTATTAGCTATGTGCGGGTGCAGAGAATCTCCTGCCACCTCTTGCATCACCTGCGGTTTGGCAGACGCTCTGGGCCCAGCATCTTATCCGGAGGGCCTGGGGAAGACTCTCATTAGCAGTAATTGCAGAGAGAGCAATTTGTGTGGGAATCGAGAGCTGTCCTGATTATTATTTTTCTGCCGTGGTGCTGGCTTAAAAAGACACACACATATAAACTCCTTCTGCCAGTGCACATTGTATTCATCATGAATACTTCATCATACATCATGTACTTCATCATACATCATATACATTTTGGAGGTCCCAGGCCGCAAGGAGGTTACATTGGTCTCAACTAGGGCCAGGGCCTTTTCAGTACTGGCCCCGACTTGGTGGAACAAAGGAAGGAAGTCAATATGTGTATATGTATGTAATGACTAGATTAGAATGAAGATATGGTTTTATTTGTAGATGTGTGCTTTTTATTTTCTTTTGTTTTTTCTTTTGTTTTTTTGTGTTCTGTTTTTCTTTATTTTTTTGTATAGTATTATTTTGGATTCAATGTTTGTAATTTTTGCTGTAATTTCGCATTGAAATTAATAAAATAAAAAGAAAGAAAAAAAGAAAGTAAGAAAGAAAGGTTGTGGACCCTTCTTCCTTGGAGGTATGTAAGCTTACAGGTCCCTTCAAATTCTACAAATCTATGATTCTGTGTGAAGCCTTCAGCAGGGGAGAGTGGTTAGTGGAAATTTTGGGGGGACAACACTTTGCAGTAGTCAATATACTTTCCAATTGCACAATAGCATCTTTGGATCCAAGTCGAAAGGATGCCTGGGTGGTATTCAGCTAAGCATTACTCTGGAGTAGACCCATTGAGTTTGATGGCTCCCAACTTAGCCACGCTCATTGATTTCAGCGGGTCTGCTCTGAATAAATCTTATCTCACTACCACCCTGTGTTTTTCTTCTTTGGCCCTGTCTTTTTTTATGTGCAAATCTATGCAGATTTAACAAATGAGAACAGCCTTTCAATGTATGAACCACACCCCAGTGCTATATGCAACACTCCTCAAAGTCCGGTTTCGCTGGAAACAGAGAGGTGATAGAGCCATAGATAGGGGGGAGATAGCCATAGATAGTTGTTTAGTCGTTTAGTCATGTCCGCCTCTTCGTGACCCCATGGACCAGAGCATGCCAGGCACTCCTGTCTTCCACTGCCTCCCACAGTTGGGTCAGACTCATGCTGGTAGCTTCCAGAACACTGTCCCAGCCATCTCGTCCTCTGTCGTCCCCTTCTCCTTGCGCCCTCCATTTTCCCCAGCATCAGGGTCTTTTCCAGGGAGTCTTCTCTTCTCATGAGGTGGCCAAAGTCTTGGAGCCTCAGCTTCAGGATCTGTCCTTCCAGTGAGCACTCAGGGCTGATTTCCTTCAGAATGGAGAGGTTTGATCTTCTTGCAGTCCATGGAACTCTCAAGAGTCTCCTCCAGCTCCATAATTCAGTGCACACTAAATGCTGTTTCACTTATTCATTGAATTGCTACACTGTTTATTCACAGGAAAAAAAACAAAATATATTTCTTAGCAAGGCTGGATTTAGGTTTGATGAGGCCCTAAGCTACTGAAGGTAATGGGGCCCTTTATATGTCCAGCTGTCTTTTGTCAACATCAAATTGTCACTGTTTTTTCTGTTGAATATATGCTATATGCTAATTTATGGACCTCAGAGGTATCTCAAAACCATTTGCGCATAACAAACACATAACAAAACACTGTTGCTGTATGTAGGTTTTATTTTATTTGTTTTTTATCTTATATTTTGGAAATGTACATCTAGGGGTCTTTTCCCCTTTAATTTTTTGGGGGGGCTCCCAAGAGAGTGGGGCCCTAAGCTATAGCTTGTTTAGCTTATACGTAAATCTGACATTGTTTCTTAGTATAGCATATTCCTCATACCTAGCTACAGAGCAGCCTTTCTCAACCTGTGGCTCCCCAGATGTTGTTGAACTACAACTCCCATCACTCCTAGCTAGCAAGGCCAGAGCTCAGGGATGATGGGAGTTGTAGTCCAACAACATCTGGGGACCCGCAGGTTGAGAACCGCTGCTAGAGGGAGGCTTACAGAAAACAACCCCCTATTGCCATCTAGTGGACAAACAGTTCACTCTTTTTGTAAAAGTGCTCTCAACTAGGGAGGTGGCGTCATGAGTGGCCAAAGTCTTGGAGCCTCAGCTTCAGGATCTTCCTTCCAGTGAGCACTCAGGGCTGATTTCCTTCAGAATGGAGAGGTTTGATCTCATTGAATTGCTACACTGTTTATTCACAGGAAAAAAAAACAAATATATTTCTTAGCAAGGCTGGATTTAGGTTTGATGAGGCCCTAAGCTACTGAAGGTAATGGGGCCCTTTATATGTCCAGCTGTCTTTTGTCAACATCAAATTGTCACTGTTTTTTCTGTTGAATATATGCTATATGCTAATTTATGGACCTCAGAGGTATCTCAAACCATTTTGCGCATAACAAACACATAACAAAACACTGTTGCTGTATGTAGGTTTTATTTTATTTGTTTTTTATCTTATATTTTGGAAATGTACATCTAGGGGTCTTTTCCCCTTTAATTTTTTGGGGGCTCCCAAGAGAGTGGGGCCCTAAGCTATAGCTGTTTAGCTTATACGTAAATCTGACATTGTTTCTTAGTATAGCATATTCCTCATACCTAGCTACAGAGCAGCCTTTCTCAACCTGTGGCTCCCCAGATGTTGTTGAACTACAACTCCCATCACTCCTAGCTAGCAAGGCCAGAGCTCAGGGATGATGGGAGTTGTAGTCCAACAACATCTGGGGACCCGCAGGTTGAGAACCGCTGCTAGAGGGAGGCTTACAGAAAACAACCCCCTATTGCCATCTAGTGGACAAACAGTTCACTCTTTTTGTAAAAGTGCTCTCAACTAGGGAGGTGGCGTGCATAGTTTGCCTTCTTCCAGATAATATAGAGTGAGCAGGAATGGCACCAGGAACATGGAACTGCCATGGAATTCTACTCAATATTCATCAGAGCAGAACGCAATGTATAGTTGTTGTTGTTGTTGCTGTTGTTTAGTTGTTTAGTCGTGTCCGACTCTTCGTGACCCCCTGGACCAGAGCACACCAGGCACTCCTGTCTTCCACTGCCTCCCGCAGTTTGGTCAGACTCATGCTGGTAGCTTCAAGAACACTGTCCAACCATCTCGTCCTCTGTCTCCCCTTCTCCTTGTGCCCTCCATCTTTCCCAACATCAGGGCCTTTTCCAGGGAGTCTTCTCTTCTCCTGAGGTGGCCAAAGTCTTGGAGCCTCAGCTTCAGGATCTGTCCTTCCAGTGAGCACTCAAGGCTGATTTCCTTCAGAATGGATAGGTTTGATCTTCTTGCAGTCCATGGGACTCTCAAGAGTCTCCTCCAGCACCACAATTCAAAAGCATCCATTCTTCGGCGATCAGCCTTCTTGATGGTCCAGCTCTCACTTCCATACATCACTACGGGGAAAACCATAGCTTTTACTATACGGACCTTTGTTGGCAAGGTGATGTCTCTGCTTTTTAAGATGCTGTCTAGGTTTGTCATTGCTTTTCTCCCAAGAAGCAGGCGTCTTTTAATTTCGTGACTGCTGTCACCATCTGCAGTGAAGGGAGTGTGTAATGGGAGATTTAGCTGAGAAAAGGGATGGGAAGACCCTCAAGGGGCTGGCAGGATGAAGGGCAAAGTGCGAGGCCTCACCCTGTTCCCAGGAACTGCTGGAGGATATGAATGCAATCACCTACCCCTAATACATATATGGTTGGCATTCGTCTGTCTCGGGAGATAGTGGAAGAGTGTGCCTTTGGAGGTGAAGTCAAACTGTTAGATGGTTGTTGTAATAATAATAATAATAATAATAATAATAATAATAATAATAATAGGCACGCGCTCCCCTGCCCTCCAGCCTGCCGCGTGATTGGCGCTGGAGACACCGGCCCGAGGCGTGGTAAGTTTGCTGACCCCTGATTTACAGTGTCAAAAGCCTTAGTCAGGTCAATAAATGCCATATAGACTGGTACCTCAGGTTAAGAACTTAATTCGTTCTGGAGGTCCGTACTTAACCTGAAACTGTTCTTAACCTGAAGCACCACTTTAGCTAATGGGGCCTCCTGCTGCTGCCGCGCCGCCGGAGCACGATTTCTGTTCTCATCCTGAAGCAAAGTTCTGAAGCAAAGAACTATTTCTGGGTTAGTGGAGTCTGTAACCTGAAGCGTATGTAACCTAAAGCGTATGTATGTAACCCGAGGTACCACTGTACAAGGGTTGGTTTTGCTCTCTGCATTTTTCTTGAAGCTGTTGAGCGGTGAAAATCATGTCCACCGTCCCCTAGAAGGCCAAAAACCATTTTGTCCCGACTGTGGAAGGACGTGTGGATCCAGAATTGGCCTCCACAGTCACTTACGGAACTCATTGTTAAAACCGTGTTTATGGAAGACAATATTAGTCGGCTAGGAGGGATCGCTGAAGAAAAAGAAGATTGCAGGGGGTTGGGACTAAATGACCTTCAGGGTGTGAAATATACTCGGAGTCAAGTGTGGATTTCATGCTCTTTATTCAGCTCATAGTAGTGAGGAATGGAAGTTCCCCCAGAATGTCTGCTTTATAAACATTATTTACACAATGGGTCCCACAGGATCGGCTAGTTCCGGGATTCTCCTGTAGGCCAATCAGGTTGTGGATTCACTTCCACCTGGAGTTGGATTGGGTGGCTCCTGCTGACCAATCAGACTGCTGCATTCTGGATCCTATTGTTCTGGGACCAATCAGACTGCTGCGTTCTGAATCCTATTTTTCTAGGACCAATCAGACTGCTGCATTCTGGATCCTATTGTTCTGGGGACCAATCAGACTGCTGCATTCTGGATCCTATTGTTCTGGGACCAACCAGACTGCTGCATTCGGAATCCTATTGTTCTGCCGACCAATCAGACTGCTGTGTTTTGGGTCCTATTCAACTCAGTACATAACAGGGTGTCTTCCATCTCTACAGTTCTATGATTCTAACACCTGCAGGGTCACAAACTGCCCATTCCTACACAACACCCTCCTCCAAACCGTTGGAGCATAGCGGGGCTTACTTCTGAGTAAACAGGTACAGGATTACCTGCTGTTTTGTGAACGACAAAACACCCCACCCTTTTACGAAAGAGAGTCCAACCCATTTGCAAAGCAGAGGTGTGGTTTGCTTAGCTTAAACCTGTCAAATATAATTTGTCGTTTTGAAGGTTGTGGGTTCGGTACACACAGCTCTCCAGGAGAAAAAGGCGTGCAGCCGCTTTTAAGATTGTTTTATTGTCGCCTTGTTGCTAACTGTATCATAAACTCTGTAACGCAATCAAGCAACGCTTCTCTGTTACTAAGCAACTCCTGCTGTAGTGCAAGCAGGTTGGTTAGTGAGCCAATTAAGGAAACAAAATCAGGACCCAACCCAGAAATTTACTAATTTCCCCAGATGCTACACAATATAACAATATAATAATATTTTTTTATTTATACCCCTCCCTTCCCGGATCAGAAAACTGGGCTCAGGACAGTCAACAACAAATTTAAAACACTAATTGATACAACAAAAACAGCATAAAATACAGTATAAAACGAGAATAACAATAAATTCAGAATTCAAAAATCAATTTAGGGGGGAAATCCATCCAATAAACATTGGATGATCACCAGGGCTAGCTGGCTAAATCAGTCCTATTTGGGCCAGTGAGGAGACCAGGGGAGAATTAGCTATGGGATCCCAGAGCGGGTAATCTTCATAAAAAGAAGAGAGGGAGGGAAGGAATGGGAATAAAAGATCAGGCTAAGTTCAAATTAAAAGCCAGGCGGAATAGCTCTGTCTTACAGGCCCTGCGGAAGGAAGTTAAATCCTGAAGGGCTCTGGTCTCATGTGACAGAGCATTCCACCAGGTCGGAGCCATCACTGAGAAGGCCCTGGCGGAGGATAGTCTAACTTCCTTAGGGCCTGGGATCTCTAAACTAGGGTTATTCATTGGTCTTCATGTCCTCTGCAGGGCAGACCAGGAGAGGCGGTCCTGTAAATACAAGGGCCTTAAGCCACAAAGAGCTTTAAAGGTCAAAACCAGCACCTTGAACCTGACCTGATACTCCACCGGGAGCCAGTGCAACTGGTAAAGCATGAACTTATGCATGAACTGACTAGCGAATGAACTGATCCACTGGGTCTTCTGCATTTTTAAAATACACTATACTATATAGAGGGGGGGATGCGGGTGGCGCTGTGGGTAAAAGCCTCAGCGCCTAGGGCTTGCTGATCGAAAGGTCGGCGGTTCGAATCCCCACGGCGGGGTGCGCTCCCGCTGCTCGGTCCCAGCGCCTGCCAACCTAGCAGTTCGAAAGCACGCCAAGGTGCAAGTAGATAAATAGGGACCGCTTACTGGCGGGAAGGTAAACGGCGTTTCCGTGTGCTGCGCTGGCTCGCCAGATGCAGCTTTGTCACGCTGGCCACGTGACCCGGAAGTGTCTCCGGACAGCGCTGGCCCCCGGCCTCTTGAGTGAGATGGGCGCACAACCCTAGAGTCTGTCAAGACTGGCCCGTACGGGCAGGGGTACCTTTATCTTTTATACTATATAGAGACCCCTTATGCTGCGTTTAGAACCAGAATTGCATTTGCTTAGAAACTGTTTCTCAGGCGGCTAGTCCTAGTCTTTATAACCCTGTACCTTCTTCCAGAAGGCAGAAACTGAAAGAGATCATTTCCGGGGTGCGCACTATCCTGCGCTATCTCTGCCGCTTTCTTATGGCACCTGGAAGCGTACGTAGATTTGATTTAAGGTGGGAAGAGTGCACCCAATTATTCTCTCCGCAGTCTTTACAACCCTGGACGGCATTGGTTTTTCCCTGACCGTGCAGCTCCCAAACCACACACAGAGACCATAAGTTAATACACTCTCAACAGTACAATGGTAAAATGCCATCAACAGGTCCTTTGAGAGATTGTTTTTCTGGAGGATTCTCAGAAATTATAACCTCTGCTGTGCTCTCTTCATCAGGTCTTTGCTGTTTTCTCCCCAGGTTAGGGCATCTCTCAACTCCATTCCCAGAAACCGAAACACCGAGACCTGTTCCACGCACTTCCCCTCAATAATAAGTGGCTGAATATTCAATTTACATTTCCTAAAGTCCACAATGATCTATTTTGTTTTCTTTATGTTAAGGAGTAAGTTGTTTTTCCTGCACCACTCCCCCAACTGCTCAACTTCCTTCCTATAGGCCGCCTCCCCCTCTCCAGCCGTGATTAAACCAACCACTATTGTATCATCTGCAAACTTAATGATCTTATTACTGGGGTATTTGGGGGCACAGTCAGCTATATATATGAAAGCGGCTACCTCTTGTGTGTTTATTATATATTTATATTTATGCATGCATTTTGCACGCAACCTTCTCCTCTTCCACCCCCCAATAAAACCCTCAATTCCCCCCCCCAACACCCGAAACGCCCTGCGAGCCAAAAGCGCCCTGCGCGCTTTTGCAAAACACTTTCCCCTTTGCGCAGAGAAAGTTTCCATTTTCCTTCTCCTTCCCGGGAAAGAGGAAGTCCGGCTCGTACCACTTCTGGAGGGGGGGACACCTCCAAGAGTCATTCCCAGCATTCCCCCCCCCACTTTGCGGAGCCTGGGCGAGGGGGACCAGAGTCCTTTGGACACCCCTTGGAGACCCCTTCACCCCTCTAGCGCCTGCAGAGGGGCGCCCAGAGACCCCCTTTTCCAGACCCCTCCCCCCGCCTCCCCCCTCACCAATGGTTTGATCCGGACCTCCCCGGAGAGTAGGAGGAGGCGCGGAGCCGGCGAGGTCGGGTTGGTCTTGCAGCAGCAGCGAGGAGCGCATCGGCCATGGCGTACCCTGGGCATCCCGGCGCCGGAGGCGGCTACTACCAGGGCCAGGTGAGCGAGGATGCAGGAATGGATGGACCAGAGGGGATGGGGAGCAAGGGCGGCCCTCGGAGCGCGGTGCACGCGGCCCGCAGGCCTGCAAAGAGCATCGGGGGGGGGGCGCCTCCCCTCCCCACATTCTTCCTCTTCACACTTTCGCTTTCCCCCTTTCCCCTCCCCCGCTCTTCTCTCCCCCTCCCCCACAAGGCGTTAGGGGAGGGGGCTAAATGGGGGAGGGGGACTGGTCCGTAAATGGGGGTGGGAAGCGAGGATGGGGGCGCCAAGGGGGGGTGGAAAGGATCGTTGGCTGGTGGGTGGTCGACCTCGCAGGGCTCTCCCCCCATCCTGGTTAAAATGTTTCAACGTTGCGTAATGTTTTAATACATGCCACCATCGCGCTGCGTTCCCTCCAGGCGCCTTTGCTTGTTTATTTCCTAAAAAAATGGATACACCGCTTTATTTTGTGGGTGGTTGTTTTTTTTAAAAGGCTTCTTTAAATGCTAAAGCAGGGGTCAGCAAAGCTTTTCAGCAGGGGGCCGGTCCACAGTCCCTCAGACCTTGTGGGGCCCGGACTATATATTTTTTTTTGGGGGGGGGGGAATGAACGGATTCCTATGCCCCACAAATAACCCAGAGGTGCACTTTAAATAAAAGCACACCTTCTACTCATGTAAAAACACCAGCAGGCCCCACAAATAACCCAGAGATGCATTTTAAATAAAAGCACACCTTCTACTCATGTAAAAACACCAGCAGGCCCCACAAATAACCCAGAGATGCATTTTTAAATAAAAGCACACCTTCTACTCATGTAAAAACACCAGCAGGCCCCACAAATAACCCAGAGATGCATTTTAAATAAAAGCACACCTTCTACTCATGTAAAAACATGCTGATTGCTAGACCGTCCACAAGCTCCTTTAGCACCCTTGGGTGCAGCTCATCAGGCCCTTGAAATTTGAATTAATTTTAAATAGCTAGGTGTTCCCTTACTACCTCTTTTCCGATCTCGGGCTGCAGCTCCCTCCTTACACCATTTATTCCGTTATCACCAGGTTGGGCGTCACGTTCCTTTTGGCTGAAGAGAGGCAAAGCCGGTGTTGAGTAGTTCTGCCTTTTCTCTGTCACCCAATATCATTTCTCCGTGTTCTCCACGCAGAACCGCTTGCTTGTTCTTCCTCTTACTTCAGACATAGCTGAAGAAATCTTTTTATTATTATCATTAACCTCTCTTGCAAGCCTGAGCTCATTCTGAGCTTTCGCCAGCCTGACCTTCACCCTGCAGCCGTTAGTTATTCGTGTATAATCTCTGTGATTTTCCCCTTCTTCCATTTCTTAACTCTCAGCCACACCGGTTTCCATAGATGCCTCCCACTTTTCTTTCTTCCTGTAATCGTCTGCAATTTGAGCCTTCAGTTTAAGAAACTCCCATCCATCTTGGATTCCCTTCTTAGTGGGTTCCTACATCTCCCCTATGAGATAAGTTTGCAACGTTTGGGGCCTTGTCATTCAGGGGGTGGGCAGTTGAGTAGAATAGAATAGAATAGAATTTATTATTTATACCCCACCCATATGGCTGGGTTTCCCCAGCCACTCTGGGCGGTTCCAACAAGAGTATTAAAATACAGTGGTCTGTTAAACTTTAAAAGCTTCCCTAAGCAGGGATGCCTTCAGATGTCTTCTAAAAGTCTGGTACAGTGGTACCTCTGGATACAAAGGGATCTGTTCCAGAGCCCTGTTCACATCCTGAAGTAAACGCAACACGCATCTGCACTTGCACGGCTCATGTTTCGCCACTTCTGCACATGCGCATGATGTCATTTTGAGCGCCTGCGCATGTGTGAGTGGTGAAACCCAGAAGTAACGCACTCCGTTACTTCTGGGTCACCGTAGAGTGCAACCCGAAAATACTTAACTTGAAGCTACTTCAACGCGAGGTATGATTGTAGTTGTTGTTCTCTTTGACACCTGGTGGGAGGGAGTTCCACAGGGCGGGTGCCACTACCGAGAAGGCCCTCTGCCTGGTTCCCTGTAGCTTTGCTTCTCGCAGGAAGGGAACTGCCAGAAGACCCTCAGCGCTGGACCTCAGTGTCCAGGTAGAACGATGGGGATGGAGATGCTCCTTCAGGTATACAGGACTGAGGCCGTTTAGAGCTTGAAAGGGCAGCACCAACACTTTGAATTGTGCTCGGAAACGTCCTGGGAGCCAATGTAGGTCAAATCCTGTAGGGTGAGGGAGACCAAATGGAATTGTATAAAGTTAGGCATTTGGGGCCCGTCCTATGAAGCTGAAATGTTGGCAGGAAAACTACTCCATCAGTGTGAATAGTGACACAGTCAATGGACCCAACCTTGAATAAAATATGCGATGGGGGGAAGCCCTGCCCTGCATAATAAATCATGTGATTCAGTGCACATCCATCATTTGAATGGGAATGCCCATCAATTTTTTGGGTTAAACCACAGAGCCTAGGACTTGCCGATCAGAAGGTTGGCGGTTTGAATCCCCGCGACGGGGTGAGTTCCCGTTGCTCAGTCCCTGCTCCTACCGACCTAGCAGTTCGAAAGCACATCAAAGTGCAAGGAGATAAATAGGTACCGCTCTGGTGGGAAGGTAAACGGCGTTTTTGTGCGCAGCTCTGGTTCACCAGAAGCGGCTTAGTCCTGCTGGCCACATGACCCGGAAGCTGTATGCCGGCTCCCTCAGCCAATAAAGCGAGATGAGCGCCGCAACCCCAGAGTCGGCCACGACTGGACCTAATGGTCAGGGGTCCCTTTACCTTTAACCCCCTTAAATATTTTATTGGGGGGGTCAAAGACCCCTGGGCCCCTAGGACTTAGCTCCTATGGACTCAGGGTTCCATCTAAAGTCGCTTCTTTAATTAAATCGTCATCAGGATAAGTCCTGTGAACTCTCAAGTAAGCCCCGCTGTGTCGCCGTGATCTACTCAAAAGCAAGTCTCCGTAGGATTGCTCTGTGTCTAGCCCAGGGGTCAGCAATCTTTTTCAGCTGTGGGCCGGTCCACCGTCCCTCAGACCTTGTGGGGGGCCGGACTATATTTTGGAGGAAAAAAATATGAACGAATTCCTATGCCCCACAAATAACCCAAAGATGCATTTTAAATAAAAGCATACATTCTACTCATGTAAAAACACACTGATTCCTGGACCGTCCGTGGGCCAGAATGAGAAGGCGAATGGGCCGCATCTGACCCCCGGGCCTTAGGTTCCCTACCCCAGTCTAGTCCTACTGATGATAAAATGAGGCAGCCGCCTAAGGGAGAAGATTTTGAAAGGCAATCAGTGTCAGCTCGTTAATGTATTATCTTCATTGTGTGTATTTTTGCTCCCGGGGGGAAACGGGTGTGGGGTGTTCTTTTGCAGGTGCCCAAATAACGGCTCGCCCTGAGCGCTTTGGACCTTGACCCAGGGCCGGGCGGTTCACACAACCTCTGAGGATGGGCTTTTGATGTTGCGGCGGCCGCAAAGGCTCCAAAGGGCAGGGAACATTGCCTGCCTGCAGCCAGCTGGTTGCGCTGCGATTGTCACAAGGGATCAAGGTTGTTTTCCCCCCATCTTCCGCGTGCAGCGGAACTCGAACCCGCTTCTCGCTGATCAGGTTTCAAAACAGGCTGCTGGACGAGTGAGAGACAGTGGCTCGCCTGTGACGTTCGCCAGCGAGCTTTTCGTGGCCGCGTGGGGACCTTAATCCACGTTCTCCCTGAGCTCAAGTCAAACACTCAAACCACTAGGCCACGCTTCCTTTTTGTGGGGGAGGGCGGGGAAAGGGAAGGTAAATGGCCTCTTCTGCAGCTTGGCTTCTAAAAAGCCCCAAGCTAAGAGCGGGAAAAGCTCATCTGAGACTCTGCCGCCGGAATAATTACCGGGCGTAATGTGTTTGCTTTCCACGATGCTCTTGAGCAGAAATGGATGCTTCCATTTGCCTATCCTCTCCCTTGGGTGACGCTTGAACTCTGCATTGCTAAAGCTCGTCCGCCTTCTAGAAGAAAACCACCAAGCTTGGTCGGTAGAATCATCGGCCTCTCTAAAAGGCTGGATATTTAAAATGAAGCCCCTCACACAAACACCTGTAAATATTGTATATTTGTCATTGTTCCCTTCAGGCTTCACGTTCAGGTATTCGTATTTATTTTAATCCAGATTATATAATGTTTCGGTTTTTTAAAATACAGCTTTAAACATTCGATAAGAAGTACAGATCAACAACAAGAAGAAAACACTGTAACTGAGGTTGAGTATAATACTTTCCAGCATCTTCAATATTAAAAAATAAATGCGGAGTGATAATGGGCCTTGGTTTACATTAGAGTGAAATTAGATCAGGAGCCATTAGCAAGAAAAATAACTCGATGAGAGAGATAAAGAGGAGTCTGAAATAGATTTCGGCTGGTTGAAAGGACCCCCCCCCCCCAAAGTGACAAATCCAGTTTTTTTTTTAAAGTACCGTACTTTTCTGTGTATAAGACTAGGGGTTTTTTTACGATAAAATAATGTAAAACAATTGGGGTCGTCTTATACAAGGGCAAGGGGACGCGGGTGGCGCTGTGGGTAAAAGCCTCAGCGCCTAGGACTTGCCGATCGAAAGGTCGGCGGTTCGAATCCCCGCAGCGGGGTGCACTCCCGCTGCTCAGTCCCAGCGCCTGCCAACCTAGCAGTTCGAAAGCACTCCCGGGTGCAAGTAGATAAATAGGGACCGCCTACTGGCGGGAAGGTAAACGGCGTTTCCGTGTGCAGCTCTGGCTTGCCAGAGCAGCGATGTCACGCTGGCCACGTGACCCGGAAGTGTCTCCGGACAGCGCTGGCCCCCGGCCTCTTGAGTGAGATGGGCGCACAACCCCAGAGTCTGTCAAGACTGGCCCGTACGGGCAGGGGTACCTTTACCTTTTATACAAGGGCACTCTCCTCCCCATATTCTCAATTTTTAGCCCCCCCCCAAATAGTCTTATACACAGGGGCATGTTATACACGGAAAAATACGGTATATTAAAACTAATCGACAACCCTGTGTCAAACACATTGAACTAAAGCTTGCCTTTCTATGTACAGTGGACGCTCGGGTTGCGAATGTGATCTGTGCGGGATGCACATTTGCAACCCGCAGCGTTTGCACCCCATGTCTACGCATGCACGGGTTGCGATTCGGGGCTTCTGCGCATGCGCAAAGCACGATTAGCGCTTCTGCGCATGCGCGACCGCTGAAACTCAGAAGTAACCTGTTCCGGTACTTCCGGATTTCGGGTGTCCACAACCTGAAAACACGCAACCTGAAGAGGACGCAACATGAGGTATGACTGTACAGTCGTACCTTGGTTCTCAAACGCCTTGGTGGGTGTATGTTTTGGCTCCCGAACACCGCAAACCCGGAATTAAGTGTTCTGGTTTGCGAACGTTCTTTGGAAGCCGTACGTCCGACTTGGCTGCAGGAAGCTCCTGCAACCAATCAGAAGCCGCGCTTCGGTTTCGGAACGTTTTCGGGAGTCGAACGGACTTCTGGCACGGATTATGTTTGAGAACCAAGGTACGGCTGTAATCCTCATGGGCAGATCTGTCGAAGGTCAAGCGTTTTCAGATATCCTGGAGATGTTGAGTCAGAATACGCACCAAGCCACAGGACTCTGCGCCTGATCCCCAGGTCATAGGATCCAGCCACCAATCCCAACCTGTATAGGAGGAAAATCTTCCACTGCGCCCATTTCAGAGATTTTTCCATGCCCTTTGTAAACTAAAGGAGGTGTGTCTGCTTATACCCAGCGCTCAATGGATGTTTGCTCTCCGCAAACAAGGACATTTCCACGTCACACGGCTCTGCCCAGTGACTCCAGTGTTCCTCACTTCTAGAAATTTGTGGGCCTGTGACTGGCCATGTGCATTTTGCATTGTGTGCCACTCTTTGTTTCCCGGGTGGGCATGGGGCGAGGCGGGAGAGGCTGACTGGAAAGTGCGCCAGAAGCTCAGTGACATTTCAAAAGGGAGAGTCCGACATTGTTCAGGGAAAGAGAATCGCTTCTGCAGTTTTATTAATTCAGAAGTATAAACTCATTGTCAAATGGCACTTTAAACCTAGGTTACGGTTGCCACAACAGAATGTTTAGGCACCTTTTATTTTTCTTGCAATGTGCTTTACAGTGGTACTCTGGTTACGAACTTAATTTGTTAATAATAATAATAATAATAATTTATTATTTATTATTTATACCCCTCCCATCTGGCTGGGTTTTCCCAGCCACTCTGGGCGGCTTCCAGCCGAATATTAAAAACAATACAGTGACAGACATTAAAAACTTCCCTAAACAGGGCTGCCTTCACTTGTCTTTTAAAAGTAAAATAGTTGTTTATTTCCTTTGACATCTGGTGGGAGGGCGTTCCACAGGGCGGGTGCCACTACCGAGAAGGCCCTCTGCCTGGTTCCCTGTAACCTCACTTCTCGCAGGGAGGGAACCGCCAGAAGGCCCTCAGTTGGACCTCAGTGTCCGGCCTGGATGATGGGGGTGGAGACGCTCCTTCAGGTATACAGGACCGAGGCCGTTTAGGAGGCTCATTCCAGAGGTCTGCTCCTAAGCTGAAACGGTTCTTATCCTGAGGCGTGCTTTTGCTAATGGGGTTTCCCACTGCGCATGCACCTCTGGCGCGCGATTTCCATTCGCATCCTGGGGCAAAGTTCGCAACCAGGAGCAGCTGCTTCCGGGTTAGCGGAGTTCGTAACCCAAAGCGTTTGTAAGCAGAAGTACCACTGTATTATTATTATTATTATTATTATTACTATTATTTCATTTCTATGCCAATGTATTTTATTGGATAGAAAAAAATCTCAAAGCACTTTAAAAGCGCAATAAAGCATCAAATAAAACGATTCAGAATGAAACAAGTTTGAGCTTCGAGAAAAATATGTCACATCCTGCTGTAAGTGACATTTTGATTTCCCCATATTGATTTACAGTCATACCTCGGGTTACAGATGCTTCAGGTTGCATTTTTTTGGGTTACGGACCACCGAAAACTGGAAGTACCAGAACGGGTTACTTCTGGGGTTTGGCAGTCGCTCATGTGCAGAAGCACTAAATCGTGCTTTGCGCAGAAACACCGAATCACAACCCATGTGTGCGCCACTGCGGGTTGCGAACGCTGCTGGTTGCGAACGTGCATCCCGCATGGATCACGTTCGCAACCCAAGCGTCCACTGTACCTACTTAATTGGTAGAGCTGCCCCATCACAGAAGGACTCTAGGAGGGAAGTGTGGTATAGTGGTCAGAGTGTTGAACAAGGACCTGGGCGATCAGGGTTCAAATCCCCACTTGGTCCTGAAGTTCCCTGGGTGACCTTGGAGTCAGTCGCAGCCTCCTCACCTACCTCACAGGGTCGTTGTACGGATTAGATGAGGTGAACCATGGACTCCTTGGATATAAAGGTGGGAGATAAATGCAATAAATTAGCTCCTCTGCTGACCTGCTTAAGAAAGCTGGAGGGACCAGCCAGGTGGAGATGTCAGTCATTAGCCTGACACCCGGACTGGCTGCAGTTGGACCCACGCCAGTTTCAAAATGCGCCTGGCTAATTTCTAACTACTCCTGATATTTTTTATGGGCACTTGACCATAGAAGAAAATTCATATTGGAAAGCAGGGAGTGTGAATGGCTTTGGGCTGTTGGACTCCGACTGGGTTCAGATTGCGTTCCATTGAAAACACATTGAACTAAAGCTTGCCTTTCTATGTACGGTCGTACCTTGGTTCACAAACGCCTTGGTACGTGTACATTTTGGCTCCCGAATGCCGCCAACCCGGTAGTAAGTGTTCCGGTTTGCCAACGTTCTTTGGAAGCCGAAATTCGACGAGGCTTCCAATTGGCTGCATGAAGCTCCTGCAGCCAATCGGAAGCCGCGCTTTGGTTTCCGAACGTTTTTGGGAGTTGAGTGGACTTCCGGAATGAATGACGTTCAAGAACCAAGGTACGGCTGTAATCCACATGGGGAGATCTGTCGAAGGTCAAGGGGATGAGTTAGTTGCAGCCTCTGAGCCCCATCAGTTTCAGTAGGAATTAAGAGCAACTAACTGTCCAATCCTAGACCTTTTTACCTGGGGGTAAGTAAGCTTACAGGGATGCGGGTGGCGCTGTGGGTTAAACCACAGAGCCTAGGACTTGCCAATCAGAAGGTCGGCGGTTCAAATCCCTGCAATGGGGTGAGCTCCCGTTGTTCAGTCCCTGCTCCTGCCAACCTAGCAGTTCGAAAGTACGCCAGTGCAAGTAGATAAATAGGTATCGCTCCAGCGGGAAGGTAAACGGCGTTTCCGTGTGCTGCTCTGGTTCGCCAGAAGCGGCTTAGTCCTGCTGGCCACATGACCCGGAAGCTGTACGCCGGCTCCCTCGGCCAATAAAGCGAGAGGAGCGCCGTAACCCCCGAGTCGGCCATGACTGGACCTAATGGTCAGGGGTCCCTTTACCTTTACCTTTACCTAAGTAAGCTTACCCCCAGGTAAGTTGGTATAGGATTGTAGGTGCAGCCTGCAGAATGATTCAAAAGTGTGCCCTCCTTAGTAGTGAAAAAGTGCAAAATGTTTTCCTGGTTCACAAGCATTGTCGCCGCAGAATTATCCAAAGTGCCTTGGGAAATGCGACTTGACTTAGCGATTTACAGCAGCCCTTTGGCCGGACGACTTAAAACTGCAATTTGGTGTTTGTCAGACCCAAACTTGCAACGTGTCCAGGTTTCACTGTCGAAACTGCTTTTATGAACATGGGGATTAAGAATAGGTTTTGCGTGTATTGAGACTGCCGCTCCCAAGGAAGGCTGCGGGGCCGGCTTTCCAGTAAACGTGCGTGCCAGTCAGCTCAAAACGACGGTGAATATTCCTTGATTTAATTTCTTCCCATTATTTTTTATTTGTAGTATGGGAGTGCCCCCGGCGGACCTTCCTTTCCTGGCCAAGCGCAAGATCCTTTATATGGCTATTTTGCTGCGGTTGCTGGGCAGGTATGGCTCCCTCCTCCCCACCCCCAAATTTACACAGCAAATATTAGACGCTTTTTCCCCTCGCTGTCCCTTAATTCATCTGCAGCGGGGGCAAACACCTAGTGTGTGCTTTTGCCAGTGACATATATTCCCAGGGCTGTGGAACCCTGAAAGCAGTGGTGACGTTTTTTGTTTTTATAATTTTTTATTGGTTTTACATAAATTTATACATAATAAATATAACCATTCCTCCGAAACATAAAAAGTTATTTCGAACCTACGGACCTCCTCCTCTCCCTCCATTGGTTCCAGTTTGAAAAATGTTATCTTTTTTCCTTTTTCCTGCATCTTTTACTGTTACCCATCCGTTCTATAATCACAGTAACCAAAGTTCATTTCACATTACAAGTGTCATTGCATCCTTGCCGATGATTTTAACTTTCTACAGTGGTCTTTTAAGTATATTAAAAAGTTATTCTAATTATTATTATTATTATTTATTTATACCCCTCCCATCTGGCTGAGTTTCCCCAGCCACTCTGGGCGGCTCCCAATCGAGTGTTAAAAACAATACAGCATTAAATATTTAAAATTTCCCTAAACAGGGCTGCCTTCAGATGTCTTTTAAAAATAGTTCTAGTTATAGGTAGGTAGCCGTGCTGATCTGCCGTAGTCGAAACAAAATAAAAAATAATCAGCTATCTGAAGAAGTCTGCATGCACACAAAAGCTCATACCAATAACAAACTTAGTTGGTCTCTAAGGTGCTACTGGAAGGAATTTTTTAATTTATTTTAAAAATAGGATAGCTGCTTATTTCCTTGACATCTGATGGGAGGGCGCCACCACCGAGAAGGCCCTCTGCCTGGTTCCCTGTAACCTCACTTCTCGCAGGGAGGGAACCACCAAAAGACCCTCGGAGCTGGACCTCAGTGTCTGGGCTAAATGATGGGGGTGGAGATCCTTTAGGGAAACTTGGTCTTCCTGGTTTCTGATCTTTCCCGTCAGTCTGGCCATTTCTGCATATTCCACTAGCTTGGTGACTTTTGAAGTAATGCAGCTTTGCGTGACAGTTGCTGTAGCCAGTGCCCCCATAGCAAAGGTAAAGGGACCCCTGACTATTAGGTCCAGTCGTGGCCGACTCTGGGGTTGCGGCGCTCATCTCGCTTTACTGGCCGAGGGCCCCAGCGTTACAGCTTCCGGGTCATGTGGCCAGCATGACTAAGCCGCTTCTGGCGAACCAGAGCAGCGCACGGAAACACCGTTTACCTTCCTGCCGGAGTGGTACCTATTTATCTACTTGCACTTTGACGTGCTTTCGAACTGCTAGGTTGGCAGGAGCAGGGACCGAGCAACGGGAGCTCACCCCGTCACGGGGATTCGAACCGCCGACCTTCTGATCGGCAAGTCCTAGGCTCTGTGGTTTAACCCACAGCGCCACCCGCGCCCCTTAATGCCCCTATTGAGACCCCCAAATTGTAGGCAGATGCTGTATTTCAGTCCCTACTATAATTCTTCATTTTATTAGGCTCAGCAAACGGTCGTTGAATAGTGAGCCAACAAAGGGTGTCAGAAGTGGCTGGCATATTGGGCTTTAGCTAGGAAGATCTGTGGCTGATTCAGCCATGAAGTGTTCTGACTGCATGGGAGCAGCTTGGATTTGTGGACTTGGAAAGGATCTCCAAGGGTTTTAGTAGCCCAGCCCCCCTACAATGCAGGAACTTGCAAAAGCACCTCAGAGTTTTAAGGAAAAGCTCTTCTTCCTGCTGAACTGCAACCTTCAGGTTTTAATTCAGAACGCCAGTCGTCTTGGAATGTGCAGAAATGGCGAAACTTACCGGAAGAATAAGAAACCAAGCTAACAAACTCTTTTATAAAACAATGGAAATGGTTTATTTGAATATTTACAGATGAATTGCAAACAGACAAAATCATTGGCAGGATTATTGTAATACTCTGCAGTTTCCTAAGAGTTTATATTTAAAGCAGATAGTTAAAGGAGCAAATTGAATGAATTGGGATATGCAGAAGATATTAAAAAATACGGAACCGCAGAAAGGGGGGGGAAGGAAGCCAGACTTTGAAATGTTAAAACGATAGTAAAATTAATGAAATGTATAAATTTGAAAAGTATAAATAATTTAAAAAAAAAAGAATGCCAACCGTCTTGCAGAGAAGACTCATCATTTAAACGGCTAGTCTGGAGTACAGACCGCATTAAAGAAAAGAAGTACCCAGCCTCTGCCTGGTTTTTTCCCCTTACACTGTGACTTCTTCTGTACTAGGCTGTCAGATTAAATGTGTCAGTCAAAACCAAAAACCTCCATAACTTACTTAGAGCAAAGAAGATCTGTCGATTACCCTGGTGGTCCAGTAGATCACCCCCATGCTTCTATTTCACTGTTATTCCCCCTCCACTATGCCTACAAGCTCATGCGAATTCCGATAAGGCTGCTTGCATTCTATCTGACTCGCCAGCATATTTTTTAATTGACCACAAATGTCCTTTGGGGGCGTATCAAGGAAAATACGGTTTCCTTCTACACAAACAAGCCTTAAGTCTCTAATGCGTCCCTCTCTTCCTCTTTCGTGGTTCCAAGGAGGAGACTAGAATATTTCAGATCTACTTTTAAGCAAACTTCACTCCCATGGGATGTCTGAACTTGGAGAACAGTCTCTTTAAACCAGGCTTCCCCCAACACGGGGTCTTTCGGAAGTTGTTGGTGTCCAACACCCTGCCCATTGGACATGCTGGCTGCTGGGAGCTGGGGTCTAACAGCACCTGGAAGTTGGTGAAGTCTGTGGCTTCGCAACAAACCAGAATAAGGAACCACAGTTTTACTCTGGCTTGTTCTTGCCAACCGTATTTTAAGCAAACCGTAGTTTCCCGAGTTCTGGCATAATGGGAAACTCTGGTTTGCTTGAACGTGAACTTTTCCGATCCTCTCTTTGCAGCCTCGAATGGGGACTCTTTGAGTTTTCATTGCATCCAAACTGGTCCCAAGGCCAGGGAACGTGAGTTTCAGAATGTAGACAGGGTGTGTGAGAGTTCTGATCACCTCTCTTAAATTATTTTATTTTTAGTTATTTGAACAAGTTTCTGTCCTAACGCGTTTAGCATGTCCTGCCTTGGGAAACAAAGCTATAAAAATGACTCATTTTTCCGCATCTATAGTTTGCATGTTTGAGGGTGACGCTCAAATTCCGGCCTCGTTTGAGGTCCTTTTAAATTTGGCACGACTGATGCTTGAATCATATAGAGCAGGCATGCCCAAAGTCCGTTTCAGGGGCCTAAATCTGGCCTGCCGGTTGATTTAATCTGGCCCCTGCGGCAGTATATGTCCTGGGGATAAAATCCTTTAAAAAAGCTCAAAACTTTGGGGTACACTTCAATCAACAACTTCGTTCGGCCCTCACGGCATGTTCACGTTCATCATCAAATTCTGGCTCTCTTTGGAAAAAATTTGGCACCCCTGAGTCTCAGAATCATAGAGTTGGAAGGGACCCAGGGGTCATCTAGTCCAACCCCTGCAATGCAGGAATCTCAACTAAAGCATCCATGACAATGGCACCAACCCTGCTAACCTCCAAGGAAGTCCTGAGAATGTGTTTATAAAATTCCGTATTTTCGCTCCATAAGAGACTTTTCCTCTTAAAAACAAGGAGAGTCTGATGGGAGGAATGGTGTACTGGGGCTGGGGGGGAGTCAGTTCCCCTGCACCCCACAACTCTAGCACGAGGCTGCGCATAGCTGTCCTGCCCTGACTCTCTTGGGTTGGGGTGGAACCGGTTCCTCCCAGCCCTGACAAGCTCCTGAGCAGCTCTGGGGTAGTCCGCAAAGCCTCCGCAGGGCAGTGGGGAGCCTTCATCCCATTGCCCTGCGGAGGCTTCGCGCGGCTATCCCTGGCTTTTGCGCTCCCTTTAAAGAGCCGCGTGGAGTGTGTGTGTGGCTCTTGGGGGAAAGCCTGCAAGCGCCGCACACACGCTCCACGCGGCTCGTGAAAAGGAGCGCTGAGCATAGCCTGGGATGCATTCAGGCCCTGCTCAGCGCTCCCTTCAAATAATATTTTTTTTCTTGAAGTCCCCCTCTAAAAACTAGGTGTGCCTTATGGAGCGAAAAATACAGTATTATCCTCACAAATGGCACCAGTTTATTTGGAATGGCACAGATGGCATTTGAAGTGAAAACATTGCCCATTATAGACACATTGGAGAGCTGTACTGGGCCTCTATTGTTAAGACCAGATGTGCATGTGAGTGAGACAGCAACAGCCTTTGGAACCATCTCATCTCCCCCTTTCAGCTAGCGAATAAGAACTTGATCCTTCTTTGTCCCAAACTAGACACTGCTGTTTTTGTCCAAACAGGAAGGCAAATGTGTGCTTTCCTGCTTTGCATCAATAAGGATATCCTTGGAAAACACAAAAGCTCACTAGGAGCAAGGATCAGAAGCTCACAGAATCATAGACACATTGTAGAGTCAGATGAGACCCCAAGGTGTCTCTAGTCCAGTGTTTCCCAAACTTGGGCTTCCAGCTGTTTGTTGGACTACAACTCCCATCATCCCTAGCTAGCAGTGATCAAGGATGATGGGAGTTGTAGTCCAACAAACAGCTGGAAGCCCAAGTTTGGGAAACGCGGATCTAGTCTAACCACCTTTGAAGCAGGTCTAAAAAGACACCCAGGCAGATGGGAGAGTCCTTCACCTTTTGAGGCTGTCAGAAAGTTCTTCCTAATATTTAGGCAGAATCTCCTTTTTTGGTAACTCGAATCCGCTGGTTTGGCTCCTCCTTTCTGGAGCAACAGGAAACAAGCTTGCTCCATCTTCTCTGTGATGACAGCCCTTCAGATATTTGAAGATCGTTGACACCTTCTCAGTCTTAATAATTGCCAGGCAGCAGGCGCCAGAAGTTCTGCTCTGCCCTCGCTGGTCCTGGAAGGAGCCTTTAAAAAAGTCCCATATGCTCAGAGACTTTGCACCTGTTCACTGGGGGAATAGGAAGCCCCGAACATCTATTTTTTAGATGTCCCTTTTATGAAGAGGCACGCAGTGAGACCAATTGATCCCCTACTGTTGAGGCTCACTGACCTCCCGGAAAAGCAAAAATTTGACCTTTTCCTGTTAGGCAAAGATCATAAGACGACCCAGATGGTCGCCAGATTCTGTGTAGGCGCAGACTATCCCCCGATCCAAACGAGTTCCTTAAGAAAATCTCTAAACTCGGTTCCAGGGGTGACGCTGGGTCATCTCTCTGCGGCAGCTTATCTTAAAGTTTTAAGTGTCTATACGCTTCTCGCATTTATAAATTTCAAATTCATTGTTGTGCGTTGTTTTAAATGTTTGCTTTCCTTCTGGGATTGGACCCCCAAGGGTGTTTTATAAGCTGGTCTCCGACCGGAATAAATTATCTACCCCCTCTGCCAGGCACCGGGGGGAAAGGGTGTGTGCAAGTTTGTTCTTGTCCTAGCCTGGTCATCTCTCTCCAGGACTGCATGTTATCCCAGAGGTCTCTGTTGTTTTGAGAAATTGCATGTTCACAGTTAATTTAAAATGAAAAACCAAAAACTGCATGCATATATAAAGGGGTACCCTGTCAACCAAGCGTTGTGAGCCCTGCCAGTTTGATTAACTGGTGGTGTTTGAAGAGGCCAGGAGACTCATAAAACCACTTTATGTGGGACCTTCCTACTAACTTCACTTAATGAACCCAATGTTGAAGTGAGCCAACTCCTTACAAAACCAACTAAAGGATGGAAATATGTATGTTTACATGTTACATGTTGTCTGTTACGTGTGTTGTCTGTTAAGTGCATGTGAGTCTGTTCTTCTGTCTCTCATTTTAGAAATGTTTAAGGGGTTTGTGTTTAAAATTGGCCACGGCATCCACGGACTGCCTTTCTTAACTCTGCATAGTTTAAAACCGCAAGCTTGCTTCAAATTTTAGTTTAAAGAAACCACGTTGGACCTGATCAACTCAAACATGGCATGTTTTAACACTCGGAGCCGCCCAGAGTGGCTGGGGAAACTCAGCCAGATGGGCGGGATATAAATAATAAATTATTATTATTATAAATTATTATTATTGCAGAGATGGTCAGGTCCCAGGCACAAAGGCAGTAACTCTGGCACGATGCTCTTTCTGTTTTCCACAGGACGGTCAAATAGATGCCGACGAGCTGCAGAGATGTCTGACCCAGTCGGGGATTTCAGGAGCCTATAAACGTAAGTTTGACCCAAACGGATCAGCTGTGCTGAGTCTTGTTGCAGCAAAAGCAACAAGACCCGGAACTGGTTGCAAAAGTTGCTACTTTCCCTCTTGCATTTTTTAAAGCATCTCCTCCTATCCCTCTTTTAACATATCGAAATATTTGAAGTGTTAAGTTGTGGGTGAACATATCAGACGACACAGCGATTCTTCCAACAGCTCTTGTTTATTCAGAGGCCAGAACAGAACTGAACTGAAGGGCTCAGTCAGCCTGCTTATATAGAGCTCCAGTACAATGTAACTGTAACAACTTTCTAAAACTATCCAATCACCGAACGTCACTTTCGATCCCTTATTTGCATAACTATCTACAGTATCCCCCTGCTGGCCCAGGGTGAGAACTTCAGTACATAACATGAAGGAAAACTCATCTTGAGGAATTCATATGCTGTTCATACTTTTCTCCTTGAAAACCACTCTTGGCTTGGGCGGGGGGTAAGAGAGAGGGGAAAAAACACATTATTTTTCTTCTTGACTGCTTCTGTTTTTCTTTAAACAGCTTTCAACCTAGAGACCTGCAGGCTCATGATCTCCATGCTCGACGTATCCTTCACATATTTGGCTTTGACTTATAACATTTGTGTTATTATAATTAATAATTCTCATTGCAGTTATGACTTGTGCTTCTAGGTGGCTGGAATTATTATTATTATTTTACCCAGGGGGTGAGGGAGGTAAAAAAATAAATGCGATTTAAGCTGTTGCTTTGAGCCCCTTCACACTGGATCTGTGATTTGCAGACGCACAGACATTTCCCCTAACTTTTTAGGAGGAAAAAAGTGCGTCTTATGGAGCAAAAAATACGGTAATTAAACTAAATGGCTTTCACTTGCTTTGGAGTAAATGTGCAATTAATTGTTGCCGCTTTGAATTTTCTTGTGCTATTACCTTCCTAAGTGGGCCTTGCAAAGTGCTATTCTGAATATTGGTTTGGGGAGGGGAAGGGCGAAGGGGTTGCTGGGGATGAGTTTATGGAACAAGGGGACAGGGACCCTTCCAAAGTGTTGGGAAACCCAACGAAAGGAGAGTGGCAGATGAAGACGATGGACTTTGCAGAACTGGCAAAGCTGACAGGAAAAATCCGAAAGCAGCATGATCAGGTATTCCAAAAGGACTGGAGTGAATTTATACGGTATCTGAAAGATTATTGTAAGCAATTAACATCACTAGCAGGGTTAGCTGAAGACTTGAACAGTGGACGCTCTGGTTGTGAATGTGATCCATGCGGGAGGCACGTTCGCAAGCCGCAGCATTCACGAGCCGCAGTGGCGGGTCTGCGCATGCGCGGGTTGCGATTCGGGGCTTCTGTGCATAGCACTTCTCCGCATGCACGACTGCCGAAACCCGGACGTAACCCATTCCGGTACTTCCAGGTTTTTGTGGTCCATAACCCAAAAAAAGGGACACGGGTGGCGCTGTGAGTTAAACCACAGAGCCTAGGGCTTGCCGATCAGAAGGTCGGCGGTTCGAATCCCCACGACGGGGTGAGCTCCTGTTGCTCGGTCCCTGCTCCTGCCTACCTAGCAGTTCAAAAGCACGTCAAAGTGCAAGTAGATAAATAGGTACCGCTCTGGCGGGAAGGTAAACGGTGTCTCCGTGCGCTGCTCTGGTTTCGCCAGAAGCGGCTTAGTCATGCTGGCCACATGACCCGGAAACTGTATGCCGGCTCCCTCGGCCAGTAAAGCGAGATGAGCGCTGCAACCCTAGAGTTGGTCACAACTGGACCTAATGGTCAGGGGTCCCTTTACCTTTACCTTTAACCCGAAAAAACACAACCTGAAGTATCTGTAACCCGAGGTATGACTGTAATGAGAAGCTCTCTACCTTTCTATACTTATTTAAATTGTGAGTTACTCTGCAATGAATGTAATTGGAATTGGAAAACGTACCAAATTCAATGATATAAAGGTTAATTTTGAAAGCCAGGAGGCGGGAGGGAAGGAAATCGATAGGCTCTAAAGAGCCAGGGAGGTAAAGTGGATAATAATGATGTGAATGTGTATTATTAAATGGAAAATAAATAAAACATTTACACACACACGAGTGTTGGGAAACCTTAGTTGATGTTTCTCAAGCACAAGAAAGGATATTGATCCAGTTATTGACGTGAAGTGATCCTTAGCCGCTGCGCAGAGAGATATGTCTGGCACAATGGGCTTCAATGAGTTCAAAGAGCTCTGGGCCGTGCTGAACGGCTGGCGGCAACACTTCATGAGCGTCGACAGCGATCGCAGCGGCACGGTTGATTCCCAGGAGCTGCAAAAGGCGTTGACGTCTATGGGTGAGCTGGGAAACTGTTGCATTAGATCCAGATGTTTTGGACCACAATTCAATTTAGAATTGAATTTATAATTTAGAATTGAATTTATAATTTAGAATTGAATTTATAATTTAGAATCGAATTTATAATTTATAATCGAATTTAGAATATAGAATTGTAGTCCAGATATTTTGGACAACAATTCAATTTATAATGTTTTGGACCACAATCCAGATGTTTTGGACTACAATTCACGGCCTAGGACCCTCGTACCTATGGGACCGCCTCTCCGGCTATGCCCCACGGAGAGCCTCAAAGTCCATAAATAGCAACACCCTAGTGGTCCCGGGCCCTAAAGAAGTCAGATTAGCCTCAACCAGAGCCAGGGCCTTTTCAGTGATGGCTCCGGCCTGGTGGAACGCTCTGTCTCAGGAGACCAGGGCCCTGCAGGATCTGATTTCTTTCCGCAGGGCCTGTAAGACAGAGTTGTTCCGCCTGGCCTTTGGCTTGGAGCCAGTTTGATCCCCTCTTTCCTTTTTCCTTTCTCCTTCTGTGATGGAACTCCTACTTGGGGACTTCCCTGGCTTTTTTCTGGCCCATGTAGGACCAGTCTGGATCATAGCTGTCAACTTTTCCCTTTTTTAAAGGGAAATTCCCTTATTCTAAATAGGATTCCTCGCAAGAAAAGGGAAAAGTTGACAGCTATGGTCTGGATAGTTGGCCTTGGTGAAGATTTGACGTTTTTCATCGCCAAAAAGGTTTTGATTTGAGTGCCTACTGAAATGAGGCTGCATTTTAATGTTGTAAGTTTTATTTTAATCAATTGTTTTTATACCTGGTGTTAGCTGCCCTGAGGGACGCGGGTGGCGCTGTGGGTTAAACCACAGAGCCTAGGGCTTGCCGATCAGAAGGTCGGCGGTTCGAATCCCCACGACGGGGTGAGCTCCTGTTGCTCGGTCCCTGCTCCTGCCAACCTAGCAGTTCGAAAGCACGTCAAAGTGCAAGTAGATAAATAGGTACCGCTCCGGCGGGAAGGTAAACGGCGTTTCCGTGCGCTACTCTGGTTCGCCAGAAGAGGCTTAGTCATGCTGGCCACATGACCCGGAAGCTGTACGCCGGGGCCCTCGGCCAGTAAAGTGAGATGAACTGGACTGGACCTAATGGTCAGGGGTCCCTTTACCTAGCTGCCCTGAGCCCGGTCTTGGCTGGGGAGGGCAGGGTATAAATAAAATTTTATTTTATTTTATTTTTATTAATTCTCATCATCCCTGACCACTGGTCCTGCTAGCTAGGGATCATGGGAGTTGTAGGCCAAAAACATCTGGAGGGCCACAGGTTGGGGATGCCTGCATTAGATGATCCTCTGGGTACCTTCCAATTGTGCAGTTTTACGATTCCCGCTCTCCTTCCGTCCAGGATTTCGGCTGAGTCCCCAGGCCATCAACGGCATTTCCAAGCGATACAGCACTCGTGGCAAGATCACGTTTGATGACTACATCGCCTGCTGCGTTAAGCTCAGAGCTCTCACTGGTATGGGGTTTTCTCAATTCATGACGACGGACTGATTTTGTTTCTTAAAATTTCTGTTAGTAAGACCAGCCTCCTTTCTGAGGTTAATCGCAGAAACATAGAATTGCAGGTCTCTGTAAGGCCGTGGTTCTCCAAAGGTGTAGCAGGGAGAGGATGGCAGATGTCGCAGGAAGATTCAATAATAATAATAATAATAATAATAATAAATTTTATTCAAGGACAATCAATGAAACATTTAAACATTTCAGTGTAGTGTAGTATAGTACCAAATTATTATTTTTTATTTGCTGAGTATGGGTAGATATATTTTCAAAATGAGAGCAAGGACATCCAAGGATTCTGCAGACAAGCCCAGCTGTGATCCAGAGTTGCTGTTTGAACAGAGTGCTGGAGAATACCGTATTTTTCGCTTCTTAGGGTGCACCGGCCCATAAGGTGCATCTAGTTTTTTGGGGGGGAAATAAAGGGGGGGAAATTATTTTTTCCCCAGGCGCGGGGCTGGGGTGGGGGAAGCCCGAGCTTCCCCCGACCCCAGCCCCCAGAACAGGCTGCTCTCCGCAAGCCGTGGGAGCCCTCCCCGGCTTGCGCAGAGCTACCCGAAGCCCCGGCGTGACTGCGGAGCACGCCGGGGCTTCGGGATAAAGGCAGCTCTGCGCAAGCCCGGCGGGAACTCCCGCGGGCTCCCACGGCTTGCGGATAGCTTCCTGAAGCCTGGAGAGCGAGAGGGGTCGGTGCGCACTGACCCCTCTCGCTCTCCAGGCTTCAGCGAAAGCCTGCATTCGCCCCATAGGACGCACACACATTTCCCCTTCATTTTTGGAGGGGAAAAAGTGCGTCCTATAGGGCGAAAAATACGGTACTTCTTATTATTCTTCTACAGTTGTCCAGGACATACCGTTGTGAACGGGGATTTTAAACTCTGACAAATGTGGAAGATCATAAAAGGGAAAGGCTTGTTTGCATTGATGAGGAGAAGGGAGCTTGCTTGTCTCAAATTAGACCTAGCAGAAAAAGCCAAGCTCACACCGCCCATTGACTCTGTATATCTACTTAAAATACATACATAAGAGGCTCGTTTATAATTATAATTCCTGTTCTTGTTTTATACTTTCTGGGTGCCCCATGATCATATTATAAAGTACTTGCGTTCTGTGTTATAAATCGAACACTGCTAGGTGTTGTTTCATTTTGCTTTTCTTGCCAAAAAACCGGTGTGGCACAGGCAAATTTTTATTCAAAGTGTGGCCCAGAGAGAAAAAATGGGGAACTTTTAAAGCCCCCCCCCCCCCCCGTCTAGCCAGGGGTCCCACTGTCAAATTGCTCTTTGCTGTCAAGTGTCCTCTACTTTTTTCTCAGCGCAAATCTTCCCTCCTGTAACTTGTCCAGCCTCACATTTGGGTCAGCGGAGACCTGCTCTTGGCTCCGTTCTGCGTCTCAACCCTTCAGGTTATTTAAAGAGTGCAATCAGATCCTTCTTTTCTCTTCATCAAAGGCTAAACATATCCAGTTCCGCCAAGCTTTCTGTCCCGGACTTGGGCTCAGTATCGCCGGCTATCTCCCTTTCTCTTTCCCGAACTCCTTCGCGTCTCAAAAGTGCATTCCCCAGAACCGAACACTACACTCCAGATGAACTCTTGAGTAGAACAACAAACAATGCAAGCAACACGAAGACCAGTTTACTAGATAGCACTGCAATTCTTTCTTTTTTTCCAATTTTTTAATTGATTTTCCACAGAAAGATTTTTTCAAAGCAAACAAACAAACATAGAGTCCCACCATAGTTAAATCAAACTTCATAACATTGTTAAGTGACTTCCTTGTAACCCCCTGGTTGGATTTCAGTGCGTATCATTTTAACGGTTTTCCAATACCTAAATTCTTAAAAGATTAACTTGAACATTTATCATCTTTCTTTCTAAACAGTTCAACTTTAAGCATATTGATTCATCACATTCTCCGATAGCACTGCAATTCTTATTGCGTAATATACATGATTTAGTACAACAAAAACAAAATTGTAAAACTTTTTTGAGGCGTTCATGGTGCCGAAGTAGTAAGTGAAGAACGACGTAGGACAGTGATGCCGGATAATCTGACTGTTTCGCTGGAATCTTCTTCAGCACAACCTATAGATTAGAAAAATGCACAAGGAGCAGCAGTCATGAGGATATCCAGTGAAGCAGTCAGATTATCCGGGATCACCATTAACGCCTAAAAAATGTTTTACCGCTTAGGCTACAGGATAGCATCTATTACTTAGTTTCAACCATAGACTTATTATACTTCTACGAGCTTTCAAAGATTGACAGACGCGTGTTCATTCGCTTTTCAAATATATTAGAGAATTCACAAGTGTACACATTTTGTTGTACTAAATTCATGTATATTATGCAATAAGAATTGCAGCGCTATCTAGTAAACTGGTTTTCGTGTTGCTTGTATTGTTGTGCTAAGTTTGCGACACAGGGGTTGGTTGTTCTGAACTCTTGAGTAGGGCAGAGTAAGGTGGAAATCTTGTAATGCCGTCCTCCCACCCAAAAGGGTTGCTAACAAGAAGCTTTCACCTGAAAATAAATCACAAAAATGTGTTGTTTAATAGCAGGCTGGCGGACAGATATAGAGAGGGTGGGTGTGAGTTTCTGTGCCTGTCGTGGAATTCTACTCAATCTTGATCCAGAGCAGATTCCAACGTATCGTTAGCAGAGTAAAAACTTAAACATGTTGCAGGATTCCCAAAAAAATAGACCAGAGGCAATGAATATTTGATCCAGCAGAGCTTTACTGCTACTGAAGGCAAATGAGCAGAATGGTCACAAATCCAATACATTCAGGATTGGCCCTGTCCGTAAGAAATCCAGCTGCAGCAGACTTAACTTAAACTTAAAATAACTTATTATAAGTCTAAAACCTTAACGCTAAGCATACTATGTACAGAACATCACGCCAGAAAGAAAGAGAGATAGAAAAGAGTGAAACCCAGGCTCCTTCCGGCCTTATTATTATAGTCAGCATGACCTTGTCAGAAGAGATAACAGAACCAGTTCACGCCAGCTGTATTCAGCTTCTCTGAAGGAATAACCCAAACATTATGAACCTTCTGCTTGCTTCTTTCACGCAGAGAAGCTTCCAGATCCCTCTTGAATTACCGTATTTTTCGCCCTATAGGGCGCACCGGTCCATAGGGAGCACCAAGGTGTTTTTTGGGGGCGGGGGAAATAAAGGGAAAAAATTATTTCCCCCCCAGGTGCGGGGCTGGGGTGGGGGAAGCCTGAGCTTCCCCAGCCCCCAGAACAGGCTGCTCTCTGCAAGCCTTGGGAGCCGGGCGGGAACTCCCGCCGGTCTCCCCAGGCTTGCGGATATCTGCCCGAAGCCTGGGGTGTGCTCCGCTGCGCTCCCCAGGTTTCGGGCTGCTGTCTGCTGTCTGCAAGCCTTGGGAGCCCGGCGGGAAGTCGTGCCGGGCTCCCAAGGCTTGTGGATAGCTTCCTGAAGCCTGGAGAGCGAGAGGGGTCTGTGCGCACCGACCCCTCTCGCTCTCCAGGCTTCAGCGAAAGCCTGCATTCGCTCCATAGGACGCACACACAGTTCCCCTTCATTTTTGGAGGGGGAAAAGTGCGTCCTATAGGGCGAAAAATACGGTAAGTAGAATCGGAAAGATCTCTACACTTCAGATCAATACTTTCTGCACTAAACAATGCAAACTTCCCACTTGTATTCATCCACCTGGGGCTTTTGTGTATCCTGGCTCCTGTCCTAACATGGTTTTTCCTGTGCTGCATTTGCAGATAGTTTTCGGAGACGAGATGCAGCTCAGCAGGGGATGGTGAACTTCCAGTATGATGATGTAAGTGAGCTTCAAGTCCGTTTCCTGCTTAGAAGCGCAAGACTCTGTTCCCCCTTCAACATTGTGATGAAGTTGCAGCAACTTATAAGCCGAGAGCTCCAGGCTTTGAACTCCTGGTCCTTCCTCCCAGGAGCTTGGGGACATTATTTGCATCTACAGAAATCTAGAAAACTGCCTTGTATGTAGTCAGCACTTCCTACAACGGGGGTGGGGAACCTGCGGCCGGCCAGGTGTTGCTGAACCCCAACTCTCATCAACCTTGGCTTATCACGGTCAGTTGTTCCAGGACTACAACTCCCATCGTTCCTGGCCATTTGCCATGCTCCCTGGAGCTGATAGAAGAGTTGGGGTTCAGCTACAGCAGTGGTTCTCAACGGTTGTGGCAGGAGAGGGTGGGAAGTGTGGCAGGAAGAATCAGAGACAACCCAAGCAACATTTTAACAGCTCACTGCGGTATAGCATAGTGTCAAAATAATTTTGATGATTTGCAGAATAGGTAAGGTAAAGGGACCCCTGACCATTAGGTCCAGTCGTGGCCGACTCTGGGGTTGCGGCGCTCATCTCGCTTTACTGGCCGAGGGAGCCGGCGTACAGCTTCCGGGTCATGTGGCCAGCATGACTAAGCCGCTTCTGGCGAACCAGAGCAGCGCACAGAAACGCCGTTTACCTTCCCGCCAGAGCGGTACCTATTTATCTACTTGCACTTTGACGTGCTTTCGAACTGCTAGGTTGGCAGGAGCAGGGACTGAGCAACGGGAGCTCACCCCGTCGCGGGGATTCGAACCGCCGACCTTCTGATCGGCAAGTCCTAGGCTCTGTGGTTTAAACCACAGCACCACCTGCGTCCTCTGATTTGCAGAATAGGGATGGATAATTTTCAGAGTGAAAGCAAGAGCGACATCAGGTGATACTGAGGACAATCTTAGTGGCATTTTCCAGTGTATAGTCGTACCTTGGATCTCAAATGCCTTGGCTCCCGAACGATCGAAACCCGGAAGTGAGTGTTCTGGTTTTTTAACGTTCTTCGAACGTCTGACACGAGTTCCAAACATTTTGGAAGTCGAACGGAGTCCATTCAACCTTCCGGAACGGATTCCGTTTGACTTCCAAGGTACAACTGCATTTCTGATCAATATAACATTGAGTGTGACGCGAGCAAATTCTTCTTCTGAAAGCATGGCCCAGAGTAAAAAGTTTGAGAACCGTTCATCTGGAGCAGGGGTCAGCAAACTTTTTCAGCAGGGGGCCGGTCCGCTGTCCCTCAGACCTTGTGGGGGGCCGGACGATATTTTGAAGAAGAAAAAATGAATGAATACCTGTGCCCCATCAGTAACCCAGAGATGCATTTTAAATAAAAGCACACATTCTACTCATGTAAAAACACGCTGATTCCTGGACCGTCCATGGGCTGGATTTAGAAGGCGATTGGGCCGGATCTGGCCCCCGGGCCTTAATTTGCCTACCCATGGCCTGGAGGATCACAAGTTCTTAGAATCATAGAATCATAGAGTTGGAAGAGACCACAAGGGCCATCGAGTCCAACCCCCTGCCAAGCAGGAAACACCATCAGAGCACTCCTGACATATGGTTGTCAAGTTCTCCACCCCTCTACAGTGCAGTCCCTAAGGCGATTGGATGGCGCCTTGTGCGCCTCCTTCCAGCATCTTCTGCAGCCCAGCTGGTACCCAACGCCTTGCTCTGCTTTCTTTGGAGCCCATCAGTGAGGCCAAGAGGGGGGTCTTCTCATCTGGTCAGCCCAGGACCTCCAGACACACTGGCCAGGCCTGAGCCCCAGGGAGGTCACTTTGATGCTTCACCCCCCGGATGTGGACTCCGTTGTCTCTCGAGACTGATGCATCCTGGCAAGCATCGTGCCACAGTTACCATATTTTTTGCTCTATAAGACTCACTTTTTCCCTCCTAAAAAGTAAGGGGAAATGTGTGTGCGTCTTATGGAGTGAATGCAGGCTGCACAGCTATCCCAGAAGCCAGAACAGCAAGAGGGATCGCTGCTTTCACTGCACAGCGATCCCTCTTGCTGTTCTGGCTTCTGAGATTCAGAATATTTTTTCTCTTGTTTTCCTCCTCCAAAAACTAGGTGCGTCTTGTGGTCTGGTGCATCTTATAGAGCGAGAAATACAGTATTTCATGTACCATATTTTTCGCTCTATAAGATGCACCTGACCATAAGAAGCACCTAGTTTTAGATGGGGAGAACAAGAAAAAAAAATTCTCCCCCTCTCTGCACAGCGCCCCTTCAGCGAAGCGGCAGGAGAAATGGAGCCCCTACCATTTCTCCTCCCGCTTCGCTGAAGGGGCGCTCCGCAGAGAGGGAAAGCTGTGCAGCGCCTCTCCAGCCTAGCAGAGCCAGGAGAGCAAGAGGGGTCGGTGCGCACCGATCCCTCTTGCTCTCCTGGCTTCAGCAAAAGCAACGCGAAGCCTCCGGAGCACAGCGGGACCGCTCCCTCTGCGCTCCGGAGGCTTCGCGTTGCTTTCGTTGAAGCCACGGAGCCTGCATTCGCTCCATAAGACGCACACAACATTTCCCCTTACTTCTTAGGAGGGGGAAAGTGCGTCTTACAGAGCAAAAAATACGGTGTTTATATCCCACTTTTCCCACCAAGGAGCTACATGGTTCTCCCCCTCGTCATTGAATACCCTCAACAACCCTTTGAGGTGGGTTAGGCCGAGTGAAAGTGACTGACTCCTGAGGCCACCCAGCGAGGGATTGAACCCTGATCTCCCAGCTCCCAGTCCGCCACCCTAACCACTACACCACAGAGGCTCTCTAGTGATGATAACGCACGTCTCTCTCTTTCCCTTTCTGCAGTTCATCCAGTGTGTGATGAGCATCTAATTCAAGATGAAGGAAGAAACGGGCGAGCATGAGCCACATTCCAATTTGTTTTTGCTTTGCACCAAAAAAAAAAAAAAAAAAGTTATCATGGCTGTGTAACTAAATAGTGGTATTTGCCTATTTTATAAATATTGATTTATATGCTTTTTATAGTTTTGATAACTAACAAAACACAATAAATCCTGTTTTGGAGTTGATTTGTCTAGCATATTTATAATTTTGCTTGATACGGACTTTTTAAAAAGTTGACTCTGTTTTTTTCTTTCTTTTTACCATCTCTTGTACTGTTTTTTAAACTATTCATATTGGAACATACTCTTTGTACCTGTGCTATATAGAGACCGGCCAGAGGAGAGGAATTGTGTGAAAACAAATGCAGAAAGCGTCAGTGGAAGCTGCCTGCGAGTCTTGGAATAAAGCGATCAAGGTCTTGCTTCTAAAAAAAGAATGTTCTGCTTGCCCTTCTGATATTTATCATATTTTCTAAATGCAGGAAATATTCACTCATGATTGGTCCAGCTAATTGTGCCAAGCTGCATATTATGAATTAAAGAGTTTTCTGACGTAAGAGAGTGCTTAGGTCTTTCGCTCCCTCTTCCTGCTACCTTGTAAACATAAAACTTCCCTTGTTTTCCTGTGCTAAAAAGCCATGCATAAAAAAGTTAGATACAAGGCTATAATCTCGTCAAGATTTGGGGGGGAACCTTGAATGAATGCCTTACATTCTTCTGTAGGAAAGGATTTTATTTCACTGCTCCACGGAAACACAACTGCTGTGTTGTGCTCCTTACTTCCCATGCGCTTGCAGCTTCGTTAAAATGAAGTTATTTGCCGAACGTTGTTTGGCGTACCTTATTTTGCTTAAATATTCTGGTTGCTTGTGCATGGAATGTGCTCATTCACAATTATGCTAGGAAGTGGAGTATGGTAGCAATCTTATTTAATTGCAGGAAGTATTCTTTAATCTTGATGAATGGAGTAAAACATTTCTGCTTTTTAGGTGCCCGCTGAAGTTTAGGTGCTGGAGAAAGGGTTAAAATGGGCAGCCCCCTGGCCTTTGACATCTGCACGAAGGAAGGAAGGAAGGAAGGAAGGAAGGAAGGAAGGAAGGAAGGAAGGAAAGGAAAGGGGTTGGGTTAGCTACATTCTTAGAGCTTCAGACTTCTAGGTGTGTTCTCTGGATTGACAGCTGGGAACCCTGCAAAAATGTGAAAGATAATCCATGTTCTCGGTTGTGTGCTTAGTATGTTAGGCAACGCTAATTTACTCGATTAGCTTTATCACAGCTTGGTGGTATAATCCAACAGCATACTGTCAGGGAGTTAGTACCGAACAAAACTGGGTGTGCCGAGTAATGCCAGGATTAGTTGCAATCGAGGAATCTGAAGTTCCAGTCTCCCTATCAACAAAAGATAATTCTAACCTGTTGGCATTCTGGGCGCTGCTTTCCCCTAAGCTGGAAAATAAAACTGAGCATCACTTTCTAGGCAAGTGAATCTGTCTGCCCTAAATCTCCTGTTCGTATTTAAAAGATTCCGTGTCAAGATTTCAGGAACCACCCTGAGCAGGAATAGAGGAACGGAAACTCTCTACTTTGCGTGAAAGGGGTTCCAACTGCCTGAACATATGAGAACTCTTTTATCAGTTCCTTTATGTTCCTTTAATCGCATTCAAACCTAACCACAAAGCAGTCATAGCTGGACTTTCTATATGTGTAAAATCCTTTGCTTCCTTGCTAGCAAGGAGCACAGTGGCTGATGAGCAGGTTGAGAAATGCTAGAATGTTTTATTTTGCTAGACAGATTCCGTGACTAACGCATGATATGGAAGTTAAGGCTGTGCAGCTTCTGTTTGGTAGCCTTTCTCTGAATCTAGTTTAGGCTGTTCTGAAACTACGTTGACCATGAATTATCCCAAGTAATGCCGTCTTGCATCAGTCTAGGTAAAATGTTGATCTGCCACTGTTCAAAGTGTAAGAAGAAAAAAAATATAAAATGTTTGTACTGCATTATCTGTACTACTATCAGTAATTATATTAATAAATTACGGTGAACAAAGTTTGACAGTAACAAGCTATTCCGTTATCCCAACCTCTGCAAAAACACGCAGTTCCTTGTAGAGATTTCCCAAAACCTCAAGATTGCACGAGCTGAATTTCCGTTGCATTTTTAAAGTGTGGTTTTTGATTTAAGAACGTAAGAAGCTGCTGGGTGAGGCCAATGGCTCATCCAGTCCTGTTCTCAAAGAGGTGAGCCAGAGGTCCTAATGGGAAACCTGCAAGCAAAAACATTGAGCACAAGGGTCTTCTCTGTTCATGTAGTTTTCAGCAACTGTGCTCAGCCTACGAGCAGCCCAGCAAAGCTCTTTGACACCTGGCTTGCAGGTAACTGGTTTGATTTATGCAAATATATAAAAGGATGTCACATAGAGGAGGGGAAAGGCTGTTTTTCTGCTGCTCCAGAGAAGCGGACACGGAGCAATGATCCAAACTCAAGAAAAGAAGATCCACCTCAATTAGGAGAACTTCCTGCCAGTAAGAGCTGTTCGAGAGTGGAATTTGCTGCCAAGGAGTGTGGTGGAGTCTCCTTCTTTGGAGGTCTTTAAGGCAGGAGGCTTGACAACCATATGTCAAGGAGTGCTCTGATGGTGTTTCCTGCTTGGCAGGGGGTTGGACTCGATGGCCCTTGTGGTCTCTTCCAACTCTATGATTCTATGATTCTATGATTCTTTGGTACCTTAGAGAGTTGTCTGCTTTCAGCCTCATGTGTCAAAAGTTGGGAAAGCCTCTAAGGGATTCTTCCAATGCACCTGTCGCCTAGGTTAGGATTATTATTATTATTATTATTATTATTTATTTTATTATTATTATTATTATTATTATTATTTTATTATTAAATTTATTTATACCCCGCCCTCCCCAACCAGAGCCGGGCTCAGAGCGGCTAACAACAGTAAAATGATAAAACATTGTAAAATCATTTCATTATAAAATTAATTCCAATCAAATTAATGGCAACCATTGGGCTAGAAGTTCTGTGAGGATTAGAATGTAGTTTCTGTGTTTCGTTGTTTGGGGGGGTGCATATACCGTATTGGCCTGAAAATAAGTCGCACCTTTAAAATTGGGGGGGGGGGGGAGAAAAAAATGTAAAAATACCCGAATATAAGCCGCTCCTTTCCTCGCTGTTTTTAACTTTTCACGGTCAGAATTGGGGGGGAAAGTGAGGCTTATATTCAGGCCAATATGGTAGATTAAACCTTTTAGAGACTGACTAAAGTATTAAGCAGCGTATAAATACGCAGAGTCAATTGGGGCAATAAGCGTTACATGCCCTTTGGAACGAAGATACAGTGGTACCTCGCAAGACGAATGCCTCGCAAGACAAAAAACTCGCTGGACGAAAGGGTTTTTTGTTTTTTGAGCTGCTTCGCAAGACGATTTTCCCTATGGGCTTGCTTCGCAAGACGGAAACGTCTTGCAAGTTTGTTTCCTTTTTCTTAACACCGTTAATACAGTTGCGACTTGACTTCGAGGAGCAACTCATAGAACGCGGTGTGGTAGCCTTTTTTGAGGTTTTTAAAGACTTTGGTGATTTTTGAAGCTTTTCCAAAACTTTCCCGACACCGTGCTTCGCAAGACGAAAAAAACCGCAAGACGACAAAACTCGCGGAACGAATTAATTTCGTCTTGTGAGGCACCACTGTAGGCACAAACATTAAGAATGGGAAAATGGAAACACTAGGGGCATTCAAGTAGCCTGGAGTACGCCCAGGACCAGAAGAAACAGGAGAAGAGAACCTGAATGCAGACAAGAAGCATGAAGTGATATCCTAACAAGCTGGAAGGTAAGCAGCAAACGGTTGTTTACTGTGCTCTAAATCCACAAAGTCCCATTGGCCTTATTCTGTTTCTTCATCCCCAACTCAGACACCACCTTTGGGCAGGCCAGGCTTCCTTAAACTCGGCCCTCCAGATGTTTTGAGACTACAATTCCCATCATCCCTGGCCACTGGTCCTGCTAGCTAGGGATCATGGGAGTTGTATTTTTTAAAGTTATGTTTTATTATCACATTTTTGTATTGCATTAGATTGTTATAAGATGTACATTTTTTGTTTCTTCAGCTTGTAAACTGCCTTTGAGTATTGTAATATAGAAAGACGGTATACAAATTAAAAATGATGATGATGTAGGCCCAAAACATCTGGAGGGCCAAGGTTGAGGACGCCTGGTGCAGAGCATGTGATTACGCACCAATGACGGAGAAATACTGATGTGGCTTTATAGCAAAATATCCTCCGACTACATCCTTTAAAAAACAACAACACCCCTTTAATATGAAATGCTACAAGTTGCACCTTACACTGCTCCAACCGTCTTGTGCTGCTCTCTGAGCAAACTAAACCAAAATCATTTTTTCATTCAAAGCTGCACATAATTGTCATGTGCCTTGTGCAATTTTCACACCCACACCCCAATTTTTTTTTCTTTTTTCTTTTATGGAATTACCACAAATCAAGCGGCAGTTCCTACAAAATTATATCCTTGGGGTTTATTTGGGGGGGGGGGGAATCTTATTAAAAGTGATACAAGTTCAAATATGATAAAAATTACTGCAAGGAAACCGTTTTGGCAAGTATTGTTGGATTTCCTCTTCCTGTTTAGGAATGCTTACTGCAGAAGCTTCATTAAGCAAGATCGTGACCACTGCAACTCTTCTCACAAAACAGGTTCAAGGGTTGTTCAGAATAGTACAAGACTTGGATATAAAGTCAAGGTTCCTACTGATTATATACACATTTTTTCAGTCCTTCAAAACAGATCGTTCATGAACAAGGTGTACGTTAAAGTGAAACTACTAATTACAACTTGCGGAAGTAAACATAAATAGCAAAAGTACATACTTTATTTATTTATTATTTGTTTTTAAATCCCGAGGTCCCAAGAACTTTCTGTACAAGCTATATGCAAGAGATTTTTGTCTTTCCCGAAATTAAAATAACGCAGTGTTCGCCGAAGCTGGGAAACTTCGAATTCCTGACAATACTACGCCTTGATTAGAACAAGAAATAATAAATCTCTCCCCTTCCTTGGTTGCAATGGAATAAAAGCACAAGTTGTGTCTTGGCAACCATTAAAATGTTCTGCTGATCTTTCATGTATCTCAGCTTCAAGCCTAGAGAGGTTTTCTCTCAACTTTTGGGGTTCTAAAGGCATTTTCTTTTGCAGAGAAAATGGCGGAGAGAGAAAGAAAGAAAATAATAAATGTGCTCTTAATCACCACTGGTATTTAAAATGGGTATCTGTAAGCTGTGCAAGGAGACAGGCTGATTGGTAACATGTCAAAGGTTGTTCTCTTAAAATGTATGTCTACTTAAAGGCTATAGCGAACAAATACCAGCTGGATCTTCACCCAAGTGATGTGGTTTAAAGTAAGGAGCCAGACACTTCGTTGCATTAAGTTTTCCCCCCAATCTGTACTGAGGGAGAGAAGAGAACGCATGATGCAAAAAGGGAATCGCCAGAGTTCCTTTCTGTGTGGTTCACTGTTGCCAGATTTAGCCATACATTGAATATTGAGGATTACTTGGCGATGTTCTAATCTAGGGCTGCTCCAGGCAGAAGGGAATACACTGGAAGATAAATAAAGGTGATTAACAACGGCATTACGTACACTGATTTTGAAGTTTGGCTGCCACCTGAAGGAAATGCTAACCTCCCATGCCCTCGTATAAGGCTAAGAACTTGAAAGGCAAGGGAGAGTGTCAGCGCACTCGTTGCTTATGGCAAACACCTGCACCTCAGGCAAAGGAAATCACTGGTTCAGTCAACTCAGATCACGCCGCGTTTAAAAAATGTAATCATTGGTGATTTTTAATGAAGGCATAGCTTCGTTGACATTTTGATCCAAACGATGGTATCCGACAGTCCTGGAGCAAAGCCCATCTCGCCATCTTCTGCTCTGGACCAAGAGGATAATCTAGAGAGAAAAGAAACAATTAACTAACGATAAAGAAACGAGGATAGGGTTCAAGGGAAAACGCTTTCTGCTTTGTCAACGTTTGCAAGTCATCACAACCATTTCCTTCACTAATTAGTTTTCGGGTCCAATTCAAAGTGCTGGTTTTGACCTATAAAGACTTAAATACTTCAAAGACTGCATCTTCCCATATGAATCGACCCAGACCCTGAGATCATCTTCCGATGCCCTTCTTCCTGTACCTCCTCTGCGAGGTCTGGAGGGTGGCTGCATAAAAAGGGCCTTTTCTGCAGTGGCTCCCCACTTGCAGAATGCTTTTCCCAGGGAGTCTCGCCTGTTGCCTTCACTGCATATCTTTAGTCACCAGCAGAAAATATAACTCTTCTCCCAAGCCTTTGCCCGATTAAACAATATAGCCTTCCAAACTGTGGGGTGGTTTTATTGGTTAGGGTTTTTTTTTTTTAGTTTGCTGTTATTATGCTTTCATTTTGCATTTTTATATTGTCAACTGCCCTGTGTTCTTCGGATGAAAGGATGTATTCAAGTTTAAAAGACAGTGTCATCCATCATATGTCTTCTCACATTGTGATTCTATATTATAAGTCCACTGAAGACCAGGGAGGGGAGGGATAAATGTAATGAACACACATCAATTCCATCCCAGGGTATGGGGGAAATGTTTACATTCCTTGGAATATTAAGCTTAAAAAGCTACACCATAATTTTATGACTTAGAAGAGTACCGTATTTTTCGCTCCATAAGACACACTTTTTTCCTCCTAAAAAGTAAGGGGAAATGTGTGTGCATCTTATGGAGCGAAGGCAGGCGGGAAAAGCCCCCAGGAGCTGCACTCACGCTCCGCACGCTCTTTAAAGGGAGCGCGGCTCTTGCAGGCTTTTCCCTGAGGAGGGAGAAGGGCAGCCATCACCGACGGGCTATCCTTCTCCCACCTCGTAGAAAATCCCACAGAAGCCGTGCTCCCTTTAAAAGAGCGTGCGGCTCTTGCTGGCTTGTGCAGGAGGTGGAGCGTGTGTGCGGCTCTTGGGGGCTTTTCCCCAAGGAGGGAGAAGGGACTGACGTGGCCCGTCAGTCCCTTCTCCCTCCTGGGGAAAAGCCCCCAAGAGCCGCACACACGCTCCACATGGCTCATGAAAGGGAGCGCTGAGCAGATCCTGGGATGCATACAGGCTCTGCTCAGCGCTCCCTTTAAATAATCCCCCCCCCCTGCTTTCCCCCTCTAAAAACCAGGCGCATCTTATGGTCAGGTGCGTCTTACGGAGCGAAAAATACGGTAACTGTACAGTGGTACCCTGGGTTAAGTACTTAATTTGTTCCGGAGGTTCATTCTTAACCTGAAACTATTCTTAACCTGAAGCACCACTTTAGCTAATGGAGCCTCCCACTGCTGCCCACGCGATTTCTGTTCTCATCCTGAAGCCAAGTTCTTAACCTGAAGCACTATTTCTGGGTTAGCGGAGTCTGTAACCTGAAGCGTATGTAACCCGAGGTACCACTGTATTGTAGGGCACCGACTCCTGAGAGTGGTTTATTATTTTTACTTAATTCTTCTCCACTTAAAACGGTCAAATCTGTTTTGCTGACATTTGTAAAACGTCTCAGGAATGTCACACCTGAAAGTAGAGGCTTTCAACCTTTTTCAGTACATGGCTCCCTTGACCCACTGCATTTTCTGTGGCACCCCTGTGGGGGCCAGGAGCCCAGTTAGGTCACCCCTTGCCTGCAGAGCCAGCAGCCACTCACCCTTTTCCAAACACCCTCTCTCGTGGAGGGTTCCCTCAGCCTCCTCTCCTCTCCCCAAACTTTGGGAATCCTCTGGGCAGCCACGGCTGTCGCCCCTGGTTTCTGAGCTGCCCCCTCTGCCCCAAAGAGGGGTGCCTTCTCACACTGCCCCACAGGGGCCTGGGAAGCACCCCCTGGCCAGCCACAGAGACACCTTTCACCTGCGGAGCTTGTAGCCAGGGCTGCTGCAGCAAACAGGTGTGCAAGCCTTTGGGAGGAAGGCACAAGAGGGCATCAGAGGAGAGCCTTTGGCACCCTAGTTGAAAACAACTGCCATAAAGGGTTGTCTATGGACAGATTTTAAGGGACGCGGGTGGCGCTGTGGGTTAAATCAGAGCCTAGGACTTGCCGATCAGAAGGTCAGCGGTTTCAAATCCCCGCGATGGGGTGAGCTCCTGTTGCTCCTGCCAACCTAGCAGTTTGAAAGCACGTCAAAGTGCAAGTAGATAAATAGGTACTGCTCCGGCAGGAAGGTAAACGGCGTTTCTGTGCGCAGCTCTGGTTCGCCAGAAGCGGCTTAGTCATGCTGGCCACACGACCCAGGAAGCTGTACGTCGGCACCCTCGGCCAATAAAGCGAGATAAGCGCCGCAACCCCAGAGTCGGCCACGACTGGACCTAATGGTCAGGGGTCCCTTTACCTTTTTATGGACAGATTAACAACTGCTTGCATTTACAAATTAACCTGGCTATCCCAATAGGATGCACTGGAACCCTTCTTAATTTAAGATTTTCACCTTTCCAAGCCTGTATTTCCTAACTTGCTGCATTTGCCCTGACGTCCAAGCACCATGGAGAACACGTCCGTGCATCTGTCTATTTGAAATGCTTATGAAAATATTCCCTATTACAGTAGAACCTCTACTTACATCCCACTCTACTTAGGCCCGTTCCAAGTCGTAACCACAGCAAACCCAGATTTAAACACCAGGTTTGCTGCGATTCGCGCATGCGCAGAATCAGCCGCCACCAAATGCGCCTGCACACAACAGCGCTTCTACCAGCGACCCGTTTCGCCATAAGAACGGGCCTCCGGAACGGATTGTGGTCGTGAGTAGAAGTTCCACTGTAATTACTTTGGAGCTTTTGTTGTACAGTGGTAACTCGGGTTAAGAACTTAATTCATTCCGCAGGTCCGTTCTTAACCTGAAACTGTTCTTAACCTGAGGTACCACTTTAGCTAATGGGGCCTCTCGCTGCCACGCGGTTTCTGTTCTCATCCTGAAGCAAAGTTCTTAACCCGCAGGTGCTATTTCTGGGTTAGCGGAGTCTGTAACCTGAAGCGTCTTTAACCTGAAGTGTCTGTAACCCGAGGTACCACTGTATATCTTGTATGATAATGTTTTTTACTCCCCCCACGGTATTATGTATTTGTGCACGAGTTTTGAATGCATTTTCTTTTGCACACCACTTTTGAGTACAAATTTGTAGAAATATATACTCAAAAATCAACTAACGAGAAGGTTTCCGATTCTGTTCAAACACCTGCATTGCAATTACTTGCAACATAATGTAAAACTGCCAGCGCAACTGCATACAGTGGACGCTCGGGTTCCGTACGGGATGCACGTTCACAACCCGTAGCAATCGCAACCCGCAGCAGTGCGTCTGTACATGCGTGGGTTGCGATTTGGCGCATCTGCGCATAGTGCGATTTAGCACTTCTACACATGCGCGACCCCCGAGAACTGGAAGTAACCCGTTCTGGTACTTCCAAGTTTTGGCGGGTCCATAACCCGAAAACACGCAACCTGAAGCATCTGTAACCCAAGGTATGACTGTACTTATACTGCAAAGGTAAAGGTAAAGGGACCTCTGACCATTAGGTCCAGTCATGGCCGACTCTGGGTTGCGGCGCTCATCTCGCTTACTGGCCGAGGGAGCCGGCGTACAGCTTCCGGGTCATGTGGCCAACATGACTAAGCCGCTTCTGGCAAACCAGAGCAGCATACGGAAACGCCGTTTACCTTCCCGCCGCAGTGGTACCTATTTATCTACTTGCATTTTTTTGGTGTGCTTTTGAACTGCTAGGTTGGCAGGAGCAGGGACCGAGGAACGGGAGCTCACTCCGTCACGGGGATTCGAACTGCCGACCTTCTGATCGGCAAGCCCTAGGCTCTGTGGTTTAACCCAGAGCGCCACCCGCGTCCCATCTTATACTGCAAAACCATAACCTAAAAAGGCGGCCTACCTTTCTTTTATTGTGATACGTGATGTAAACAACAGCTACCAAAAAGGCCACGATAACCAGATGGAAAAAGAAATGGCTATCCTCTTCCAGTTCCGAGGAAGAGGTGTCCTTCATCTCATCAGGAAGCAATTTCTTGTTTTCATAGCTGTGCATGCTGGCCAACTCTTCCGTAAACTCCGAGATGCCTTGGTCGTCTTGATCGTCAGACGGCATCCCGTAGGGGCCGTAATAGTCTGCAGGGTCTGCGGTTCCTTTGGCCGTTGGGAGGAAGCTGGCCACGTGCTCTTTGTCCACCGCGTCGTCCACCGTGTCATCTTCGTTAATATTGGTATCTTCCGAAGTATCAGCATCTGTTTGCAAAGTAGGAGTCGCAGAAGCCGGCGCCGCAGAGGTTGCCTGCTTCCCTTCTGTAGCAGTTGGCCCAGGCGACACAGAAGCCCCGCTCTTCGGAGATGTTGGTGGCATGCCTTCATTTGTTGTCGTCCTTGTTCTGTCCTCACTGGCTTTTGAAACAGGCGTTAAGTTGTGAGTCGTGGAACTGGATGTCGAGACATTTACACTCTCAGAAAGCTCTGCCTCGGTTGTAGTGCCTGGGAAAAGGAAATAAAAATCAGGATAATCTGGAGTTTTGAACAAAGGTTCTCAAGGTGTATCTTGATTTCACGAGGGATGTCAATGATAGTACAGTGGTACCTCGGGTTAAGTACTTAATTCGTTCCGGAGGTCTGTTCTTAACCTGAAACTGTTCTTAACCTGAAGCACCACTTTAGCTAATAGGGCCTCCTGCTGCTGCCGTGCCGCTGGAGCACGATTTCTGTTCTCATCCTGAAGCAAAGTTCTTAACCCGAGGCAATATTTCTTGGTTAGCGGAGTCTATAACCTGAAGCGTATGTAACCCGAGGTACCACTGTATTTATTTACAGTGGCACCTTGGTTTGCGGACTTCATTCGTTCCGGAAGTCCGTTCTTAAACCAAAGCATTCTTAAACCAAGGCGTACTTTACCAGAGCAGCAGGGGACTCAATTTACAAATGGAACACACTCAACATGTTCTGCTTCCAAGGCAAAGTTCACAAACCAAAACACCTACTTCCGGGTTTGCAATCCCCTGCTATTGGTTCAATTGTTGCTATTATAAACTGGGCAACGTTTAATGAAGCCCATCTACCTGAGCAACAAAAATCAGCTCGTTAAACAGGACACCTGCTTTCTCTCTCCCCCACAAGCACCCCAAAATCTGCTCCACAGGCTCCTTCTCAGACACTTTGCATCGTCGCCATGTCTTTACGTGCAAACCACCTACCTGTTTGTTTCCTGCAAACCAAAGTTCATTCTTGCCTTGCCATTCACGTTTGGAGAGAAACAAACCACGATCCCAGGTTTAGTGCCTGGAGGCAGTTGGAGGATGGATGGCGGCTAACAGATTGAGGCTGAATCCTGACAAGACAGATGTACTGTTTTTGGGGGACAGGGGGCGGGCGGGTGTGGGGGATTCCCTGGTCCTGGATGGGGTCACTGTGCCCCTGAAGGACCAGGTGTGCAGCCTGGGAGTCATTTTGGACTCTCCACTGTCCATGGAGGCGCAGGTTAATTCTGTGTCAAGGGCAACTGTCTCCCAGCTCCATCTGGTACACAGGATGAGACCCTACCTACCCGCGGACTGTCTGGCCAGAGTGGTGCATGCTCTAGTTATCTCCCGCTTGGACTACTGCAACGCGCTCTACGTGGGGCTACCTTTGAAGGTGACCTGGAAACTGCAATTAATCCAGAATGCAGCAGCTAGACTGGGGACTGGGAGTGGCCGCCGGGACCGCATAACACCAGTTCTGAGAGATCTGCATTGGCTCCCAGTACGTTTCCGAGCACAATTCAAAGTGTTGGTGCTGACCTTTAAAGCCCTAAACAGCCTCGGTCCAGTATACCTGAAGGAGCGTCTCCACCCCCATCGTTCAGCCCGGACACTGAGATCCAGCGCCGAGGGCCTTCTGGCAACTCTCTCCCTGTGAGAAGCCAAGGGAACCAGGCAGAGGGCCTTCTCGGTGGTGGCGCCCGCCCTGTGGAACACCCTCCCTTCAGATGTGAAGGAAATAAGCAGCTATCCTATCTTTAAAAGACATCTTAAGGCAGCCCTGTTCAGGGAAGTTTTTAATATTTAACGCTGTATTGTTTTAAACACTTGGTTGGGAGAGCCGCCCAGAGTGGCTGGGGAAACTCAGCCAGATGGGCGGGGTATAAATAATAAATTATTATTATTATTATTATTATTATTATTATTATTAAGGCAGAATGAAAAGAAGGAGCGTGGATTATTTCCTGACAGCACAGGGAGAAATGAACTGCGTGTGATCTCAGCTGCACGCTGCATGCGCCCATTGTCCATTGCTTATTTTAACTAGGGTTCAACGCGATGCACAAGCCGAGTCAAAGAGTCACACTGAACAGGGACAGTTGTCGCATTACAGCCAAAGCCGTTCTTTGTCGTTTGAACAAATAATGAAGAGTTCGCGGAGAGAGACAGCACACCAAATGAATGAGAGTGCGGCAGCCTGTCTCAACACTGTGATTTGAGGTGCCAACGTCAACAGAGCAGCTCTGGCGTATTGCTCAAGAGATCAGCTGAGCGTATGACCATGCGCTTAAGAAGGACACTGACAAACTGGAACGTGTCCAGAGGAGGGCAACCAAAATGGTCAAAGGCCTGGAAACGATGCCTTATGAGGAACGGCTAAGGGAGCTGGGCATGTTTAGCCTGGAGAAGAGGAGGTTAAGGGGTGATATGATAGCCATGTTCAAATATATAAAGGGATGTCACATAGAGGAGGGAGAAAGGTTGTTTTCTGCTGCTCCAGAGAAGCGGACACGGAGCAATGGATCCAAACTACAAGAAAGAAGATTCCACCTAAACATTAGGAAGAACTTCCTGACAGTAAGAGCTGTTCGAGAGTGGAATTTGCTGCCAAGGAGTGTGGTGGAGTCTCCTTCTTTGGAGGTCTTTAAGCAGAGGCTTGACAACCATATGTCAGGAGTGCTCTGATGGTGTTTCCTGCTTGGCAGGGGGTTGGACTCGATGGCCCTTGTGGTCTCTTCCAACTCTATGATTCTATGATTCTATGATTCTAAGTAGGAATGCACAGATTTGGGGGCAAATAACATGCAGTGAAATAATGTTAACTATGGAAAAATACAAGGGCTTTTCACCAAGGCAGGGTGACACTGGCTTGAGCTGCCACGATGCAAGCTGGAAAAGTCTCGTGGCGCCTGTTGCTCAAGGTATCTCCCGCCTTCCCCGCACTCCATGTTGATGCAATTCTGCCACCTGAAAAGTTAATGATTGGCTCTGAATTGGGGGGTGCGGAGCCTAGGCAGGGACTGTGCTGTTCAATGGGCTTTCCAATGCTGTGTGTTGCTGCCCGTTCCTGAAAGGAAAGGCAGCAGGGAGCTTGGCACAGCGTGGGAGCAACTGGGAGCAGCAGGGTACCAGGTTGGCTTTGGTGCGATGCCAGCCCTGAGCACCCCACTGCCTTGACCCTCCCTCTCTGTGCCCAGTGTTATTGCAAGATCACCTCACCCCAAAAATGCCCACGCAACTGCTTCGATCTGCAGAACTGGCTCTGTTACAGGTGCCACACAATACCCATTCTGCGTTGGTAAGAAATCAATCTTTTACTGTGTCAGCACCTACACTTTGGAACTCCCTGCCTATTGACACCTTCCCTATACAGTGGTACCTCGGTTTACATACACTTCAGGTTACATACTCCGCAAACCCAGAAATAGTACCTTGGGTTAAGAACTTCAGGATGAGAACAGAAATCGCACAGCAGTGGTGCGGCAGCAGCAGGAGGCCCCATTAGCTAAAGTGGTGCTTCAGGTTAAGAACAGTTTCAGGTTAAGAACAGACCTCCGGAACGAATTAAGTACTTAACTCAAGGTGCCACTGTATACTCTTTTCAGCGCCTGCTAAAAGCTTTTTCGTTTACACAAGCATATCCTCTTTCCTTTCTGAGCAAGCAAGTCGCTCGTGAAAAATTCTCTTATTCAAGCAGAAAGAACAATGAGGCAATGCAGTTTAGCAACACCATGCCTAGCTATCCTCCTTTATAAAATATTATATAGTGGTACCTCGGGTTAAGAACGTAATTTGTTCCAGAGGTCCGTTCTTAACCTGAAACTGTTCTTAACCAGAGGTACCACTTTAGCTAATGGGGCCTCCCGCTGCTGCCATGCAATTTCTGTTCTCTTCCTGAATCAAAGTTCTTAACCAAAGGTACTATTTCTGGGTTAGTGGAGTTTGTAACCTGAAGCGCCTGTAACCCGAGGTACCACTATATACAGCTACATCTTTTTATATCTAGCAGTAAAATATAAAACTACAATAAAAACCACAAAGAAGTTGAAAACAGACATCAATTAACCACTGTAGAAGGGTGTATTCTTAATTGCCTGCCAGGGTTTGGCAGAAATGAAGTTTTCAGCAAGAGTTTAAAAGCTAGCACAGAAGGCATTCTTGCAACAAAAGAAGACAAAATAACCAGATAGAGTAGCAACACTCTTCTGGATTACAAAATCAGGAAGAACAAGCCCCAAGACAACGGCATAGGGCGAGGGAAAACGGTTGAGTATCCGATCAACATTAGCAAAATATACCATCTGAGCATAATTTCAGAGACCTCTTCTTCAAGGAAAGCTCCAGGTGTAAATCAGAATTAAAGAAAACGTCTGATATTTGGAATACGCACGGGCCAAAAATGGCCCAACATCACTTCCACTTTTTATAGCAACTTGACGTAGGGGACAGACCTCACTGGAAAAAACTAGAAGGCTTGGCATTCAAAGTACTGGACTGAAAAAACCCTCCTTTCCTCTTGGGAATAAAAATGTTAACAAGCCAGTCAGGGTATACCAAAGGAGCAGCTGAACAGACGGTTCCTTGTTTGTACGGCACACCCTTCCCTATATGAAGCAGACGTTAGAATTTAGAACAGGAACCCAAGTCACACGGATGTTGAGCAAACTGTACGCAATAATTTAGGTAAAAGAGACTTTGGGTGCTGGAATTTTTGATCTTATGGAAACCTTAAGGCAAGCATAGCAAATTGAGGGAAGGTGCTTTAAATAAGGCTAGACAAACACGAGGCAGGATTCCGGTAGGAAAAGAAGCCTATGATGGCTGGGAGATCCTGCAGAAAGGAGTTGTTGTTTAGTCGTTTAGTCGTGTCCGACTCTTCGTGACCTCCTGGACCAGAGCACGCCAGGCACTCCTGTCTTCCACTGCCTCCCGCAGTTTGGTCAAACTCATGCTGGTAGCTTCAAGAACACCATCCAACCATCTCGTCCTCTGTCGTCCCCTTCTCCTTGTGCCCTCCATCTTTCCCAACATCAGGGTCTTTTCCAGGGAGTCTTCTCTTCTCATGAGGTGGCCAAAGTCTTGGAGCCTCAGCTTCAGGATCTGTCCTTCCAGTGAGCACTCAGGGCTGATTTCCTTCAGAATGGAGAGGTTTGTTCTTCTTGCAGTCCATGGGACTCTCAAGAGTCTCCTCCAGCACCAGAATTCGAAAGCATCAATTCAAAAGCATCAAAGCAGAAAGGAGAATTAATGTTAAAGACATCAGAAGTTAAAGTGGGGCAACTGAAAAAGCTGGTGTGGCTGCAGGAAAAGCTCAGTGGTGAGCTGAAAATAAAACCAGACACATCTAGGAAATGGAAGGAAGGACAAAGCAGAATAGGGAACAGTAGCCAGGACTTCTAGGGACAGGAAAGCAGAAGATCAGAGTCACAAGGTGGTTGAGAAACTGTACTCAAAGGTTGCCCATCAATGGCTCCTTGCCAAATTGGAGGTTTGAAGTGCAATGCCACAGGGATCTACCCTGGGCCTGGGACACCTCAACTGTTCTTCATCAATGACTTGTTGAAAGGGTGGAAGGAATGCTTAACAAATTAGCAGAAGACACAAAATGGGGAAGGAACGGCCAACGCCTCCGAAGACAAGAATAAAATTCCAAATGACCCTGAGGGAATGGAAGACTAGGCTGAAACCCAACAGCAACAAATTGAAAAGATCAGCATTTGGGAAAACAAACAAACCAAAGCCAGACAAATGTAGGATGGGAGATACCTGGCTTAATTTGACAGCGGTATATGTAAAAAAGGATCATGGGATTGAAGCAATTGAGCCAGCCAATTGCTGCAGCTGCAAAAAAGAGAGAGGTTTCACTGATTTTAAGGCCGCACTAGAAAAATAATCATTTCCAGATCATGAACCTTTTTTCTGCATGACCTATTGTGGAGCAAGGTGCCAAGTTTAATATGTCAAAATGGCTCAGTGGACTGCAGACAGGTAGACAGAGGTAGAGAAAACATGTGCGGTTAAGGAGTGTTACAGAAATTGACCATGTTCAGCCTGGAGAAAAGAAGTCAGAGAGAACAGGATTGATCCCACCTCCAGTATTTTCAAGACTGCAGTCAGAAAGAAGGCAAAGACTTCTTGTCCATTTCCCAAAGGACAGATTTAGTAGATTTTGCTTCAACATTAGGAGAAAATAAGATTGTGGCTGAACATTAGGAGACATTTCCAAACCATAAGAACAATTCGCTTCTGATGTAGGATGTTGTCTGAATCGTTAAAGGAAATCTTTCTTATCCAGGAACTTTGTTTCTTATTCATTACAAAGGAGTATTGCTTATGAGTGAAGGTACATGAAAAGTCCCCAAAATCTATGACTTCTGATTAAGCTATACTGCTAAAACCGCTGACTGGACCAGCCTTAGGAAGAGCGAAGAGCAACTTTGTCCTGTGAGGAGGACGGACTCACTTGGCAGGGGGTTGGACTCGATGGCCCTTGTGGTCTATTCCAACTCTATGATTCTATGATAAACCAAATGTATTTTGGAACGTTGATAATGAAAATGTTAAGTAAAAATGGGAAGTTAACATGATGCTCACAATACAAACAAAGTAAGGCAGGCATTTGCGTATTTCCCATGTAGTCAAAGCAGTGTCTATGAAAGAGAGAGCCGCTTTTTACACCCAACAGATACCTGATATATTGAGACATGTGGTATTTAGCTGTGTCAGTCTGCAAGGATAACAAATGCTCCCTTCCGCCTCTCCTTTCCCCTGCAGCACAGGGTGGGGAGGAAATTAACACTTCAAGTCACCCAAATGATCTGTTTCCTTGTGTCACTAACAGCCGAAACCTAGAGCATGCAGGTTTATCAGAAGGAAGCCCCACTGCACTCTCTGGCACTTAGTCCCAGCTCCATGAATATAGCATTGCAGACTTAAGGAACTTCTTTCTGTGTGTGTGTGCCTGTTGTTCATGGTGGGAAATTCAACTAGGAAAGCATATATAAAACAAGCAGATCAGGCTGCAACAGGTCTCTCCACTGAGGCAGATAATTATTAAATAAACTGCTAACTCTAAAGTTATGGCTTGTATTGAATAATACAGCAGTAGTGGTTAGAGTGTTGGACTAGGACCTGGGAGACCCGGGTTTGAATCCCCACTCGGCCATGAAGCTTTACTAGCTGATCTTGAGCCAGCCATCGCCTCTCTGCCTAACCTACTTCACTGGGTTGTTGTGGGGATGTAAGCGAGATTTACGCCATCTTGAGCTCCTTGGAGGAAAAGTGGGGTACAAGTGTAATAAATAAGCCAAGGTAGAGCCCGAGGTGTGAGGCTCCACTTTCAGACCACTTTAAACCATCATGGTTCGCCCCCTCCAAGAATTCTGGGAGCTGTCATTTTTTAGGGTGCTGAGTGGTGTTAGTTGCTACAATTCGCAGAACGGTTTAACAATTAACACTTCTTCCCTGGGAAGAAACTTGTCCCCTAACAACTCTCAGGGCCCTTGGTGAACTAAACCACACAGGATTCTTTGGAGAAAACCAGGATGGTTTAAATTTTAAAGGCTGGTATCCTAGTGCTTTAAATGTATGGTGTGTGGATGGGGAAGGGGGAGGAGGAGATGAAGATGAAGATGAAGAAGGGGAGGAGGAGAGATGGAATAAGAGAGAGAGGAGGAGGAGGAGGAGGAAGAGAGAGGAGAGGAGGAAAAAGAAAAAGTGGAAGAAGAGAAGGAAGAAGAGAAGAAGAAGAGAGAAGGAAGTAGAAGAGAGAGGAGGTGAAGAGGAAGAAGAAGTGGAATAAGAGAAGAAGAAGGGAAAGGAGAGAAAGAGGAAGAAGAAAAGGAAGAAGAGAAGAAGAGAGGAGGGGAAGAGGAAGAAGAAGAAAAAGTGGAATAGGAGAAGAAAAAGAGAGAGAAGGAAGAAGAAGAGTAGAAGAGAAGGAAGAAGAGGTGGAAAAGGAAGAGGAATAATAATAATAATAATATTTATACCCCACCCATTTGGCTGGGCTTTCCCAGCCACTCTGGGTGGCTTACAGCGTATCTGAAAACAGCATAGTGTATATAAAAACCAGCAGGAAGAGAGAAGAGAGGAGAAGTGGAATAAGGGAAGAGAAGAAGAAGAAGAAGAGAAGGAAGAAAAGGAGAAGAACAGAGAGGAGGGGAAGAGGAAGAAGAAGTGGAATAGGAGAAGAGGAGGAGGAGAGAGAAGGAGGAAGAAGAGTAGAAGAGAAGGAAGAAGAGGTGGAAAAGGAAGAGGAATAATAATAATAATAATAATAATAATAATAATAATAATATTTCTACCCCACCCATTTGGCTGGGCTTTCCCAGCCACTCTGGGCGGCTTACAGCATATCTGAAAGCAGCATACTGTATATAAAAACCAGCAGGAAGAGAGAATAGAGGAGAAGTGGAATAAGGGAAGAGAAGAAGAAGAAGAAGAGGAGAAGAACAGAGAGGAGGGGAAGAGGAAGACGAAGTGGAATAGGAGAAGAAGAGGAGGAGGAGAGAGAAGGAAGAAGAGTAGAAGAGAAGGAAGAAGAGGTGGAAAAGAAAGAGTAATAATAATAATAATAATAATAATAATAATATTTATATTTGTTGTTGTTTAGAACAGAGAGGAGGGGAAGAGGAAGAAGAAGTGGAATTGGAGAAGAGGAGGAGGAGGAGAGAGAAGGAAGAAGAACAGTAGAAGAGAAGTAAGAAGAGGTGGAAGAGGAATAATAATAATAATTATATTATTATAATTATACCCCACCCATTTGGCTGGGCTTTCCCAGCCACTCTAGGCAGTTTACAGCATATCTGAAAGCAGCATAGTGTATATAAAAACCAGCAGGAAGAGAGAAGAGAGGAGAAGTGGAATAAGGGAAGAGGAGAAGAAGAAGAGAAGGAATAAGAGAAGAAGAAGAGAGAGGAGGGAAAGAGGAAGAAGAAGTGGAATAGGTGAAGAAGAGGAGGAGGAGGAGGAGGAGGAGGGGTGGAAGAAGAGAAGAGGGGAGAGGAAGGGGAAAGAGGGGGGATGTTCCTGCAGCCCCTTCGGATCGGGACCCCGAGGCCTCCCTCCTCCTCCTCCTCCCTCCTCACCGTTCTCGCTCTGGCCCGCCACCGCCAGGGCCCCGTCCAGCACCAGCAGCAGCGCCAGGAGGAGGAGAGCGGCCCTTCCCGAGAGCGGCATGGCCGGCCCGGCGCCTCCTTCCCCTTCTCCTTCTCCTCGCCTCCTGCGCCTCCGCCTCCTTCGCCCGGCGGCCGCCATCTTGGCTGACCAGCCTCGGCCGAGGATGTGGCGTCCGCCGCCCGCCCCGCCCACGCGCTGCTAGGCAACCGCATTCCGCAGCAGCGCGCGGCGTCGTGACGTCGCCTCGGCCCCGCCCCCGCCCCTCAGGCATGCGCAGGAAAGGGAGACGCGCGGGAAGGCTGAGATTCTCCTCAGTCGAGCAAATGTCTCTTGTGGGGAAACACCAGAGCGGGAGCCAGTGTGGGATTTACGTAGAAACTGAATAAGCTGTAGCTCAGGGCCCCACTCATTGGGGGCCCCAAAAAATTAAAAGGGGGGGGGGAAAGGATGTGCATTTCCAAAATATAAGATAAAAAATGAAATAAAAAACAAAATAAAATAATAAAATAAAATGGACTCACAGCTGTCCATGGAGGCGCAGGTCAATTCTGTGTCCAGGGCAAAAAACAAAAAAAAAAGGATGTACCTTTTCATAATAATAATGATAATAATAATAAAAAATTTTATTTATACCCCGCCCTCCCCAGCCAATGCCGGGCTCAGGACGGCTAACAAGCAATAATAAAAAGTTGAATGAATACAACTTAAAAACAAGATTAAAATACAACATTGAAACATTAAAACCTCCCCACCTGGGAGTCATAAAGGTAAAGGTACCCCTGCCCGTACGGGCCAGTCTTGACAGACTCTGGGGTTGTGCGCCCATCTCACTCAAGAGGCCGGGGGCCAGCGCTGTCCGGAGACACTTCCGGGTCACGTGGCCAGCGTGACAAAGCTGCATCTGGCGAGCCAGCGCAGCACACGGAACGCCGTTTACCTTCCCGCTAGAAAGCGGTCCCTATTTATCTACTTGCACCCGGGGGTGCTTTCGAACTGCTAGGTTGGCAGGCGCTGGGACCGAGCAACTGGAGCGCACCCCGCTGCGGGGATTTGAACCGCCGACCTTTCGATCGGCAAGCCCTAGGTGCTGAGGTTTTACCCACAGCGCCACCGGCATCCCATCTGGGAGTCATAGCTGGACTCATAGCTGTCCGTGGAGGTGCAGGTCAAGTCTGTGTCCAGGACGGCTGTCTACCAGCTACATCTGGTACGCAGGGTGAGACCCTCCCTGCCCTTAGTGTGTCTCGCCAGAGTGATGCATGCTCTGGTTATCTCCCGCTTGGACTACTGCAATGTGCTCTACGTGGGGCTACCGTTGAAGGTGACCCAGAAACTACAACTAATCCAGAATGCGGCAGCTAGACTGGTGACTGGGAGCGGCCGCTGAGACCATATAACACTGGTCTTGAAAGACCTACATTGGCTCCCAGTATGTTTCCAAGCACAATTCAAAGTGTTGGTGCTGACCTTGAAAGCCCTAAATGGCCTCGGTCCAGTATACCTGAAGGAGCGTCTCCACCCCCATCGTCCAGCCCGGACACTGAGATCCAGAACCGAGGGCCTTCTGGCAACTCTCTCCCTGTGAGAAGCCAAGGGAACCAGGCAGAGGGCCTTCTCGGTGGTGGCACCCGCCCTGTGGAACGCCTTCCCCTCAGATGTCAAATAGAAGAACAACTACCAGGCTTTTAGAAGACATCTGAAGGCAGCCCTGTTTAGGGAAGCTTTTAATGTTTAATAGGTTATTGTATTTTAATATTCCATTGGAAGCCGCCCAGAGTGGCTGGAGAAACCTAGCCAGATGGGCAGGGTATTATTATTATACAGCAACAGTCTTTTGTGTTGTGTAGGCTCCTATGATGTAAGTCACTGCCCCGCTTGCTAGCCTGCTCCCTAAAATATCACCGATTTGCTCATTTCTATATATAGGGTGCCTACATTCTGCATGGATTTGTTGCATGGCAACATGTGCAAAATAATAATAATTATAATAATAATAATAATAATTTATACCCCACCCATCTGGTTGGGTTTCCCCAGCCACTCTGGGCGGCTTCCAACGGAATATTAAAATACAATAACCTATTAAACATTAAAAGCTTCTCTAAACAGGGCTGCCTTCAGATGTCTTCTACAAGTCTGGTAGTTGCTCTTCTCTTTGACATCTGGTGGGAGGGCGTTACACAGGGCGGGCGCCACCACCGAGAAGTATGACTTTAGATCATAGCTGTCAAACTTCCATTTTTTTGCAGGAAATTCCCTTATTCCAGCGCTGTTTCCCACTGCTTCCCGCTGCTATCCCGGATTGCTAGATATTTTTGAGGCTGCTGATCCCTTATTTTCAAATCAGAAAGTTGACAGCTATGCTTTAGATACCAGCGTTGTGAGGGAGAGAACCTTTTCCGCATCAACTTCTATAATGCCTCCTCTTTTTCGCCTTTTTAGCTAAGAGAAAAAAGCGAGGGAAAGGTGACCTGATAGGTGTTTGGGAGAGAAGTCCCAAACGCTGCAACCTTTCTTCACTCCCATCCCCTGGATCGTTTGGGTTGCACTTTTCTGAACCTTTTCCAACTGTTATGTCATCCTTTTTGAGGTGAGGCAACCTCATTCCTCTGCATGCAGTTTCTCTGCACCCCAGCAGTGTGTGTGTGTGTGTGTGTGTGTGTGTGTGTGTGTGTGTAGATAGAGAGATAAATATTTAGTTGCCAATTTAGGATACCACTTCATACATGTGCAGGAAGTCAGCGCGGTCCATGAAACCTCCTGCTCACAATAACTTTCTTAGCCTTCACGGTGCCAAAAAACTCTCTGCTGGGTTTGCTGCAGCAGATTAACATGGCTACTCTTCTGCACAAATCATGGCGTCCCATCTTTCTATCTGTAGGGAATTTCCAGATTTACACTGGATAATTTCTTTTATTGCTGCACCAGGAAATTTGGACTTTAACAGTTCCTCTATTTGTTTGTTTTTAACCCATCTAAAAGGAACTCACAGTAAAAAAAACCGGTTGGCATCCATCCCTGCGTTCATAGAATCATAAAAGTTGAACAGTACCCAAAGGATTATCTAGTTCAAGTCCTTGCAATATGGGCTGAGGATGGTGTTGTTGTAAACCTAGTAAAGGTAAAGGGACCCCTGACCGTTAGAGCTTCCGGGTCATGTGGCCAGCATGATTAAGCCGCTTCTGTACTTAATTGCAAACATGTAGAGCAGCACTTGGAATTCCCTTATCCGATGTAAAGTTGAATTTTGCCCCCCCCTCCCAACTTCACTGCATGTTGACACCTTCTAATTTTCTGCCTTCCTGAAGGAGGTACGTGTGGAAGTATCAGCTTTGCACATTATTATTGCCTCTCAACGCAGAAGCCACCGTGAGACATTATGGCCCCCAAATCATGTCTTACCAAATGGAATCATTTCCCCACCTTTGGGAAAACATCCTTAGGCATCACTTGCAAGATGTGGCCATCAATAGCTTACAGAATAAATACTGTTATGAGTTGTGGGTGCCAGATTCCCTTCAATTTGTGGGTCTTAGAATTTAATCCACGCTTGGAGTGTTAAAATTCAGGTGTTGGATTTAGCCAAGCATTAAAAAGACAAGCCAAACCGGTTTCCACCGTGTCCAGAAAATCAGTGAGCCCTTAACCAAAGACAAGGGGAATGCAGTGGACCGTTTTAAAAGGCGGAGACAGGGGCCCCACCCTGAACTTTGAGTTAGTTAGCAGAGTTCAGTTTAGGATTGCAGTTGTGGGTGATGTAGGCTGGAGGAAAATAGTTGCGGCCTGAAAGCGGTGGCAAGGTTGAGAGCGGGGGTCAGTGCACAATGTGAGCTGACTGTCTGAATCTGAGGCTGCAGCAATAGGAGAAACAGGACCCTCTTGGAGTGTGAATGCTGTGGACTCCTCCATCGTAGGCTCAGGCTGTATATATGTGTAAATAAATCATACATCATGAAGACACCACAGTCTCTGCAGTGCCTTCAAACCATGAGTAATCTCCTGGAATCTCTCACCATTCATAGATTGGGGTGGCACATAACAATAGACTTAGTTTAGCATTAGCCGCTCGCCAGCACAAACTGGGAACCACAAATGCTGATGGACTCTAGCTGTCGTAAATGCAGGTTTTTGATTTTCGGAAATCACTTTGAGATGGTTGTTTTTAACAATCGAGGGGTGTATAAACTTTTAGATGTTTTTAGCTTTCTGTATTTTATCTGTGTTGTAGGTTGTGTAAGCGTGTCTGAGAAAAAGTCAACACTAATAATAATAATAATAATTCTTATTCAACAATGCCTCAGCTGATGAGTTGCCGAGATCACGCTGCTCATGAGGGTGCTTAAAGTCTCTGGCTATTACTCAACCTGAATTTATAGGTATGTGACTGAATCCCACCTGAAAATAGTGAATCTGGAAGCAGCCCTCTAGCAAACCTGTCTCCATTGTGTCTGTTTGTTGCCTTCTCTCTCATTTACAACAGAAAGCAGAGACCAAACAAGGAATGTCCTTTTTTATCTTTTTGTAGAGAAAATAAGATAGCCCTTTATCTTGTTATGGCTTTGCCAAGGGTGACAACAACGTCCTGTATTTACAGATTTAAACAGAGCGGCATCGCAGGCACACAAAGCAGGTCCAGCTGTTTTCAACACAGGCCAGTCCTTTCGTGGCAGCTCGTAAAGAGTGGAGGAGACCTAAAGTTCCACCGAAGAGACAGTTACATGGGCATCATCGTGGGTGAGAAGAGATGACCTCTAGGGGCCTCTGGCTGGCAAGAGTTTGCTACGTCTGTTACCTCTTCAGCAGGTCTATTCCTCACTCCCTCCTGAAAGTGTTCAAACAAACATCATTTCGAGGGGCAAACCTGGCCAGGTGTAAAGCGCGAGACCCCTGGGATTCCCCGATGACTCCCTCCCTCCATAGGGCGCTCTGGGTGGGCTTGGCTTAGGTCCGGTCCTGCTTCTGTTGCCTCAGCGCTTGCAGGAAGATATCTTTCACCTGCCCCACCGTCTCCTGGTACAGCCGGAAGTCTTCCTCTTTGGTCTTCGCAGAGTCCTGCAAAGCCATCTTCAGGCTTTCGTTCTCGTCCATCTGGATCGCAAGCCTGCAAGGACAAAAATCGGTCATCGGACGTCGCGAAGAACTTACAAGCTGGGAAAGCAAGGCAGCCTCTTCCAGGCATTTTTATTTTATTTTATTTTGAAAAAGAAAACCAGTATGCAAAGCTGTCTCTCTGGCCCCGTGAAGCTGGAGATTACACACGGTTCTGGCAGATGAAGATGATGGACTATATGGAACTTGCCGAACTGACCGGGAGACTCCGAGACCAGAGAGAAGAGATGGTGGAAGAAGACTGGAAGAAGTTTAAGGAATACTGTATTTTTCGCTCTAAAGGACGCACTTTTTCCCCTCCAAAAATGAAAATAACCCAGAGATGCATTTTAAATAAAAGGACACATTCTACTCATGTAAAAACACGCTGATTCCCGGACCGTCCGTGGGCCAGATTGAGAAGGCGATTGGGCCGGATCCGGCCCTCGGGCCTGAGGTTGCCTACCCATGAGCTAAATGTTCTCTCTGCTTTCTTTCCCACAACAACCCTGAGAGGTAGGCTAGGCTGAAAGAGGCAGTGATTGGCTCAACGTCACCTGGTGGTTATAAACGTGAGCTTTCTCAAAACGGTTAAGCATCCTACCTTGTGGATAGTTCTTCTATTTGGGACTCCAGGGGCACCTCCGAACGTTGCGCTGATGGAGGTCCGCTCCTCTCACCCACGTTCCAGTCCAGCCTGGTGCTGTTGTGTGGCTGAGCTGTAGATGCGAGGCCTGTTGCTAGAGGAGAACACAGAATTTCAGAACCAACCAAGTCTCCACGTTCGTAATTTCCAAATACAAATGCAACAGCGTGGTATTACAACATGCCATATACAGTACCTCCACATGTGGTGGGAGTGCCCCAAAATCCAACTATTCTGGACAATAGCCATAAGAGAAATATGAAAAATAACTAAGCAAGTATTAGAAATCACCCCAGAATTGGCCCTACTAAACATCTTCCGTTAAAGTTATGGTTTTCCCAGTAGTGATGTATGGAAGTGAGAGCTGGACCATAATAAGGCTGATCGCCGAAGAATGGATGCTTTTGAATTTTGGTGCTGGAGGAAACTCTTGAGAATCCCATGGACTGCAAGAAGATCAAAGACTGTATTTTTTTTGGGTGGGAATGAACTAATTCCTATGCCCCACAAATAAGAGATGCATTTTAAATAAAAGCACACATTCTACTCATGTAAAAACATCAGGCAGGCCCCACAAATAACCCAGAGATACATTTTAAATAAAAGGACACATTCTACTCATGTAAAAACATGCTGAGGGACGCGGGTGGCGCTGTGGGTAAAAGCCTCAGCGCCTAGGGCTTGCCGATCGAAAGGTCGGCGGTTCGAATCCCCGCGGCGGGGTGCGCTCCTGTTGTTCGGTCCCAGCGCCTGCCAACCTAGCAGTTCGAAAGCACCCCCGGGTGCAAGTAGATAAATAGGGACCGCTTACTGGCGGGAAGGTAAACGGCGTTCCGTGTGCTGTGCTGGCTCGCCACATGCAGCTTTGTCACGCTGGCCACGTGACCCAGAAGTGTCTGCGGACAGCGCTGGCCCCCGGCCTCTTGAGTGAGATGGGCGCACAACCCTAGAGTCTGTCAAGACTGGCCCGTACGGGCAGGGGTACCTTTACCTTAAAAACATGCTGATTCCTGGACTGCCCACAGGCCAGATTTAGAAGGCGACTGGGCTGGATCTGGCCCCCGGGCCTTAGTTTGCCTAAAGGTAAAGGGACCCCTGACCATTAGGTCCAGTGGTGGACGACTCTGAGGTTGCAACACTCGTCTCGCTTTACTGGCCGAGGGAGCCAGCGTACAGCTTCCGGGTCATGTGGCCAGCAGGACTAAGCCGCTTCTGGCGAACCAGAGCAGCGCACGGAAATGCCGTTTACCTTCCCGCCGCAGCGGTACCTATTTATCTACTTGCACTTTGATGTGCTTTCGAACTGCTAGGTGGGCAGGAGCAGGGTCCGAGCAACGGGAGCTCACCCCGTCGCAGGGATTCAAACCGCCGACCTTCTGATCGGCAAGCCCTAGGCTCTGTGGTTTAACCCACAGCGACACCCGCGTCCCTTAGTTTGCCTACCCACGCTCTAATCCATGACATTACCTGCTTTGTTCTTAGAGGGGTTTTTTGGGGCGCCAGAATTCTTCCCCGACTCCGTTTTCAGGTGTTCAAACTGCTGCTCCAGAGCGATGTACCTGCGCTGCTGCTCCTGGAGCTTCTTATCTGCTTCCCAGACCTTGGTGGTGCTGTCGTCCACCCTGGCATTCAAAGCAGAAGGATCCATAGAATCAATAAATGGCAGAGCTGGAAGGGACACCCCAAGGTCATCTAGACCAACCCGCTGCCACACAGGAATCGCACCTAAAGAGTCCCTGACAGGCGGCTATGCAACCTTTGTTTATAAACCTCCGAGGAAGGGGAAGTCAGCCACCTTCCGATTCGGCGCAGATTTTACTATATTAATAATAATAATAATAAATAATAATAAATTTTATTTACATCCCGCCCTTCCTGGCCAGAGCTGGGCTCAGGGCAGCTAACACCAGTAAAATTACAGTAAAATCATAATACGGAAAAAAACCAATTTAAAATACAGGTTAAAATGCAAGTTAAAATGCAGCCTCATTTTAAAATAGCCGATAAATCAAGACCATAAGGGGAGGGAAACATAAGGGTCAGACTGAGTCCAAACCAAAGGCCTGGTGGAACAGCTCTGTCTTGCAGGCCCTGCAGAAAGATGTCAAGTCCCGCAGGGCCCTAGTCTCTTGGGACAGAGCGTTCCACCACATCAGGGCCAGTACTGAAAAGGCCCTGGCCCTAGTTGAGACCAATCTAACCATCTTGCGACCTGGGACCTCCAAAGCATTGTCATTTGTGGACCTTAAGGTCCTCCGTGGGGCATACCAGGAGAGGCGGTCCCGTAGCTACGTGGGTCCTAGGCCGCATAGGGCTTTAAAGGTCAAAACCAGCACCTTAAACCTGACCCTGTACACCACCAGGAGCCAGTGCCGTTGGTAAAGCACTGGATGAACGTGATCCTGCGGCGAGGACCCCGTAAGAAGTCTTGCCACGGCATTCTGCACCCACTGGAGTTTCTGGGTCAGCTTCAAGGGCAGCCCTGCGTAGAGCGAGTTACAGTAGTCAAGCCTGGAGGTGACCATCGCATGGATCACTGTGGCCAGATTCGGGAGAGAAAGGTATTATTTATTTATTTATTTATTTGTCATTCAGACATCTCAATGCAACATACAACCAGAGCCAGGGCTTTTTCAGCTGTAGCTCCAATCTGGTGGAACGCTCTGTCACAAGAGACTAGGGCCCTGCGGGACTTGACATCTTTCCGCAGGGCCTGCAAAACAGAGCTGTTCCACCAGGCCTTTGGCCAAGGCACAGTCTGACTCCCTCCTTTGGCAATCCTCACAGAACGTCTAGCTCAATGGTTGCCATGAATTTGATTGGAATTAATTTTATAATACAATGATTTTAGAATGTTTTATTGTTTTACTGTTGTTAGCCTCTCTGAGCCCGGCTTCGGCTGGGGAGGGCGGGATATAAATAAAATTTATTATTATTATTATTATTATTATTATTATTATTATTATTATTATTATTAGCAGGGGAGCCACCACTGAAAAGGCCCTTTCCCCTTGTCACCATCCTCAGAGGCTCCCTCTGAGGGGGCACCTGGAGAAGGGCCTCAGGTGAATGTTATGACTCTGGTGCTTTCACTTGCCCTCCTCACACCGTCGGTCCTTCGTCTACAAATCAGGATACACAGAGGCCAACCTCACAGGGTTGTTGTGGGAGCAAACAGAATAAAGACTCGGGGGCTGCAATCTCCAACACACTTAAGTTGGGAGTCAGCCCCACTGAACTCCATAGGCCTTACTTCTGAGTCAGCAGATGTGCACTGTAGAAAAAGTTAACATTGTTCTCAGTTGCTGTGTGTGGTTTTAGATGTCGTGATTCCTTTGTAGTTGGTTTTCGCAGTTTTTATCACATAAGCGTTGTACTGTGTTTTTAATTGCCTCTAAGGCACCCATTGGGGATGTGGGTGGCGCTGTGGGTAAAAGCCTCAGCGCCTAGGGCTTGCCGATCGCATGGTTGGTGGTTCGAATCCCCGCGGCGGGGTGCGCTCCCGTTGCTCGGTCCCAGCTCCTGCCAACCTAGCAGTTCGAAAGCACCTCCGGGTGCAAGTAGATAAATAGGGACCGCTTGCTAGCGGGAAGGTAAACGGCGTTTCCGTGTGCTGCACTGGCTCGCCAGTTGCAGCTTCGTCACGCTGGCCACATGACCCGGAAGTGTCTCCGGACAGCGCTGGCCCCCGGCCTCTTGAGTGAGATGGGCGCACAACCCCAGAGTCTGTCAAGACTGGCCCGTACGGGCAGGGGTACCTTTACCTTTTTAAGGCACCCATAGAACTCAGGTACGTGGGCAGGAGGTAAACGTAATAAATGTGTTTAATTTGTTTGCAAGTTAAAAGGCTGAATGCCCACAGATGTTTCCTGCTCGCAGGAGGCCTGTTTATAGCTCACAGGCAGTCTCAAACCCAGCAATGCAAAGGAATTTTGAAGAACCAACAAATCAGCGCAGTTTTGAAATCAGCAGTTAAAATTGGCGCAGTTTATAAAGGCCCAGCCCGCCATTGTGATTAAAAATGGTGTCTAATTGTATCCCAGCTTTAGAACTGAGTCACCAAGCATATTTTTTACTTTCAAGAGCTGTGGGTTAAACCACAGAGCCTAGGACTTGCCGATCAGAAGGTCGGCGGTTCGAATCCCTGCAACAGGGTGAGCTCCCGTTGCTCGGTCCCTGCTCCTGCCAACCTAGCAGTTTGAAAGCACGTCAAAGCGCAAGTAGATAAATAGGTACTGCTCCGGCAGGAAGGTAAACGGCGTTTCCGTGTGCTGCTCTGGTTCACCAGAAGTGGCTTAGTCATGCTGGCCACATGACCCGGAAGCTGTACGCCGGCTCCCTCGGCCAGTAAAGCGAGATGAGCGCCGCAACCCCAGAGTCGGCCACAACTGGACCTAATGGTCAGGGGTCCCTTTACCTTTACCTCCTGCAACGCAGGAATCACAACTAAAGAATCCTGGGTCCAGAAGTTAGAGGCTCTTCTTATGCCTTGCAGTTCTTCCCAACTTTATTTTTTTCAAATTGCAAAAGAAGAGGAAAAGCGCCTTACAGTTCCTTGGTTTTCCAAGGCAAGAGAGACTTGGGAAAGGGGAGGGCAGGATCCTGTTTCAAGGTGCTGTAATGTTTTGTGCTCACCTTTTCTGCAGGATGTTGACCATTTCTATCAGCTTGCCCCTTTCTGCTTCAGCGGCTTGTCCCAGGGCCTTGTACTCTGCAATCTGGATCTTCACGGTTTTCATGTCCAGATTATCAGGCTCAACAATCCTAAAAAGGAGAAAAAAGAAAAAGAAAAAAAGGACCTGAGTTGGGAAGGGAGGGAGAAGGGAACCCCGATATACCAGTGAACTGGCAGAAGCAAAGATCACCAGCGTTGAAGCAATGATTCTTCAACATCAACTTCGTTGGACTGGTCATGTTGTGCGGATGCCTGATGATCGTCTTCCAAAGCAACTACTCTGAACTTAAAAATGGAAAGCGTAATGCTGGTGGTCAACAAAAGAGGTTCAAAGACTCTCTCAAGGCAAATCTTTAAAAATGTAGTATAAACACCGACAACTGGGAAACACTGGCCTGCGAGCACTCCAGTTGGAGAACAGCCTTGACCAAAGGTGTCATGGGCTTTGAAGACGTTCGAACTCAGGACACAAGGGAGAAACGTGCTAAGAGGAAGGCAAGCTTGGCAAATCCACACCGTGATCAACTCCCACCCGGAAGCCAATGTCCCCACTGTGGAAGGACGTGTGGATCCAGAATTGGCCTCCACAGTCACCTACAAACCCACTGTTAAAACCATGTTTATGGAAGACAATCTTACTCTACGAGTGGTTGCCAAAGAAGAAGATGATGATAAGAGTTTCAGCCAACTCCAGATAGCTGCCACGTACCTCCCAGGAGAGACAGTCATTGGGAATGAGGTCGCCACGGAGTCCACGAGGGTGTGACCCATCTTAGACACCATCCTGGGGAAGGCAAAGAATTGCAAACATCTCAGCAACAGCCTGTGTGCTTAGCTTGCCCATCTTCCACCATCTGTGCACGCTGCCACGTATCTGGGGAGTGGGCAGTAGGCTCTGAAGCCCTGCCGGTTTACAAATGCTGCTGCAATGTATAATAATAATAATAATAATAATAATAATAATAATAATAATAATAATATTTATAACCCACCCATCTGGCTGGGTTTCCCCAGTCACTCTGGGCGGCTTCCTACAAGAGATTAAAAAATACATTAAAACACCTGTCTTTTAATGTTTAATAGATTACTGTATTTTAATATTCTGTTGGAGGCCGCCCAGAGTGGCTGGGGAAACCCAGCCAGATGGGTGGGGTATAAACAAACAAACCAACCAACCAACAAACAAACAAACAAATAATAATAATTAATATTATTATTATCAGTCATTAAAAGCTTCCCTAAACAGGGCTGCCTTCAGATGTCTTCTAAAAGTCAGATAGTTGTTTGTTTCCTTGACATCTGGTGGGAGGGCGTTCCACAGGGCGGGCGCCACACCAAGAAGGCCCTCTGCCTGGTTCCCTGTAACTTGGCTTCTCGCAGTGAGGGAACCGCCAGAAGGCCCTCGGCGCTGGACCTCAGTGTCAGGGCAGAAAGATGGGGGTGGAGACGCTCCTTCAGGTATACTGAGCCGAGGCTGTACACTGATTACACAACTTTTAGAAGACGTCTGAAGGCAGCCCTGTATAGGAAGGTTTTTAATGTTTGATGTTATATTATGTTTTTGCAGATGCTAGAAGCCGCCCAGAGTGGCTGGGGCAACCCAGTCAGCTGGGCGGGGCACAAATTATAAAATTATTATTATTAAACCAAAGCTCTTCTGATGTGACAAATTGTTTCAGGATACCTACAACATAGGGACGCGAGTGGTGCTGTGGGTTAAACCACAGAGCCTAGGGCTTGCTGATCAGAAGGTCGGCAGTTCAAATCCTCATGACAGGGTGAGCTCCCGTTGCTCGGTTCCTGCTCCTGCCAACCTAGCAGTTCGAAAGCACATCAAAGTGCAAGTAGATAAATAGGTACTACTCCAGTGGGAAGGTAAACGGCGTTTCCGTGCGCTGCTCTGATCAAGAAGTGCCTTGATCATGCTGGCCACATGACCTGGAAGCTGTACGCCGGTTCCCTCGGCCAATAAAGCGAGATGAGCGCCGCAACCCCAGAGTCGGCCACGACTGGACCTACTGGTCAGGGGTCCCTTTACCTTTGCCTTTACCTACAACTTAGTTCTCTCAATGAGGCAGAAAGCTTGTGTCTGGGATGTACCACTGCAGAGCACAGCTGGGGGTAGGTGTCGCAGCAAATACTCCTCTAGTGTAAAAGGATTTATTTCACGTGAAATATTGGAACGAGAATCTCTCTCTGACGCATAAGTTTTCTATGTGTAATGAAATTTGTTGGTATTAAGGACCGCCTGATCACGAAAGTCTCCAGGCAGCTGAATTGGTATATTCCCTCACACAGGATTATCTGTCTCAGTGAGAACTAGGCTAATGGACACAGCCGGGTAGAAATAAAATCTGAATTCTCCATAAATGTACTGGCTGGTGAGGCATTATACAACACACTACTGCCCTCCAGCCGAAACTAACTTTGGAACAATGCACGCAGAAGGGTTTATTCATCATCTCTTTCCCTGGACTTGCAATCCCTTCTCAGACTCTGAATTATTTGTTCGTGGGATTATTATGCAAAGGTGAGAATAAGTAAAGGAATAGAAGACTCCCTGACTGAACTGAAATGCCCTGCTAACTTCTTTGTCAGACTAAGAGAAGTCCTAGCCGCATAGATATAAAAGTCTCTGGTTTATAAGACTGGGTGGAAAGTATTATCTCAAACTACACAGGTGCCTGTGAATAATCTGAGGCAGTATACAAAGGGCTGAGAGATTCCCTGGAAATTCCTTGTCTGTTCAAAGGATGCTGATTTCATTCATGATAAGGATCCAATCTGAGAAATAATATATCATATTTAGAGAATTGTTACTATTGGGGGATTTTGAGCCAAGCCTTCTGAACTATTCTGCAGAAATCCAACAGGCGCCCTCTGGCAAGGAGAAACTGCACATGTCAAATGTCTGCCTGCCTCTTTGGGGGAAAAGGTGTCAAGGTGCTATCCTGATTGTATAAACTACCCTATATATGACCCCTTGCCAACAAAGGTCCGTATAGTTCAAGCTATGGTTTTCCCAGTAGTGATGTATGGAAGTGAGAGCTGGACCATCAAGAAGGCTGATCGCCGAAGAATGGATGCTTTTGAATTGTAGTGCTGGAGGAGACTCTTGAGAGTCCCATGGACTGCAAGAAGATCCAACCTCTCCATTCTGAAGGAAATCAGCCCTGAGTGCTCGCTGGAAGGACAGATCCTGAAGCTGAGGCTCCAATACTTTGGCCACCTCATGAGAAGAGAAGACTCCATGGAAAAGACCCTGATGCTGGGAAAGATGGAGGGCACAAGGAGAAGGGGAGGACAGAGGACGAGATGGTGGGACAGTGTTCTTGAAGCTACCAGCATGAGTTTGACCAAACTGCAGGAGGCAGTGCAAGATAAGAGTGCCTGGCGTGCTCTGGTCCAGGGTGTCACAAAGAGTCGGACACGACTAAACAAACAACACAACATATACGACCCACTGCTGGAGACGGGATGTCAGAGTTGGGCTGAGCTGAAGCCATTAAGAACTTCACCTCCAGATGAAGGGCTTGATAGAAGATTTGAATAGTCCGTCAGATCTATCAGATTGGAATACAGTCATACCTCGGCTCCCGAATGCCGTGGGAGTTGAACGTTTCGGCTCCCGAATGGTCGAAAACTGGAAGTGATTGTTCTGGTTTTCGGACATTCTTTTGGAAGCCAAACATCTGAAGGGGCTTCCAATTGGCTGCAGGAGCTTCCTGCGGCCAATCAGAAGCCGCGCTTTGGAAGTCGAATGTTTCGGAAGTCGAATGGATTTCCGGGAATGGATTCTGTTCGACTTCCGAGGTACGGCTGTATATGGGATCCAGAAGGAGCTTGCCATTCTGGGCCAAACTGGCAGCCTTCCCTAATCTGGTGCCCTCAAAATGCTTTGGGAGTACAATTCCCAGCATGCTGGCTGGGGCTGATGGGAGCTGTAGTCCAAAGCTTTTGGAAGACAGCAGGTCGGGGGAATCTGTGCTTAAGTCCCTGCTCAGCTGATGACTGACTTCCAGCAAGAAAAGCCAGGAAATCATCTTAATTGTGAAAATTTGCTTGATGAGTGTCAGCTGCACAGTAAGGTAAAGGTAAAGGGACCCCTGACTATTAGGTCCAGTCGTGGCCAACTCTGGGGTTGCGGCGCTCATCTCGCTTTATTGGCCGAGGGAGCCGGCGTACAGCTTCCGGGTCATGTGGCCAGCATGACTAAACCGCTTCTGGCGAACCAGAGCAGCGCACAGAAACACTGTTTACCTTCCCGCCGGAGTGGTACCTATTTATCTACTTGCACTTTGACGTGCTTTCGAACTGCTAGGTTGGCAGGAGCAGGGACCGAGCAACGGGAGCTCAGTCTGTCGCGGGGATTTGAACCGCTGACCTTTTGATCAGCAAATTCTAGGCTCTGTGGTTTAACCCACAGCGCCACCTGCATCCCAAAGCTGCACAGTAGGCTTGCAAAATAAGTGTGGCTGCCCCAATAGTCCTTTTTGGGAGGCCATGACAAATGCCGAGTTGCTAAAGCAATTTCCACAAACTGTGACCAAACTGCTAGAGTCCTCTGAACACTTTATTCTGACAGGCAGCTGTATTCATATAAACTGAGGATTTAAAAGGGTTTTTTACCTCGCAGAGCTGTTACTTCCAAGAAGGTCATCCCTCCGGGATCCTGAAGAACCATTCCCTTCTTCTAAAGACTCGGCTGACAGTGTAGAAAGAGAGTCTGGACTGCTTTCCTCTTTTCGATGGTGCTGGCATAAAGATATCAACCAAGTCAGACTTTACACATTTTTTCCCCCTTCTTTTTTTTTGGAATTTGAATCCGTAGTGGATTCCGTTCGACTTCCAAGGTACGACTGTACTTGATTACTGTATATTCAACAATACTTTCCACCACTTTTCCTGGGACAGACATAAAACCAACCAGCCTGTAATTTCCACAAGCTGCTGTGCTCACTAAGCCGGAAACTCAGCCAAGCCTGTGAAGATCGTGTTTCGCTAATAGTTAATTTGAACTGTAATAATAATAATAATAATAATAATAATAAGAAGAAGAAGAAGAAGAAGAATAAGAATTTATTATTTATACCCCGCCCATCTGGCTGGGTTTCCCCAGCCACTCTGGGCGGCTTCCAACAAAACACTAAAATCCAGTAACCTATTAAACATTAAAAGCTTCCCTAAACAGGGCTGCCTTCAGATGTCTTCTTAAAGTTTGGTAGCTATTTTTCTCTTTGACATCTGGTGGGAGGGCGTTCCACAGGGCAGGTGCCACTACCGAGAAGGCCCTCTGCCTGGTTCCCTGTAACTTGGCTTCTCGCAGGAGGGAACCGCCAGAACGCCCTCGGTGCTGGACCTCAGTGTCTAGGCTGGATGATGGGGGTGGAGACACTCCTTCAGGTCTACTGAATCGAGGCCATTTAGGGCTTTCAAGGTCAGCACCAACACTTTGAATTGTGCTTGGAAACGTACTGGGAGCCAGTGTAGGTCTTTCAAGACGGTGTTATGTGGTCTCGGTGGCCGCTCCCAGTCACCAGTCTAGCTGCCGCATTCTGGATTAGTTGTAGTTTCTGGGTCACCTTCAAAGGTAGCCCCACATAGAGCGCATTGCAGTAGTCCAAGCGGGAGATAACCAGAGCATGCACCACTCTGGCGAGACAGTCCGCGGGCAGGGAGGGTCTCAGCCTGCGTACCAGGTGGAGCTGGTAAACAGCTGCCCTGGACACAGAACTGACCTGCGCCTCCATGGACAGCTGTGAGTCCAGAACGACTCCCAGGCTGCGCACCTGGTCCTTCAGGGGCACAGTGACCCCATTCAGGACCAGGGCCAATGTAGGTCTTTCAGGACCGGTCTTATATGGTCTCGGCGGCCGCTCCCAGTCACCAGTCTAGCTGCCGCATTCTAGATTAGTTGTAGTTTCTGGGTCACCTTCAAAGGTAGCCCTGTGCGATTTACTGGCCAGCTTGCTCTGTCGTATTAAGCGATCCGATCTGGTTTACCTGCGAAGTGAACTGCTGGACCTCCTCCTCCAGTTCTTTCACCCTGGCCTCTCTCTCAGCCACCATCTGCTTGAGCTGCTCAATGAGGCAGTTTTGCTTCTGGACTTCCACGCTCAGCTGCTGCTCCAGGTTCTGGTGGGATTCCTTGGTCCTCTCGTCCTGCTGACTCAGGTTCTTCAGGATGGCTTGCATCTCCTTCTGCTGGCTCTGGGGGAGCGGAAAGGCATGGGGTTTACACACATGCATCATTAAACGCAGGTGGCGGCGTTTAACCCCTAAAGATAATAATAATAATAATAATAATAATAATAATAATAATAATAATAATAATTTTTTATACCCCGCCCTTCCTGGTTCAGAAAACCGGGCTCAGGGCAGCTAACAGCAAATTTAAAACACTTAATTGTTGCAACAAAAAACAGCATAAAATAGAGTATAAAACACGAATAACAATAAATTGAGAATTCAAAAATCAGTTTAGGGGGAAAATCCATCCAATAAACATTAGATGATCACCAGGGCTAGCTGCCTAAATTAGTCCTATCTGGGCCAGCGAGGAGATCAGGGGAGAATTAGCTGTGGGATCCCAGAGCGGGTAATCTTCATAAAAAGGGGAGTGAGGGAAGGAAGGGGAATAAAAGATCAGGCTAAGTTCAAATGGAAAGCCAGGCGGAATAGCTCTGTCTTACAGGCCCTGCAGAAGGAGGTTAAATCCTGCAAGGGCCCTGGTCTCATGGGACAGAGCATTCCACCAGGTCGGGGCCATCACTGAGAAGGCCCTGGCCCTGGTGGAGGATAGTCTGACTTCCTTAGGGCCCGGGACCTCTAAAGTATGGTTATTCATGGACCTTAAGGTCCTCTGCGGGGCAGACCAGGAAAGGCGGTCCCATAAATACAAGGGCCCTAAGCCACAAAGGGCTTTAAAGGTAAAAAAAGTGGTGCTTCAGGTTAAGAACAGTTTCAAGTTAAGAACAGACCTCCGGAATGAATTAAGTACTTAACCCAAGGTACCACTGTATTATTATTATTATTATTATTATTATTATTAAATTTGTTAGTTGCTTTATCTTGCCCAGGGAAACCCAAAGTGACCTATAAGCTACCGTATTTTGCGCTCCATAGGACGCTCCGGCCCATAGGACGCACCTAGTTTTTTGGGGGGGAAATAAAGGGGGAAAAATTTATTTCCCCCCCAGGTGCGGGGCTGGAAGAACCAGGTCGGGGAACAGCGGGAAGGCGCGCTCTGCCTCCCCACTGTCCCCTGAGCTTGTGGGGCTGGCGATGGGGAGAAGTGCGCTGATCCCGGGACTGCAGGCAGCTCTGCGCAGCCATCCGGAGCGGGGCGGGACTTTGTGCCCAGCTCCTGGTGGCCACGCAGAGCTGCGCTGAGCCCAGGACTGCAGGCAGCTCTGCGCAACCCTCGGAACCGGTCTCCCGAGGGTTGCGCAGAGCTTCCTGAAGCCTGGAGAGCGAGAGGGGTCGGTGCGCACCGACCCCTCTCGCTCTCCAGGCTTCAGCGAAAGCCTGCATTCGCCCCATAGGACGCACACACATTTCCCCTTCATTTTTGGAGGGGAAAAGGTGCGTCCTATAGGGCGAAAAATACGGTATATAGCGGCAATCCTAGAATCCTAGAACTGTAGAACCACGAGGGCCATACAATACAATCGCCTGCAATGCAGGAATCTTTTGCCCAAAGATTAAGAGTCTCACACTCTGCCAGCTGAGCTAGGCAGATACTGGTAGCATTCTGGAATTTGAAATAGCCTTGAGCAGTAGCTGTTGCCGAACCCCTGGGGTGTGGAACAGCCAAATCGTACCAGCAGAGCATCAACGAGTTCGTCGTCGTGCTTCCCTTTGTCCAGCAGGGTCGAGATCTGCTCCTTCAGGGTTTTCACTTCGTGAGACAAAACTTTGTTCCGAGCTTTGGAGCCGTCCAATTTCTGTTTCAGCTCTTCGTAATCCTTCAGGAGGGTGTTATGTTCCCCTGAAAGCTTCTGCAATGAAGCAGATAAAAGAAAGTCAGACTTGACGTGGTAGGGAATTTATTTACGTATCGTGTATCCTACCTATTTTTGTAAGGAGCGCGAGGTGGCATATATCATATAATAATAATAATAATGATTATTATTATATTATTAATATTATATTATTATTATTTATACCCTGCCCATCTGGCTGAGTTTCCCCAGCCACTCTGGGCGGCTCCCAATCAAGTGTTAAAAACAATACAGCATTAAATATTAAAAACTTCCCAGACAGGGCTGCCTTCAGATGCCTTTTAAAGATAAGATAGCTACTTATTTCCTTCCTATCTGGTGGGAGGGCGTTCCACAGGGCAGGTGCCACCACGGAGAAGGCCCTCTGTCTGGTTCCTATAACCTCACTTCTCGCAATGAGGGAACCGCCAGAAGGCTCAGTGTCCGGGCTGAACGATGGGGGTGGAGATGCTCCTCAGGTCTACAGAGCCGAGGCCGTTTAGGGCTTTCAAGGTCAGCACCAACACTTTGACTTGTGCTGGGAAATAGACTGGGAGCCAATGTAGGTCTTTCAAGACCAGTGTTATGTGGTCTTGGTGGCTGCTCCCAGTCCTCAGTCTAGCTGCCGCATTCTGGATTAGTTGTAGTTTCCGGGTCACCTTCAAAGGTAGCCCCACGTAGAGCGCATTGCAGTAGTCCAAGCGGGAGATAACTAGAGCATGCACCACTCTGGCGAGACACTCTGTGGGCAGGTAGGGTCTCAGCCTGCATACTAGGTGGAGCTGGTAAACAGCCACCCTGGACACAGAATTGACCTGCGCCTCCATGGACAGTTTAGAGTCGGAAGGCTGAGAACCTTTTTGCAGGAGGAACGAGAGTCCACAACCTCAAATTAACAACCTTGTGAGGTCGGTTAGGCTGGGAATGAGGTCCTGGCAAGGGACCACAGGCTATGGTTGAATCAGAGAGCAATGGGGCCCTGTGTCCTTAAATCCAGCGGTGTTTGTCTCAACAACAACAACAAGAAAGCCCTGAAAGAGAGTGCGTTTTATCATATGTGGTGGTCACATGGGGTGGTAAAAGCTTTCTGGGAAATGATATGAGTTGGGGGGAAATGTTTAAGATAACTTTTATTAAAAAACCAGAGGCTTTTTTGTTAGGCATTATAGGTGTGGAACTACCAAAAGAAAATAAAAGATTGTGGAAAGAATAAGTGCCGACCAGAAAAGAGTGGCAGACCAAGCTGATGGAATATGTAGAAATGGCAGAAAAAGAAGGAACATTTTATCATATGTGGTGGGAATGTAAAAAAGTAAAGAACTTCTGGGAAATGATAAATAATGAGATGAAAAAGATGTTGAAATATACATTTTTTAAAAAAAACAGAAGCCTTTTTACTTGGTATTATAGGTCAGGACATTAATAGGCAAGATGTTAAATTGTTTTTATATGCAACAACTGCGGCAAGAGTATTGTTAGCCCAGAAATGGAAACAAGAAGAAATTCCGATGAAAGTAGAATGGCAGACGAAATTAATGGACTGTGCAGAATTGGACAAAATGACAGGAAGAATTCAAAACCTGCGGGGCCAGAGATTGACAGAAGATTGGAAGAAGTATATGAATTATTTGAAGAGCAACTGTAATCAACAAATTACGCTAGTAGGACTACAAGAAGTTTTGTAAGGAGAAATATACGGAGTGTTACAAAGTAGAAAAAGATAGAGATATTGATTATGAGTTTGAAATGTAATAGGGAAAATGAGAAATGCATACTAAGAGATTAGATTGGAAAATTTTCAGACAGGATTGATGGATGTCAAAAAAAATGAATAAGATGTAAAAGTATGTTTAATTACTGTTGAAAATAATATGTTAAAAACATATATATATATGTCAGGGGCTCAGGAGCAGAGGGACAGGAAAGGGAGGAATTAGAGACCGAGGGGGAGGAATCCAAGGGAGAAGTTAGCGATGATAGCCGCCCGAGGTCTCTAAGTCTCTCCAGCGAATCGGAGGATTCACAGAAAGGGGCTCCCGTGGTCAGAGCTAGGGGGTTGCCAGAGGGAACACCCCAGGAAGGAGGGGCCAGAGGGGACTCAGAGAGCAGCAGTTGGAAATCGGGACCAGCTGCCCCACCGGAGAGCAGTAGGGGGGAGAGCCAGCGTAAGGCAGTATCATTCCCGCTTTTTTGCATTGGTCAACGCGCTGGGTTGGGATAAGGATTCTCCGCCAGTTAGAGACCTCTTTTGGGAGGGATTGAACCCAAATATCAAGGATGAGATTGCAAGGGGGGAAAGACCCAAAAGCGCTCAGCAAGTGGTTGAGAAAGCGCTAACGGTTGGGGTGCGGCTGGAAGAACGCCCATGGAGCAAAGAAGAAGGGCGTTGGGGACGCACACCAGCGAGAGGGCCCCCCCCCTTGCCCAGGGATGCAGCGCGTGCGCAATCCACACCTCCACAGGGAGGGGGCGAAGAGCCGATGGAGATTGGCGGTGCTAGGGCTCACTCAGCAACCAGAGCCTTTACACCGGGAGCAGTCAAAACGAAGCCGCCTAGAGGGAACAGGAAGTGTTATATATGTGACAGTGGACAGCACATGGCGAAAGAGTGTCCCCAGAGGCTCCACAAGCACACTGCAGCTTCAGTGACAGTAATGGAAGCAACTCAGCAGAGAGAACCACAGCAGGGAAACGACGGAGTCTGGCTGGAAACGGAGGCACTGGGGCCCAGCCAGACGAGTCAGTGAAGAAGTCCCCAGAGATTTTGCAGCCCACGGACCCCCTCCCGCCCAAACCAGTGGTGCAGCTCACCGCATCGCTCCAGCTGCCCAATGGACTCACCTTAGAAGTGCCTATTACGATTGACTCTGGCAGTAATGCAGACTTTATAGGACTGGAGTTCATTCAACAACACAACATAGCGCTACTGCCAGCCACGCTGCCCCTGAAGGTGGTCACGGTGGATGGCAGGGAACTGCTGGGGGGGCATGTGGTACAGCAGACGCCACCTATGGTGATGCAAATTGGGAATCACCGGGAAGTCATCAGCTTCAATGTCACCCAATTGTCGGACACGCCTGTAGTTTTGGGCATGAGTTGGCTGTACAGGCACAGTCCAGCATTGGCTTGGTACCAACGCCAACTGACTTTTGGCTCCTCCTACTGTGCGGAACATTGCATTATACCTAGCCCAGAAGGGGAAGGGGATGACCCGCAGTTACATTTGGGCACGCTGCAAGCAGTGCCCCTCAAGTATGCGGAGTTTTTGGAGGTTTTCTGCGAGAAGGAGGCGGACAAGCTACCTCCTCACAGAACCTATGACTGCAAGATTGACCTCCTGCCGGGGGCGACGCTGCCAACCGGGAAACTGTATTCCATGTCTGAGGATGAACTGCAGGAACTCAGGGAGTTCATAGATCACAATTTGAAGCGCGGGTTCATCCGGGAGTCGAAAGCTGTGGGGGGCAGCCCAGTATTCTTTGTGAAGAAGCGGGACACGCCCCAAAAAAGACTGGTGGTGGACTATAGAATTTTGAACTCGAAAACCAAGCCCTCGGCCTTCCCCATGCCCAAGATAGACGACCTGCTCGCGACGGTGAGGAAAGGACGCGTTTTTACCAAGTTGGATTTGCGAGGGGCGTACAACCTGATTCGCATGCGGGAAGGCGACGAGTGGAAGACGGCCATGTTCACGCCACTGGGCACCTACGAATACAGAGTTATGCCCTTCGGATTACAAAATGGCTCTCACTGTTTTCAAGCCTTCATGCATCATGTGCTGGCGGGACTCCTTTACAAGAAGTGCGTATGCTTCCTGGACGACATCCTGATATTTTCGGAATCGCAAGAGGCGCACGAGAGGGATGTCAGGGAAGTTCTGCAGAGACTGAAGGAGCACAGGCTGTACGCCAAGCTGGAGAAGTGCCAGTTCGACATGACGGAGGTGGATTTCCTGGGCTACAAACTGTCGGACAAGGGGCTCGCCATGGACAGCGCCAAGGTTCGCGCAGTATTGGACTGGAAAAGCCCACGCAATCGGAAGGAAGTCCAGCGGTTTGTCAGCTTTGCCAACTTTTACCGCAAGTTCATCAAGGGGTTCGCTATGCAGACGGCGGCCATCACCGACACGCTCAGCTCCAAGAAGAAGAAATTCATCTGGACGGAGCAAGCGGAGCAGTCCTTTCAGAAACTCAAGCGTCTCTTCGCGTCCAAAGAGCAGCTGCTGCATGTGAATCCCAGCAGACCGATGAGGGTGGAGACAGACGCCTCGGACAGAGCCGTGGGAGCCGTCCTGTTGCAACAAGACCAGCAGGGGGACTGGAGGCCGTGCGCCTTTTACTCGAGGAAGCTCAGCAAGTCGGAGCAGAATTACACCATCTGGGACAGGGAGTTGCTAGCCATCCATGCAGCGTTCAAGGCATGGCGGCACTTCCTTATCGGAGCCAGACACACAGTGCAGGTCCACACGGACCACAAGAATCTGGAGTACTGGCGCACGGCAAGGTTCCTGAACCGGAGGCACATTAGATGGGCAGAGTTCTTCGCGGACTTCGACTTCAGGATAGAGTACATCCCAGGCGACAACAACGTGATGGCGGATGCATTGTCCAGAAAGCCGCAATACCTCGAGGAGGCGGCACCGTCGGCGGCCAAGCACATTTTCGCACCGGAAGCATGGGCATGCGCTTCGGCAACCGTGGACCTGGACGCCGTACGTCGCGCGCTGCAGGAGGACCCCTTCGCACAAGCCAAGATGGAGGAGGTGCACAAGGGCACAGCGAAGGACGACGAGTTCCAGATACGAGACAGGTTACTCATCCGCAAGGGGGCACTCTATGTGCCGGGAGACGACCTCCGCGCAAGGGTACTGCAGCAACTACACGACGCTCCCACCGCCGGGCACTTTGGCAAAGAAAAGACTGTAGAACTAGTAGCCAGAGACTTTTGGTGGCCCAAGATGCGGGGGGAAGTAGCGGATTACGTCTCAAGGTGCGACACCTGCCAAAGGGCCAAGTCAGTTCACAGACCGCCGGCGGGACTGCTGGAACCGCTGCAGACACCGTGTGAACCGTGGGAGAGGGTGGCCCTGGACTTTGTCACGGATCTGCCTAGTTCGAGGGGAAAGACGGCAGTGCTAGTGGTGGTGGACATGTTTACCAAAATGGCACACTTCATTCCGTGTGCGAAGGTGGCCACGGCAGAACAGACCGCCAAACTGTTCATAGACCACGTATTTAAAGTCCACGGTCTACCACGGTCTATTCTATCCGACCGGGGGCGACAGTTCATCTCGAACTTCTGGCAGAAGCTGATGGGCATCCTGAACGTCAAGGTCAATCTAGCGTCGGCGAGACACCCACAGACCAACGGACAAGCGGAGAGGGTCAAGGCCATCATGCAGCAGTACCTGAGATGCTACGCCAATCAGCAGCCTACGACATGGGTAGACTACCTGCCACTCGCCGAGTTCGCTTACAACAATACAAAGCACGTGTCTACGGGGGTGACGCCGTTCTTCGCCAACAACGGGAGGCATCCCAGAACCTTCCCGGGTTTAGAGAGAGTGGGGGAGGGGGAGCCACAGGCAGCGGAAGCCTTAGCGTCAGAGTTGCAGGAAGTCCACGAACAGCTTCGGAGGCAGTTAGAACTAGCAAAGCATGCATACAAACTGCAGGCTGACAGACACAGAAGAGTTGGGGAAGACATACAGGTGGGAGACTGGGTCTGGTTAGCAGCGCAAGCAGTGCCGACCAGATCGTTAGCGAAGAAGAAGCTGGGGCATAAGCAGCTAGGGCCTTACCAAGTCCAGGCACAGGTCAATCCAGTGGCCTTCCGGTTAGCACTGCCGGAGGGGTCCAGAATGCATCCGGTGTTCCATAGATCGGTGCTTACACCCTACAAAGCACCTCATAGATTTCAGGAGCAAGGCACAGCACCAGACCCGCTCAGAGAAGGACCCAGAAAGGGGGGGTCGCCAAGAGGGGGGCACATCAACGAGGTCACAGAGATTTTAGACTCGAGATGGGGGGAAGAGGGAGTAGAATATCTCCTCGCCAGAGAAGGTACCCCGGCCAGTGCCAACAGTTGGGTGCCGGACTATGCCTTGGAGGAGCCGCTGCTCAAGGAAGAATTTCATGCCCTTTTCCCACACAGGCCCATGCCAGCCGAGTATTTCGACGACTGGCTCTTCACACCCACACTTTCAGCCAGCACATTCCAGGGGTTCGCCTCGGACGAGGAACCGGCACCTGACACACGCTCCCCGGAGGGATCACCCTCGGGGTCTGCCTCAGACCGCTCTTATTGGTGGGACGATCGACCAGAGGAGCAGTGGCACAGGAAGTGGCTGGGGGGTCCTTGGCAGGCATCACCCTTAGAGGGGAACGGGGGCGAGACGGACATGGACGTGTTGGGGGAGGACGTGGGGTTCGAACACGGAGGCAGAGAGATGGAAGCAGAGGAGATAGACGTCGACGAGTGCACGGAGAACGAGCCGGACCTAGCCGGGTTGATGTACGACACGGGGGACGAACTGTATCCGGCACTCACCCCCGCTACGACGGAGCACCCAGTACCCACACCGGAAGGAGGGGAGGGGGGAAGGGGGGCTTCGAGGGGGGGATGGATGTCAGGGGCTCAGGAGCAGAGGGACAGGAAAGGGAGGAATTAGAGACCGAGGGGGAGGAATCCGAGGGAGAAGTTAGCGATGATAGCCGCCCGAGGTCTCTAAGTCTCTCCAGCGAATCGGAGGATTCACAGAAAGGGGCTCCCGTGGTCAGAGCTAGGGGGTTGCCAGAGGGAACACCCCAGGAAGGAGGGGCCAGAGGGGACTCAGAGAGCAGCAGTTGGAAATCGGGACCAGCTTCCCCACCGGAGAGCAGTAGGGGGGAGGAGTCCCAGGCATCGGCATCAGGCAGCTTTCCGTCAGCGGAAGGACATGAGTCAGGGTTAGCCACGCCTGCATCAGAGAGTGAGGAAACGGTCAAAAGGAAGGTCGGAGGCAGCGCGCGCGCGCCAAGTTCAAATGTACAAGAGGGTGGCGCAATGAGCAGCCCGGATAGGGAGCCAGGTCCTAAAGCCCGCCGAAGGGAGGGCGAAGAGTCCGAGGGGTCCGCTTCCGAAGCGTCCAGGAAGGAAGGGACCCCGGGGGGTGGTAGGACCCAGAGGCGGAAGGAGAGACGGAAAAGGTGGAGTAAGGCTAGAGTCTTAAGCTGGTGTACAGGGGGTGGAGACTCAGACGGAGCTTCGTCGGTCTAGGCTCTAGACGTAGAGATGCACGCTAGGGTTTGAAAATGGAAACTATGCTTCAATAAAGACTTTTGTACAGTTCAACTGGCTAGCGTTGGTCCTCTGTGAGCTGGGACCTGGAGGCAGTCTCTGACAATATATATATATATATATACCGTATTTTTCGCACTATAGGACGCACTTTTTCCCCTCCAAAAATGAAGGGGAAATGTGTGTGCGTCCTATGGTGCGAATGCAGGCTTTTGCTGAAGCCTGGAGAGCGAGAGGGGTCCGTGCGCACCGACTGCTCTCGCTCTCCAGGCTTCAGGAAGCTATCCCAAGTCTTGCAAGCCCGGCGGGATGTCCCGCGGGCTCGCAAGGCTTGCGGGCAGCAGCCTGCACCCAAAAGCTGGGGACAGCGGGGAGGCGCAGCCCCACAACCTCCAGATCAGGTCGTGGAATAGCGGGATGGCGGCGCTCCGCAAACTCCCGTCGCCAGCCCCGCAAACTCGGGAGACAGCGGCAGGGGCGCAGCGCGCCATCCCGCTGTCTCCCGACATGGTTTGGAGGCTGGCGGAAGGCTTCCTCCTCCCCCAGCCCCGCAAGCTCCCAGAGCGATGCCAAAGCTGCGCGCAGCTTCGGCATGGCTCTGGGTCCCGTTCTGGGGGAGGGGGAAGCTCGGGCTTCCCCGCCCCAGCCCCGCGCCTGGCGGGGGGGGAAATAATTTTTTTTTGCCTTTATTTCCCCCCCCCCAAATCTAGGTGCGTCCTATGGACCGGTGCGTCCAATAGTCCGAAAAATACGGTATATATATATATATATATACACAGTGGTACCTCGCAAGATGAATGCCTCGCAAGACGGAAAACTCGCAAGACGAAAGGGTTTTTTGTTTTTTGAGCTGCTTCACAAGACGATTTTCCCTATGGGCTTGCTTCGCAAGACGAAAACGTCTTGCAAGTTTGTTTCCTTTTTCTTAACACCGTTAATACAGTTGCGACTTGACTTCGAGGAGCAACTCATAGAACGCGGTGTGGTAGCCTTTTTTGAGGTTTTTGAAGACTTTGGTGATTTTTGAAGCTTTTCCAAAACTTTCCCGACACCGTGCTTCGCAAGACGACAAAACTCGCAGAACAAATTAATTTTGTCTTGCGAGGCACCACTGTGTGTGTGTGTGTGTGTGTGTGTGTGTATATATATATAAAGAATATGCAGAAATGGCAAGACTGATGGGAAAGATCAGAAATCAGGAAGACCAAGTGTTTTTGAAAGACTGGAATAACTTTCTAATATATTTGAGATACCTGCATACAGTCAGGAAGCCCAGGCCTCAGATCTGAGATCCCTTGGCTCCTGCAAAAAGGTTCTCAGCCTTATTTCCTCACCTCTAGAGCTTCTTTCTTTTCTTTTTCCAAGCTACGGATCCTCTGCAGGTTCTTTTTTGAGGCAGACGTCTTCCTCGAATCCGCCAGGCTTACAGCCTCTTCCTCAGTGCTGCTCTCGGACAACCGGCTTCTGCTGTGGCCCAACTGGTTCTCTAGATCCCGGACCTGAGGGAGGAAATGGAAAATGTGCACCATTGAAAGTGTTGCTTAACTGCGAAAACTGCTCCGCTTATTAATTAATATAACAGTGTATGTCAGTGTTGACATGGGAGGAGTGCAAAAGGGGTGGGAGAGGGTTCCACTATTTTATTGTTATTGTTAGTATTACCAACAACCAAAACACATACAGTGGTGCCCCACAAGACGAATGCCTCGCAAGACGAAAAACTCGCTAGACAAAAGGGTTTTCCGTTTTTTGAGTTGTTCTGCAAGACGAATTTCCCTATGGGCTTGCTTCGCAAGACGAAACGTCTTGCAAGTTCTTGCGAGTTTCTTTCCTTTTTCTTAAAGCCGCTAAGCCATTAATAGCCGCTAAGCCATTAATAGCCGCTAAGCCGCTAATAGCCGTGCTTCGCAAGACGAAAAAAACCGCAAGACGAAGAGACTCGCGGAATGGATTAATTTCGTCTTGCGAGGCACCACTGTACAGTGACACGTCCCATGCAGGCTGATACATTGGGTATACTTAATCAATAATAACATATTTAATTCAACCACTTGTACAATTCTATATACATTAACCCTCCACTCTCCACATGGTTATTTATCTTTTAACCTTTTAATTACCCTAAACTGGCTCTCTTAGCCTGAGTAGCACTGAGTTAAAAACGAAAGAGGAATGTAAATGGGTAAAATTGACAATAATTGCAGCCAGACAGGTTATAGCAAGTAATTGGAAAAACGCAGAAGAGCTAGGGGTGAACCAATGGAGGGGAAAACTGGAAAAATATTATAATTTTAGAATATCTAACTGTGAAGATATTCACAGATATGATATTTTCTAGATATGAAGTCTTCAAGATATGAAGACTCTTGAGAGACTCTTGGGAGTCTCATGGACTGCAAGAAGATCAAACCTCTCCATTCTGAAGGAAATCAGCCCTGAGGGCTCACTGGAAGGACAGATCCTGAAGCGGAGGCTCCAAGACTTTGGCCACCTCACGAGAAGAGAAGACTCCCTGGAAAAGACCCTGATGCTGGGAAAGATGGAGGGCACAAGGAGAAGGGGACGACAGAGGACGAGATGGTTGGATGGTGTTCTCGAAGCTACCAGCATGAGTTTGACCAAACTGCGGGAGGCAGTGGAAGACAGGAGGGCCTGGCGTGCTCTGGTCCAGGGGGTCACAAAGAGGCGGACACGACTAAACGACTAAACAACAACAACAACAATTGTGAAGATACACAGAATGAAAGGGTTTAAGGTCAGTGAGAAAGAGGAGGATTGGATTGAGAAGATATTGAATAATTTGGGTAGGAGGGGGTCCCACTAAGAATCTGATCAGCAAGCATAAAAATAGAAGGATCTGTCTTGATCCACCTGGTGTAACAGTATTTACAACAGGCACCTGCTCTCCAAAGTTTCGGAGGAGGGTGCCTCCCAGACCTATCTGGAGATACCTACCAGGGATTGAACGGGGAACTTTTTGCATGCAAGGCATGCGCTCTGCAACCCTGCTAACTGACTGACAATGGACCAGAGCTGCGTGTGCAAACGGCCTGCTGAAATTCTGCAATAATCTGTCCGACTCTGACATGCAGTGTTCGGAAGAGCGGGGGAACAAAGACCATTGACTCACTTTCCCTTGTAGGATCAGAATCTGCTGAGCCCGCCCACGCCAGGTGCCAGGGGTGGACAACAGATTTTGAATGTTGACGTCCTCTCCAACTTCATTGGCTAAAAGCTGAAAACCAGATACAGAACGTGATTATGTCATGGAAAATCTTTTGTGCTGAAGGTTTCGATTTATCCGTTATTTTATTTAACCTTTTTTAAAAATCTTGCTCTTCAGAATAGAATAGAATAGAATTTATTATTTGTACCCCACCCATCTGGCTGGGTTTCCCCAGCCGCTCTGGGCGGCTTCCAACAAAGTTTTAAAATACAGTAGTCTGTTAAACATTAAAAGCTTCCCTAAAGAGGGCTGCCTTCAGATGTCTTCTAAAAGTCTGGTAGTTCTTCTCTTTGATATCTGGTGGGAGGGCGTTCCACAGGGTGGGGGCAACTACCGAGAAGGCCCTCTGCCTGGTTCCTTGTAACTTGGCTTCTCGCAGCGAGGGAACCGCCAGAAGGCCCTTGGCGCTGGACCTCAGTGTCCGGGCTGAACGATGGGGGTGGAGATGCTCCTTCACATATACTGGACCGAGGCCATTTAGGGCTTTAAAGGTCAGCACCAACACTTTGAATTGTGCTCAGAAACGTACTTCAGTACGGAAACGTACTTCAGCAAAATAAAGGTCCTCAAAGCAGCCTAAAAATATTTTGTGTATGTGGAAAGGACAGTCCCTGCTATCAGGCTGACAATCGAAAAAGACACGACACAAAAGGAAAATGGACTGGGCAGGAGGAGAAAATAAGCAAACCCAGGTTCAAGTTCTTAGCTAATGTGTTGCAGAAAGTGCCTTTTCCAAAATCTTTCTAAAGACCATAAGAGGAGCCCAAATTAGCTTCTGCCTCCATGTTTTTAAAGCTTATTATTTATACTCCATTTTTCTGTTAAAATAATTGAAGTGGCATTTTCACACAGCAGTTTTGTGAGTCGTTTTGCCTGGCTGCTGCATACAACCCAGAAACACACCTGAGGCAAAGTCACTCCAGAAATATCTGAAGTACCCGCTGTCCCAGGACAGCTTTTCTGTTTCTTCAGCTCCTGCTGCCACATAAACCAGCCCAGGACACCTCCCATGTTCAAGGTAAAGGGGCCCCTGACCATTAGGTCCAGTCATGATCGACTCTGGGGTTGCGGCGCTCATCTCGCTTTATTGGCCGAGGGAGCCGGCATACAGCTTCCGGGTCATGTGGCCAGCATAACTAAGCCGCTTCTGGCAAACCAGAGCAGCACACGGAAATGCCGTTTACCTTCCCGCCGGAGTGGTACCTATTTCTCTACTTGCACTTTGACGTGCTTTTGACCTGCTAGGTTGGCAGGAGCAGGGACCGAGCAACGGGAGCTCACCCCGTCGCGGGGATTCGAACCGCCGACCTTCTGATCAGCAAGTACTAGGCTGTGTGGTTTAACCAACAGCGCCACCCGCGTCCCCATGTTCAAGGAGAGGACAACTAATACTGGCAGATAATGTATACCCTTAAAGTGACCTTAGGGCTGGGTCAGTGAGGGTGACCTCACTGATCTGAATTGCTTGTTGCATGTCTGTAACTGTTAGGCCAAGGGACGCGGGTGGCGCTGTGGGTAAAACCTCAGCGCCTAGGACTTGCCGATCGCATGGTCGGCGGTTCGAATCCCCGTGGCGGGGTGCGCTCCTGTTGCTTGGTCCCAGCGCCTGCCAACCTAGCAGTTCGAAAGCACCCCGGGTGCAAGTAGATAAATAGGGACCGCTTACTAGCAGGAAGGTAAACGGCGTTTCCGTGTGCTGCGCTGGCTCGCCAGATGCAGCTTGTCACGCTGGCCACGTGACCCGGAAGTGTCTGCGGACAGCGCTGGCTCCCGGCCTCTAGACTGAGATGAGCACACAACCCTAGAGTCTGGCAAGACTGGCCCGTACGGGCAGGGGTACCTTTACCTTTACCTTAACTGTTAGGCCCAAGCACATCAGATCTACACATCAGATCAATACTTACTGCACTAAGACATGCAAACTAACAGAAGACCCTACCTTCTGTGTCATCTTCAGTTCCTGCTTTGTGGTCTGGAGCTGGTTGCGAAATTCAGACACTTTGAAGTTGGCTGCTGTTAACTTTTCTTGCAAGGCTTTCATCTCTGGGCTCTCGCACTTTGAGAGAAAGGGGTGTTTTTCGATTAGTACGGATAAAGAACAAATGGCACGTTACAAGGCATTGTTTATTTACTTACAGTTGTACTTTGGATCCCGAACGCCTTGCATGTTGAATGTTTTGGCTCCCGAACGCCTTAAACCCAGAAGTGAATGTTCCGGTTTGCAAACGTTCTTTGGAACCTGAACGTCTGACACGGCTTCTGGTTGCTGCAGGAGCTCCCCGGGGCCTTGGTTTCCGAACGTTTTCGGAAGTCGAACGGACTTCCAGAACGGATTCCGTTCAACATCCGAGGTGCCACTGTATTTACATTTATACACCACCACTTATCTGAAGAATCACCATTAGAGGTGGTGGACTCTCCCTCCTTGGAGGTTTTCAAGCAGAGGTTGGATGGCCATCTGTCATGGATGCTTGAGCTGAGATTCCTGCATTGCAGGGTGGGGTGGACTATTCCAACTCTAAGATTCTACGATTCTATCTCAGGGCAGTTCACAAGATAAAAACGCAAAATTAAAAGTTAAATCAAAAACAAAACAAAACACTTAACGCTCTGTTAGGTGCGTGCCGGCGTGGTTGCTCAAGAGCCAACAGGCAAGACCCCGCACTGGTCTTTTCCAGGCTTTATTATCGGTGCAAAAACATTCACAGTGCAGAACGACTCAATTCCATGTCTGCTCAGTCGCTAGCAGCATCTGGGAGTGGGCGGTCCTTGAACTTTCCCCAGCAGAGCAGTCTTTTGACCCCCATTCTACGCCTCCCCTCTCTGCGCTTAAACCGACTGCGCAGAGAGGGCGTGGGCAAAGGGGGACCTACCTCCCCCCCCCCCGATTTGCTCAGGCTCGGTGTTGCGGCTCTCTCTAGCATCCTCCGAGCCCTGCACCCCTTCCCCACTGGAGGCGTGGCTTCCTCCCTCCCCGAAAGAAGAGCTGCTTCTCACGATCTTCGAGCTTCAGAGGCTCCCTGTAACCCAACCGCCCTTCCACCTCTCGCCTCTGAGCTGATGGCAGTTCCCTGACACGCTCCTTCCCACAAGCATATTTGAATGGCAGTAGGGTATTCATCAGCCAAAGGCGTGGTTGAAAAGGAATGTTATCAGAGCTCAAGGTCACATTCCAGCTGGGGGGGGGCAGAACGCTCAAGGAGGGTGGGAAGTAGAGTCAGTGAGGGGTGGGGCTTGGGGAAGGGGGTGTGGTCTGGGGAAAATCCCAAAGGCAGATGCTCTATCACTGAAACACGTGGAGGGCTGCATTAGATTAGGGTTACCAGACGTCCCCGGTTCCCGGGGACAGTCCCCGGATTTGCAAATCTGTCCCCGGACAAATTGCGTCCCGGGAATGTCCCCAGATTTGCAAATCTGTCCCCGGGAAACGTGGCAGTGGCAGCCTCAGCAGCCCGGAGCCAGCCTGGTAGTGCAGTTGGCTCTGGGCTGGCTTCAGGAGTTGCTCACTTTAAAAAAAAACACCTGCACATTTATGTTTCACAGGGTGCGAAAGAAGGGCTTTGCACCTTTATACAATATGCGTGTGTGCTTGTGTCTTTTGCCTCACCATTCCCCACTACTGACTCCCTGTTGCTACTCAGCTTAAGGGGAGAAAAAGTGTCCCCGGATTCATTGAAAACAATCTGGTAACCATACATTAGATTCCCCATTCCTGCTTTAAAGGCCTTATCGTTACTACGTTGAGAACATTAGAGTGATTCATTCTTACCAGAGGCACTTCTGTGGCCTTATGAGATTGACTGTCTTTCTCCTCAAGTGACTGGGGCTTGAGAGATGACATTTGTATCTAGAATACACACACACACATATATACACACAATTAGATAAATGCCAGCTTTACAGTGCAACTACAAAGCAGATCAAGGAGAAAGGTTACAGGCAGGTAATAATAATTATGATAAATTTTTATTTATACCCTGCCCTTCCCGGCTCAGAAAACTGGGCTCAGGGCAGCTAACAACAAATTTAAAACACTTAATTGTAAAAGCAGCATAAAATACAGTATAAAAACATGAATAACAATAGAATTCAAAGTTCAGACATAAATTTTGGGGAAATCCATCTAATAAGCATTAGATAGTCACCAGGGCTAGCTGGCTGAATTGGTCCTACTTGGGCCAGCGAAGAGGCCAGGGGAGAATTAGCTGTGGGGTCTCAGAGAGGGTAATCTTCATAAAAGGGGAGGGGGAGGGAAGAGAAGGGAAATGAAAGTTCAGGCTGAATTCAAATTAAAGGCCAGGCGGAATAGCCTGGAAGGAAGGAGGTTAAATCCTGAAAGGCCCTGGTCTCATGGGACAGAGCATTCCACCAGGTGGGAGCCATCACTGAAAAGGCCCTGGCCCTGGTGGAGGATAGTCCGACTTCCTTAGGGCCCGGGACCTCTAAACTATGGTTATTCATGGACCTTAAGGTCTTCAGATTGTGAAGCTGAGGCTCCAAAACTTTGGCCTCCTCATGAGAAGAGAAGACTCCCTGGAAAAGACCCTGATGTTGGGAAAGATGGAGGGCACAAGGAGAAGGGGACGACAGAGGACGAGATGGTTGGACAGTGTTCTCGAAGCTACCAGCATGAGTTTGACCAAACTGCGGGAGGCAGTGGAAGACAGGAGTGCCTGGCGTGCTCTGGTCCACGGGGTCACGAAGAGTCGGACATGATTAAACGACTAAACAACAACAACAAAGGTCTTCTGTGGGGCAGACCAGGGGAGGCGGTCCTGTAAATAGGTAGCTGTGTTGGTCTGCCGTAGTTGAAACAAAATAAAAAAAAATCCTTCCAGTAGCACCTTAGTGACCAACTAAGTTTGTTATTGGTATGAGCTTATGGTCTTAAGTACATCATATTAAGTCCCCACCAGATATAGTACTGCGCTTTGTTTTATATTTTTATTGTCTCTGTTGTGTTGATTTGTTTGATTCATTCACTAAAACCTTTTTTAAAAAAGGAGAATGGAATGCCACACAGACAGAGGCTCAAAGTTGAGGTATTTCACCAGTGAGGCAATAGGAAACAGGTTAGCAGCAAAGGGGATCAAAATGAAACCACGGGCAAGATCCTACCTGCCTGCTGAGTGACGAGACGCAGAGGAGTAGAGGCGATGGCATATACAATGAGGTCCAGCGCCAAGGGCCTTCTGGCGGTTCCCTCGCTGCGAGAAGCAAAGCTACAGGGAACCAGGCAGAGGGCCTTCTCGGTGGTGGCACCCGCCCTGTGGAACGCCTTCCCACCAGATGTCAAAGAGAAGAACAACTACCAGACTTTTAGAAGACATCTGAAGGCAGCCCTGTTTAGGGAAGCTTTTAATGTTTAACAGACCACTGTATTTTAATACTTTGTTGGAAGCCGCCCAGAGTGGCTGGGGAAACCCAGCCAGATGGGTGGGGTATAAATAATATATTATTATTATTATTATTATTATTATTATTATTATTATTATTACTACTACTACTACTACTATTATCCTTCTCAGCAGAAACACCTCTTTTTCCAGCTCCTTGATTCTGTTGTTCAGCTGCTTCACTTTGGTTTTCTCTTTCTCAACCTCTGCAGTCATGTGCCGGTTCTGCTTCGCCAACTCCACTATTTTTGTGGCCGCCACGTCTCCCGGGACGCCCGAGGTCCCTACGGAAAGAAGCAGCGACAGTGGGCGATGCAATGGCCTCGGACGCCAGATCCGCTAGCCCTATAGATCCTGCCGCCTGAGGCGGTCACCTCCCTTTGTCTCATGGGTGGGCCCGGCCCTGGCAGAAGGCAAGGGAGCCTGCAAATAGATCGCACAGACAATGGCAGGCGTATGCAAAGCATTTCCATTTACCCAGCAGCGCCAGCCTCTCTTCCTCAATCTTCTTGTGCAGCTGCTTGATTTCAAAGTCCCGCTCCTTGAGCACTTTGTGCAGCCTGCCGTTTTCATCTACAGTCTCCCGAAGCTGCTGCTGGAGCTGCTCGTTTTCATTTTCAAGTAACCTGGGGAGGGTGGGGAGGAGAAAATACAGAACAGCTATTGGGGGAGATAGGAAGCCCAGAGCACTTTTTCTTTAGATGTCCCTTTTATGAAGAGGCACGCAGTGAGACCAATTGATCCCCTACTGTTGAGGCTCGCTGGCCTCCCGGAAAAGCAAAAATTTGACCTTTTCCTGTTAGGCAAAGATCATAAGACGACCCAGATGGTCGCCAGATTCTGTGTAGGCGCAGACTATCTCCCAATCCAAACGAGTTTGTTAAGAAAATCCCCAAACTTGGTTCCAGGGGTGACGCTGGGTCATCTCTCTGCGGTAGCTTATCTTAAAGTTTTAAGTGTCCATATGCTTATCGCATTTATAAATTTCAAATTTAGTGATGGACTTTTTGGAGCTGGCCGACCTGACTGGAAGAATCCATGACCAGAAAGAAGAGGAGACACAAGAGGACTGGAATAAATTTAAAGAATATTTAGCTAAATATTGTAATATAAGATACCATTGATCCCCTGCTGGTGAGGCTCGCTGACCTCCCGGAAAAGCAAAAATTCCTGTTTGACCGCCTTTCCTGCTATGCCCCATGGAGGACCTTAAGGTCCATAAATAGCAACACCCTAGAGGTCCCGGGCCCTAAGGAAGTCAGATTAGCCTCAACCAGAGCCAGGGCCTTTTCAACACTGGCCCCGGCCTGGTGGAACGCTCTGTCTCAAGAGACCAGGGCCCTGCAGGATCTGATTTCTTTCCGCAGGGCCTGTAAGACAGAGTTGTTCCGCCTGGCCTTTGGCTTGGATCAAATTGATCCCCTCTCCCTCCCCCTCTTCCTTTTTCCTTTCTCCTCCTGTGAAGAGGCTGCATCCTAATGTTTTGATGTTGTGTTTTAATCTTGTTTTTATAAATTGTATTTTAATCAACTTTTTTTATTATTTGTTGTTAGCCGCCCTGAGCCTGGTCTTGGCTGGGGAGGTCGGGGTATAAATAAAATTTATTATTATTATTAGGCAAAGATCGTAAGATGATCCGGATGGTCGCCATATTCTGTGTACAGATCTGTAGGCGCAGACTGTCCCCCGACCCAAACTAGTTCATTAAGAAAATCCCCAAACTCGGTTCCATGGGTGACTCTGGTCATCTCTCTGCAGCAGCTTATCTTAAAGTTTTAAATGTCTATACGCTTATCACATTTATAAATTTTAAATTTAGTGATGGACTTTTTGGAGCTGGCCGACCTGACCGGAAGAATCCATGAGGAGACACAAGAGGACTGGAATAAATTTAAAGAATATTTAGCTAAATATTGTAATATAACATAAAGAGAAATTTCTTGGAAGTAATAAATAGGTTTAGGGGTAGATTAAGAATATGTTGTTAATAAAGATTAAGGATTAGAATATTAATAAAGGAGAAAAGGTTAGTAAATGAAAGAGTTAATACTATCAGAAATATTAATTAGCATAACTGCTAAACAGTTGATATAATGAAATTCAGTTTGAGGGGATTTGAGGAAGTCAGTTATCAATGTAATGAAATTAGGGATTGGAAGTAGTAATTTCATTTTTTTATGTCTTTTTATTTGTTTTTGTCTTTTGTAATGCTTTTCTTTTTTCTTGTTTCTTTTTCCTGTGATAAATGTGAAAACCAATAAATATTTTTGGAAAAAATATATAATTTTATTGTTGTACATTGTTTTAAATCGGTTACATACGCTTCAGGTTACAGACTCCGCTAACCCAGGTTTATAAACTGGTCTCCGACCGTAATAAATTATCTATCTATCTATCTATTTATTTCTATCTATCTATCTATCTATCTATCTATCTATCTATCTATCAGAACAGCTGTAAACTATGTCCCAGACAGGGAAAAACACTTGAGGAAAGGCAGGAAGCAGGACTGGTCAGTTGGTGTGGTCTGGGAAGAGTCCCAAGGCTGGATAGAGCAGCCTGGAGGGAAACCTCTGATTCCCAGTCCTGGGGCTCCCTGCTCTAGCTCCAGAGCAAAGAGATAGGAAGGTCAGCTCTATCTGTTTCAGCCCCATGCATCCCTTCTTCTGCAAGCTGGGTTGCACCCAAACGTTCAGCGCATCCTTTGACATTTCCTGGTGAATAAGCCTGGGTTACCTCTATACCTATACAAAGGTCCGTATAGTTCAAGCTATGGTTTTCCCAGTAGTGATGTATGGAAGTGAAAGCTGGACCATAAAGAAGGCTGATCGCCGAAGAATGGATGCTTTTGAATTCTGGTGCTGGAGGAGACTCTGGAGAGTCCCATGGACTGCAAGAAGATCAAACCTCTCCATTCTGAAGGAAATCAGCCCTGAGTGCTCCCTGGAAGGACAGATCCTGAAGTTGAGGCTCCAAGACTTTGGCCACCTCAGGAGAAGAGAAGACTCCCTGGAAAAGACCCTGATGCTGGGAAAGATGGAGGGCACAAGGAGAAGGGGACGACAGAGGACACGATGGTTGGACAGTGGTCTCGAAGCTACCAGCATGGGTTTGACCAGGCTGTGGGGGGCAGTGGAGGACAGGAGTGCCTGGTGTGCTCTGGTCCAGGGGGTCATGAAGAGTCGGACACGACTAAACGACTAAACAACAACAACACCTCTATACCTTTTGCTGATGTCCTCCTTAGACATCTCACTGCCCACGGTGTATAAGCCGAGATCATCTTGAACCCCAAAGGCTTCCTCTTGACTGCCCTTTTCGCTTTGTTTCATGCTCTGTTGTTGTTTTTCTTTCCTCTTCTCCATCAGGCTTCTGCATCCTCTTCTGCTGCTGTTCCTGGAGAGCCTTAAGCTGCATTCTTAAATTTTCGTTCACTTCCTCATCTGGCTCCATTATTCACTCTTGAAAGGAAAACCAAGAGAGAAAATACAGAATCAGAATGCTCTCAAGAACGCTTCCATGACAGATAATAATAATAATAATAATAATAATAATAATAATAATAATAATTGTTATTTATTTATACCCCACCATCTGGCTGGGCTTCCCCAGCCACTCTGGGTGGCTTCCAAAAAAATATTAAAATACTGTAATACATCAAACATTAAAATCTTCCCTAAACAGGGCTGCCTTCAGATGTCTTCTAAAAGTCTGGTAGTTGTTGTTCTCTTTGACACCTGATGGGAGGGCGTTCCACAGGGCGGGTGCCACTACCAAGAAGGCCCTCTGCCTGGTTTCCTGTAACTTGGCTTCTCGCAGGGAGGGAACCGCCAGAAGGCCCTCGGCGCTGGACCTCAGTGTCCGGGTAGAACAATGGGGGTGAAGATCGCTCCTTCAGGTATACTGGACCAAGGCCGTTTAGGGCTTTAAAGGTCAGCACCGAACACTTTGAATTGTGCTCGGAAACGTACTGGGAGCCAATGTAGGTCTTTCAAGACCGGTGTTATGTGGTCTCGGCGGCTGCTCCCAGTCACAGTCTAGCTGCCGCATTCTGGATTAGTTGTAGTTTCCGGGTCACCTGCAAAGGTAGCCCTACGTAGAGCGCATTGCAGGTAGTCCAAGCGGGAGATAACTAGAGCATGCACCACTCTGGCGAGACAGTCTGTGAGCAGGGAGGGTCTCATCCTGCCATATCAGATGGAGCTGGTAAACAGCGGCCCTGGACACAGATTTGACCTGTGCCTCCATGGACAGCTGTGAGTCCAAAATGACTCCCAGGCTGCGCACCTGGTCCTTCAGCTCTCCATAACCACAGTGCCCCCTCCGAATGCCCTTCTTATTGTGCATTCATGATGAATTGTGTTCATGGTGGTATCCGGGGGTTTATACACAATAGCATTTTCAGTAATATTTGTGCCTGCAACGTTTTTTGCGGTGGATATATTGTTTCATTTCCAATTAGCGCATGTCTTTGTTTCTGCACGATGTCACACAAATTCCTGCTGAACTTCTGTAACATTTTATAATGCTAATGTTTCTGTTTATTATTTTGACCCACTTTTGTTGCCCAATAGCGCAAGAATAACCCTCCAGATGGAAATAATGAAATTATAAATTGGGGAAGCATCACACAACAGCTAATAAAACAAAATATTGCTGGTCCCCCCCTTAATATTTCCTATTTGCACAGTAACTCATTTTGCTACAGTAAATACCAATAATAATAATAATAATAGCCTGCCCTCCCTGGCCAGAGCCAGGCTCAGGGTGGCTAACACCAGAAAAATTACAAGAAAAACATAATAGGGGGGAACAAACAACAACCAATTTATTAAAATACGGATTAAAATGCAATTTAAAATGCAGCCTCATTTTAATAGTAGCCCATAGATCAAAACCATAAGGGGAGGGAAACGTAAGGGTCAGACTGAGTCCAAACCAAAGGCCAGGCAGAACAGCTCTGTCTTGCAGGCCCTGCGGAAAGATGTTTATTATTATTATTATTATTATTATTATTAGGTTGTGCCCCTCAGCTCAGCGCACTGTGAGGGGAAACCTCCTGCACCACTTTAAATCCAGTGCTGGCAGGATGAAAAGGAAGGTGTGGACCCTGACTCTCGTTCTGCCATCTGCATCCTTACATTCACACATGCATTCCTGTTCTTATTCAGGGGTTTCACTTCTGAGAGAAGGCAACTGAAGCCTAGAGAACTCGAAGGTGTCATGTTTGTGTCTCACACACGCCTAATAACTTTTAGAAGACATCTGAAGGCAGCCCTGTTTAGGGAAGCTTTTAATGTTTAATAACTATTGTATTTTAATATTCTGTTGAAAGCAGACCAGAGTGACTGGGGAAACCCAGCCAGATGGGCGGGGTATAAATAAATTATTATTATTATTATTATATTATTATTATTATTATTATTATTATTATTATTATTTTACACCCACCCACTGATGCCTTAGGCGGGGGGGGGGGGGATAAGCTTTATCCCTGGAAAAAGTGGGTGGGTACAACTGAACCAGCGTTGAGGCCATCAAATATGTAATTCCCCCTTCCTGTAACTTTATTTATATTTTCCCAATAAAAGATGAGGGGGAATTCAAATGGGGAGGGGAAGAAACAGGCATAGCTCCATTTTATTGATTTTGAACAACAAGCATTCAGGAGATTAGTCCCTGCCCCCCATCCCACCCTTGCAAAATTTAAACACAGTCCATCGACACAAGCAGATAAAGTTAAGACCACTTTAAATCGCATGTAAAAGTGTATCAATCTGTAAGTTTTTGGGCAGCTTATAAGCATGCTCCCCCCCCCTTTTTTTGGAGGCATAGGAAATAAAATTAAGCCAAGTATTTATTAAATAAATAAATATTTTTTTAATTTCTACCCCGCCCTTCCCGCTTCAGAAAACCGGGCTCAGGGCGGCTAACAACAAATTCAAAACACTTAACTGGTGCAACAACAAAAACAGCATAAAATACAGTATAAAACGTGTCACTGAGCTGCTTCTGTTACCCTCCCTCGTGGGTTTTCTCCTCCATTAAGATCAGGTTCCCATTCAGAATTTCAAAGAGATTTAATAATAATAATAAGTTTTATTTATACCCCTTGCGGCTAACAAGCAATAATGAAAACAAGTTGAATGAATACAACTTAGAAACAAGATTAAAATACAACATTAAAATATTGAAACATTAAATTATTAATATTTGTGTCCGTTTAAGGCATAGCTGTCAACATTTCCATTTTCTTGCGAGGAATCCTATTTGGAATAAGGGAATTTCCCTTTTTTTAAAAAGGGAAACGTTGACAGCTATGCTTTATGCCTTTTTTAATTTTTATTTTTTGGAGGGGGTGTCATAGACATTTGTTGGGTGGGGCAGAAAAGCATATCTCTCTCTCTCTCTCTCTCTCTCTCTCTCTCCTTCCCCCTTTATTAGTACCATGCATTTGTAAGCTGGAGGGGCACCCAAAGTCATCTAGTCCACCCCCCTTGCAAGGCAGGAATCTCCACCCGAAGCCGTCGCTAGGAGGCTGCCAGGCTCCCCGGGCAATTTCCACACACCCACCCCGGCCAGTCCTCACCTCTCTCGGGGCCTAGGGTCGGGTCTCCCCACGCAACCCCCTTCCTGGGGGGCAGAGGAAGGCTACGCGAGTCCCGGGCCTGGAAGGCGGCAGGGCCGGACTAGGCCGCAAGCCCGCCCTCGGAGTCCCAGAGCGGGACGCGGTTGCCTCGGCAACCGTTGCCATGGCAGCATCCTCCGGGCTCCGCTCAGGGAGAAAGGATGCGATGGATCAGCGAGGCAGCGGCGCGCAGTTTAACCCTTCGACGTCCAAATCCCAAATAAAAATTAAATAAAAAAATGAGGGGTGCCCAAAAGTTGCGACGCTGCTCGGGGTTTCTAAAGAGATAACGTAATTTAGGTTCGCTTGGGAAGCGACATGTGTGTAAAATGGCACAGAAATACTTTTTAAAAAATCAATTGCCAAGTACCAACGCATTCCAAAAAGACTGGAGATCACACGTTTCAAAAAACATGGGGGAAATGCAGAGAATATTTATTTATACAATATTTGAAGGACCATTGTAAGCAACTGACAACGCTAGCAGGGTTGTGAGAAGACTTGTAATGATAATTGTTACTACCTTTTTATATTTATTTAAAAGTTGAGATATTTTGAATGAGTGAAACATAAATTGGAAAATGTATAACTGCTATGATATAAAAAATTAACTTTGAAAACCATGAGGCGGGAGGGAGGGAAGTCGACAGGCTCATACGAGGAAACGAAGTAAAGGGGATAATAAGGATGTGTTCAATTATTATAAAATGGAAATCTAATTAAAAAATTATAAAAAATGAGGGGTGCCCAAAAGTTGCGACGCTGCTCGGGGTTTCTAAAGAGATAACGTAATTTAGGTTCGCTTGGGAAGCGACATGTGTGTAAAATGGCACAGAAATACTTTTTAAAAAATCAATTGCCAAGTACCAACGCATTCCAAAAAGTCTGGAGATCACACGTTTCGAAATAAATCTTAATCAGAGTAGGCTGCGCTTTTCTATCCAAGAATAAAAAAAGGTTTTTTAAAAAAGCAAAAAAATAAATGGGGGAAATGCAGAGAATACTTCACAAAACAGTGCCCTAAAATGCACACCTGGACTTGTTTCGATTAATGTGTGCAGGAGACTTGGTGGATATTTAAGTTATAATTGGAAAAAAATCTTAATTATTATTAGGAAACAGTTTATAAGGAGTAAATAAGGAGGCCAAATCAGGATAAAAGTAAGTCTTTTATTTGGTTGTTTGTATTGTTAGGTTCACTGTATGTTATGTTCACGTTTAATGAGGGTGGATTTGTGTATGGGGTGTTTGTTATGTTGTAAATAAAATTCCAAAAAAAATTTAAAAAGGAAGAAAAAAGACTGGTGTAAATTTATACAGTATTTGAAGGACCATTGTAAGCAACTGACAATGCTACCAGGGTTGTGAGAAGACTTGTAATAATAATTGTTACTACCTTTGTATTGTATTGTTAGGTTCACTGTATGTTATGTTCATGTTTAATGTGTATTGGGAGGTGGGGGGTTGTGTTATGTTGTAAATAAATTTCCAATAAAAATGTAAAAAAGAAGAAAAAAAGTGGAGTAAATTTATACAATATTTGAAGGGCCACTGTAAGCAACTGACAATGCTAGCAGGGTTGTGAGAAGACTTGCAATGATAATTGTTACTACCTTTTTATATTTCTTTAAAAGTTGAGATATTTTGAATGAGTGAACCATCAAATGGAAAATGTATAAATGGTACGATATAAAAAATTAACTTTGAAAACCATGAGGCGGGAGGGTGGGAAGTCGACAGGCTCATACAAGGAAACAAAGTAAAGGGGACAATAAGGATGTGTTTATTATTATAAAATGGAAATCTAATAAAAAATAAATAAAGAATGAGGGGTCCCCAAAAGTTGCAACGCTGCTCGGGGATTCTAAAGAGATAAGGAAATTTAGGTTCGCTTGGGAAGCGACATGTGTGTAAAATGGCACAGAAATACTTTTAAAAAAATCAATTGCCAAGTACCAACGCATTCCAAAAAGACTGGAAATCACACGTTTCGAAAGAAATCTTAATCAGAGGGAAATAAAATATTGAAACACAACCAACTTGCCTAGCCTACCTCACAAGGTTGTCGTTGTTAGAATTCCTGCTCCATGATTGCAGTCGTGGGGTTGTTGTCTTTCACATGGCAGTATGTGTTTTGACTCCACAGAGTGGGAAGTTACGGAGACAGGATTTTGTGTTACTGTTTCCGTGAAGTGGGACTGTTGTCCTTAGTTTTTTTCTCTTTGCTGTTTGATGCTAGAGAGGGAGCCATGTTGCAGTGCTCCGTGTCTCGCTGTGATGTTCGGGCTGAAGAAAGCTTATGAAGCTCCCGATTGACCAGCAGGGAACATGCCAGTCGGGCATGTGTCTCTGCCAGGGTCCTACCCGAGCGTAGGCTGAACTCCTGACAGTGACATGTTATGGAACCCATCACTGGGCACCCACAGCGTTCTCCCCAGATCTAGCATCTATAGCCCTAAATATGAGTTTGGCAGGGACTTACTTGCCCCACTTGTGGGGTGACTGAGACAAACCCTTGATCCCTTCATGTAAGCAAAGTTCCAAACAATTGGGGGAAGTTAATCTGCCTTTTTCAGTATGTGCTTTACAATTAATACTAATACCAATCAACCTTCGTTAATCTATGCCAACACCAACTATGGGAAATGCATTTCTCACGGAAAACTCAAGGTTGAGGTTTTGTGTCAGTTTTGTTGCTGTCCGGCTCAGGAATCCTTGATGCGCATGTTTTAATAAAGTAAACAGACCCCCTGCTTTATCAAAACCTACCCACCTGTTCTAGCCACAGAGTTTGTTTGTTTGTTTTTTTTCATGCATAATTTTTATTGGTTTACAAAAATCAAAGCACAGAACAAACTGTATCGATACTCATATTATTTCACCGAAAGTAAAGAATAAGACTTCCTTCTGTCATTCCACGAATCGTCCAAAGTAACAATAAACAATAAATCCGCGTTTCCTTGTTTGTAATGCCGTAAGTCATTCTCGTTCGTCCGTTTTCCTTTGGCATTACCCTTTACCTCTTACAGAGCACCTTTGAAACCCGCTAGTGTTATCTGTTCATCGATTAAGCTTTCCAGATATTTCGTAAAACTTTCCCAATTTTTAACAAACCTCTGATCTTTTATATATCTAATTTTACCTGTCATCCTGTCCATCTCCACATAGTCTATTAGTTTGGATCTCCATTCCTCCATTGTCGGTAAACTCTCTTGTTTCCAATTTTTAGCTATTAGGACCCTTGCTGCCGTTGTTGCATATTGGAACAATTTGTAATCTTTCTTCTTTATCTCCATTCCCACCAAACCTAGCAAGAACGCCTCGGGTCTTTTAACAAAGGTATATCTTAACATTTCTTCATTTCATTATATACACTCTCCCAAAACCCTGTGACCTTTCGGCATTCCCACCACATGTGGTAGAAAGTCCCCTCCCTTTCCTTGCACTTCCAGCATTTGTTGCAGGATCCGTACATTCTGGCTAGTTTAACCGGGGTCAAGTACCAGCGATAAAACATTTTCATTAGGTTCTCTTTAAGTGACACACAGGCCGTAAATTTAAGATGTTGTTTCCAGAGTTTTTCCCACTCTTCGAAATAAATGTTACGGCCGAAATCTCTAGCCCAGTGTGTCATTACCGCCTTGACCTCCTCGTCAACTAAGTTCCAGTCCAGTAGATGCTTATACATTTTAGATAATATTTTTATATTATTCCCCAAGATCTCGGTTTGGAATCTAGAATTTTTATCGGCATAGCCTTTGTCTTTGACATCTTTCCTAAACATATCATTTATCTGGTAGTAGTGCAGCCAATCATATACTTGGGATTTAACCTGGTCATACGGCCTCATTTTCCACTTTCCTTCCTCCTTCATTAGCAGTTGTTCGTAGGTTGCCCAGTTGGCTCTCATATTGGTCTTTTTGATAGCCATAACCTCTAGTGGAGATAACCATTGGGGTGTTCTAGCCACAGAGTTTGATGCCCATCATGCATTCCATAACTCTGGGCCCCTACAGATCTGCCTATTTTCTTTTCTACTTCCGCTCACAAGGGCAGGCAAGTATGCCGCAGAACAACACAAAAGACAAAATAACGGACTACACAGATGTGGTTTGTGGGAGAGTACAATTGTTCTCATGTACATATATTTAATAAAACCAGAGCCACTGAATTAGATTTACACTGCATTATTTAACATCACTCAGACATTATGATATAATCAAGGAATGCAGGCAGCCTGGCAGAAATTTTATAGACCTGAAATTCCATTTCAGCCACAGCTGTTAAGTCCCATTAATTAGTTGTGAGCAACAGGATGACGACAGTGCTTAGTGAATTTTGGGGGGGATATAATCACCATCATCTGACTGCTAACAAATACATTTTTTTTTAAAAAAAAAAACTTATTGAAGGGCAAGCAATCTCCCCAACTTCATGCTGAACCACTGAGGGAGCCAGTTCAAGGTTCTGAGTATTCTTGGCGTCGTCTCCTCCTGCAGCTTTGAGCTGGCGAGGAAGACAGGGGGCTGGCTTCAACATTGAGGTTTGGGGTGATGTGACAATCAAGACCTCACCTGCTCAGGAGGAGGATCAGTTGGTGGCAACAACATCATTTTGGCTAGCTACTGGGGGCGGGCACAACCAAATCCCCTGCCCAGGAGATCTTGTTTCACTACCAAGGTCTCAACATTCCACGTTTTCCATCAAATGTTGAGAACCATGGTCTGTTTTTGATTTGGCCCCGTAATTTCACTACAAGGGTTTTCTATATTGGGCCCCCACCCTGCGCAAACAAGCCTCTTTAAAATATATGCAATACAGAGTGTGCAATTATTATTATTTTAAAAATAATTCAAGAAACTGCAATGCCCTCCGGTGAAAATAAGTGAATTTTAGAATTTAATATTGTGCAATAAATAAAAGATAGCAAATAATTTAATCTATGGTAAGAGTCGCTTGTCCACAACATTTGTTCCAAGGGAGTTTAAAGAATTCAGTGAGAGAGAGTTAGATTTTGTGTTCTGCTAAACCCTGTACACCTCTACCAACATTGTCTCGCTTGATTATTTCGCAAAGTAAAGGAACAGCTTCTGAAGAGGCAATTCTGGACCTCTAAGCCACAGAGTGCCTAAGTGCCAGGGATGCATAGCGAAGAAGGGTTGGATGCTATTTTTTAAAAAAGTATCAGCTGATGGTGTCACTCAAGCCAAAGAGAAGAACAGGTTTGAAGTCACTGACAACTTAATGTAGAGCAACACTAGCAGCGTAGAGGTTAACACCGTGCGTGACGTGGATAGAGTTACAGAGCCGCTCCCTTGTGCTTGTTATCACTGCAGAGCCATTTCCATGTGAGGTCTATCGCTAGAGAGTACATAAGAACACCAGCACACACAGGTTTCAACTGATGGCTTCCTAGGGCTTGGGCTTGGCCCAGTATTCTTTATACATGGAATAAAGGACACCTGGAAGAAGAAAAGAAAAAGAGGGTTAAGAGTTCATAGAATCATAGAGTTCGAAGGGAGCCTGATGCAGGAATCTCAGCTGAAGCAGCCATGGCAGATGGCCACCCAACCTCTACTTAAAAACCTCCAAGGAAGGAGAGTTCACAATCTCCAGAGGGAGACCGTTCCAGTGTCAACCAGCTGTTACTGTCAGAAAGTTTTTCCTGAGATCTCCTTTTTTGTAACTTGAAGCCTTCGGTTTGAGTCCTACCTTCCAGAGCAGGAGAAAACAAGCTCAAAGCTATCTTTCTTTTGCTGGAAATCCTTTTTTCTTTCTTTTTTTCTTTTGGAATATTTTATTAGTTGAATATAAGAACAACATATAATCAAATAGGTAAAGGGACCCCTGACCATTAGGTCCAGTCGTGACCGGCTCTGGGGTTGCGGCGCTCATCTCGCTTTATTGGCTGAGGGAGCCAGCGTACAGCTTCCGGGTCCTGTGGCCAGCATGACTAAGCCGCTTCTGGCGAACCAGAGCAGTGCACGGAAATGCCGTTTACCTTCCCGCCGGAGCGGTACCTATTTATCTACTTGCACTCTGACGTGCTTTTGAACTGCTAGGTTGGCAGGAGCAGGGACCGAGCAATGGGAGCTCACCCTGTTGCGGGGATTCGAACCGCCGACCTTCTGATCGGCAAGTCCTAGGCTCTGTGGTTTAACCCACAGCGCCACCTGCGTCCCATATAATCAAATACAGTTTTCCTCTAACCCCGCCCCCAAACAGCCCAAACGACATCCAGGTAATTACATTAGTAATATAGTCAAATAATAAATTATTTCTACAGTTGCTGGTTTAAAAAAATAGCATTCCACATGCTCCCATGTGCCTTAGGTGGTTTAAATGCATGTTCTTTCTTTAATGCATATGTAATAAAGGAGGACCACGTTATGTAAAAGTTATGTAGTTTCTCACGTTGTTTTCTTTCGCGTACCCCTTCTGTTAACTTTTCCATCAAAATAAATTCCCAGACATAAGTATACCAAACTTCATATAGGTTCACGTTTAATGTCCTCCAGTGTCTAGCAGCAGCAAGACGTGCTGCAGTTATAAGATGCACAATTAAGTCTTTGTATCTCAAGATTTTGTGCTTCATCTACAAATATAGAAAGCAATGCTATTTTGGGATCTAAATTAATCGACTGAGATGCAGTTTGTTCCATTTCCTGAAATATTTTTAACCAGAAGTTTTTAATCAATGGGCGGCAGCTAGAGGACCTATCCCAAACATGAGAAGAGTGCTGGATCAGGCCAATGGCCAATCTAGTCCAGCATGCTCCTCTCACAGCGTCCCAGCAGATGTCTGTGGGAAATCTGCAAGTAGGAGTCAAGCCCAAGAGCCCTCTCTCCTCCTATGGTTTTCAGAAACTGAAGCCAAGCAGCCTTCAATAGTCCTCTTCTCCACAAAACAGTGGACCTCACAACCTAGAAGGCCTATGCCGCCCTACCAAGGAAGTCAGATTTAACATAGTGTGTTCCGTTACATGTTCTTACTATGTGAGACTGACATCTTCTTGTAGAGTAAATCAACAGGGTGTGTGTCAAGGTATCTGCCAGGGATCAGTTTAGCTGTTTCTTGTTTAAGCACCTCATCTATTCTATCTCTGCAACCTTCTTTGAAGTGAAGGACGTGAGGCAGGAATTGGTAATGCAGGTGAGCTGTGCACAGACAAGCTGCCAGCTAGTTCTGCCAAGGCTCGTTTTTTAGCACAATATGCAAAACGAGTCAGATACATTTTGGACTGTGCCCTTTACATCTTCCAATCATGCGATGGTGGGGTGGTACAAAGTTATTTTGGCACCTGTTTCCACCCCATCATTTTCCCCTTGAACAATGTATGATGGAGACAAAGGTCAAAGACAGACCACAGAGAAAGCCAAAGGTCAGATAGAGGGCATGATGTTCAGACAGCTGTGGCTTGTCTGCGGGTAGAAGTGTGCTCCACACCCGGCGGTCATTCCTTCACTTCTATCTATCAAGACATACAGTGGTACCTCTGGGTGCAAACGGGATCCGTTCCGGAGCCCCGTTCGCATCCTGAGCAGAACGCAACCTGCGTCTGTGCATGTGCGGGTCGCGATTCGCCACTTCTGTGCATGATGTCATTTTGAGCGGCTGCGCATGCATGAGCGGCGAAACCCGGAAGTACAGTGGTGCCTCGCAAGACGAAATTAATCCGTTCCGCGAGTCTCTTCGCCTTGCGGTTTTTTCGTCTTGCGAAGCACGGCTATTAGCGGCTTAGCAGCTATTAGCAGCTTAGCGGCTATTAACGGCTTAGCGGCTTTAAGAAAAAGGAAACAAACTCACAAGAACTCGCAAGACGTTTCGTCTTGCGAAGCAAGCCCATAGGGAAATTCGTCTTGCGGAACGACTCAAAAAACGGAAAACCCTTTCGTCTAGCGAGTTTTTCATCTTGCGAGGCATTCGTCTTGCGGGGCACCGCTGTAACGTGCTCCATTACTTCCGGGTTGCCGCGGAGCGCAACCCGAAAGCGCTCAACCTGAAGCACATTCAACCCGAGGTATGACTGTACATAGACTCTGCCTAACTATGCAATCAAGGGGGGTGTTTGTTGTGCTGGCCAATGGAAGCAGAGTTAAGATTTAGGAACTGAAAGATTCTTAGATCCTTCAGAGCCCTCCATCATGCCCATGAAAAACACCTGCCCAGGCTGCACACAAAGCAGTAAGAGATCCACTTCCATACTAGGAGGGAGAGGAACTCACGGAAGCACATATATCGTGATCAGTGATCCGCCACCTGATTATCAGGGCTGTTGTGGCTTCCTTTAGGAACACAGAAAACAGAGTGCCCAAGCCAGGACCGGCCCAAATCAAGACACCCTCTTCTCAGGTACCCTGGCAAACTGAAAGGTTTGCAGGGAAAGACTTGCTGCGTACCTGAACAAGACACAAGACTTTCTGGTTTTGGTACGTACCGCAGGTCATGGCCCCCACAACGAAGCCCTGTGCTGCTACACGCATATGAATCAGATGAACGGACATTTTGGTGTCCCCTCTGTGCTTCAGCTTGTACAGCCCATAGGCCACAACGGCTGCAAAACCTGAAATGCCTAGAGAAAAAGGGAAGGAAGAGTCAGAAATGCCTTATAAATTCTATATCTCTTGTATGCCAATGCGGCCAGCCACTGCAACACCCTCAACCGAACTCCTGATTAAAGTGGCTGGGGGTGACGACAACTAGTAGTGCTTGGGATCCCAAAAGCTGCTCAGGTTCATGGAAGATGTCTGCACTGAACATCTCTTTCCCCCACTCCTCCATACAGTGTCACAAAATGCTTTCGAAATGCCTTTCAGTTGCAAAAGCAGCTTATCATGTGTAGTGGTTTGGAGTTACTCGTGCGTAAGCCGACCCCGTTTGGGTGCTTGGTTGCCTGGTTAAACCCTCCGGACTGCACAGCCCATCTCCGCTTGACTGCCTCAGTCACTGGCAGAATCTGTCTGTGGGCGTTTCTTAAACCTCTGCCAGCATAAAAGCTGTTTGACACCTAATCGTCTCCGCCTCTCATTGCGCAGGAGTCTCCTGCGCAGGGTGGGCATGGGTAGTGGAGTGCCTGGGCTCTCTTCACTGACTTCCAGGGAAGAATCCCGGAGCCCTTCCACCTCCTCTTTCCCTTGCTCTCCTGGACTCTTGGTGTCACGCGTATTTCCTTCCCCTTCCACCAAGCTGAGTCTCCCCCTTGTGCTAGGACCTTCACCTGCAGAATCTGAGGCCCTCTCCTTCTCCCGTGTCTCTGATGTCAGTTCCCTGACATCATGCATGTAGCACAAGGCGTGCGGAGCCTCAGGGCCACAGGCCAATCTTGGCTCATTAGGCCATTTCCCCAAAGTATCTTTATCACATTGCCCACTATATACAGAGGTGATTTTTAAATTCCTTGCTTGTCCAGGAAAGGTGTCTCTCCCCGGTGGAGAGGGTTCTCTGGCTGATCAGTGACGCTAATGCTCCAGTGACACTTACAATGTGGCCGACTTTGTGCTGGTGGCAAGAAAGATCAGGAAGAAGAACCTGGACAAAATTGCAGGAGGCTGCAAGGGAGATTCAGAGGTCTAAATGGGAAAATATTGTATGCCGTGTGGAGTCCCAATCTATGGGTGCACCTGCATTTTATGATTTTCATGGTTCAGGCAGTGGCTGTTTTTTATATACAGTTATATAGTTATATAGATACTTCTCTGATAGTGTTTTTATGGTTTTCCCATCGTCTTTGGCTAGTACAATAAAGCTTATTTACTGACCCAAAGCATGGCAACCCCACATTTGATGTCCCATGTGACTCCCCTTCCTGGAACAAGCAGGCTTCACATTAGGTGTGGGGCAAGAACTGACATGCCTTTAAAGGAATGATCAGGAGCTTACAGTGAGCTCTCGATTGTTCCTTGGCTAGACCAAGAGGCACATGGGAGCATAAAACTGTTGTTAAAATGGAGGGTGTGTGTTTATTTTAGGAGCCATTTCAACTGAAACCACTTCCTCCTACCATAGAGAAACCTGTTTCTGGAGCTTTAAAAGCAGGGTGGCACACTTTGCAAAAGGGCTTTCAAATTTGTCCCACCAGGGGTGGGGAGATACGGATCTGGTCCACCAATCAGAAAATGTTAAAGGGTCCCCCACAAGGATGCAACACCAAGGTCTGCCATCTGAAAAAAATCAAGTCTAAAGCCCATCCCACTCTACTCTACCGCTGACGGAATTAGATGGTTCTTTGGATTTTGGCCAAAGTTTAAGGACACCAGTGAAACTTGACTCATCAGAGACTACCGTAACTACTTCCACGAACAGTGTGCCTTGATATTAAGCAGGATATAAGAGTCAGATCTGGCCTGAAAAGACTTTACCAATGCTCCATAATCAGTTAGGCTGTGTATCTACAGCAGTGACCACAGGAGGGATAATGACTTGGAGGAGAGCTGTGGTGCATCTGCAGCAGAAAAACCATCCATCTTCCCCAGCTGCAGCAAAACACGTCTCTCCCATATCAGTCCCTACAGCCACAGCAGGCACTGTGACTCTCCAACGGTTTGACTTCACCTCCGAAGGCACACTCTTCTACTGGCTCCTGAGACAGACGGATGCCAGCCATTTCTAGGTGCAGTGCCAGTCCCCAATTTTTAAGGCATCGAGGACCAGGGTGGGGTGGGCTTGTACCAAAGCCATTTGAAAATCAAGAAAAGGGCCGATTTAAAACAAGTGACTCACTGACAATTGTACAAATCCTACCACTAAGTCATGTTAAATTTTCAGCTATATGAGAGAGTTATATACATCAGTATGCACCGACTTTTTGCCCTATAGACATTTAGGACTGTACCTCCTATATTCCCAAGCAAAACACTAAGAGGGCAATTGTGTACCTCAAAAAGAGGGCAATTGCAAGTGTCAGAGGGACTTACCAATTGGGACAAATGGAGACTCCCGGGATTTTCTTATTAGTTTTGAGGTTTGGCTGTCGTCTGTTTCATAGGTAGGGAGTGGACTTTCTGAACTGGATGCCATGATAACTTCAAGGAGAGAAGTGAACACACATTTAAAAACAACAACTGATTCATGCCCTAACTCAAAGTCCAGATTTTTCCTTTAACAGGATATCGACTTTTGAATTTGCCATAATAAATTACATATAAACACGTAACACTGTCGTTCAAATATCAGATATACAGTCAAACCTCAGCTCCCAAATGCCTCCGTTTTGGCTCCCAAACGCCAGAAGTAAGTGTTCCGGTTTTCGAATGTCTTTTGGAAGCCGAACATCCGAAGCTACCGCAACCAATCAGAAGCCGCGCCTCGGTTGTCGAACATTTCAGAAGCCGAATGGGCTTCCGGAACGGATTACACCTGACAACCGAGGTTTGACTGTATGCAAGAATAGAAATATTTTATTTACTTTATTATTTAACAACGTGTCCGGCTTGATAGTAAAAAAACAACTACCCTCAATTGGTTTACAAGAGGAGTAAAACAATATATATATTTTTTATAAAGACAACAATTCAAAACATTTTTAAAACAGTAGAATCGGCCAGAAGCAAAAAACACTCATCAGCATTCTACAAATCTGGCTAAGTTTGTCCAAACAAAAATGGTATATAGATAATATACACCATATAATTGGTGTATAGATAATATACACCAATAATACAGTAAAGGCACCTGGCCAACAGGCAAAGCATGGGTGCTGCCATACTAAATGATCCCTTTCTTACGAATTAAACAAGGATTATGTGAGTGGGACGCGGGTGGCACTGTGGGTAAAACCTCAGCGCCTAGGACTTGCCGATTGAAAGGTCGGCGGTTCGAATCCCCACGGCGGGGTGCGCTCCCGTCGTTCGGTCCCAGCGTCTGCCAACCTAGCAGTTCGAAAGCACGTCAAAGTGCAAGTAGATAAATAGGGACTGCTTACTAGCGGGAAGGTAAACGGCGTTCCGTGTGCTGTGCTGGCTTGCCAGATGTAGCTTGTCACGCTGGCCATGTGACCCAGAAGTGTCTGCAGACAGCGCTGGCCCCCGGCCTATAGAGTGAGATGGGCGCACAACCCTAGAGTCTGGCAAGACTGGCCCGTACGGGCAGGGGTACCTTTACCTTTACTATTAACAGTGCCAATCTTGCAGATCGAAGCAGTCACGGCAGCACATATGTATGCGGTAAGGTGATCTCACAGGTTAAGTTATCAATACTAACCATCCAACAAAGGTTATAGTTTAAAGACAAGGCAAAAGCACTGAAGTTGGCCACAGAATCGTAGACTTGGAAGGAACCACGAGGGTCATCTAGTCTAGCCGCCTGCAAGAATCTCTTGCCCAACATGGGTTCAAACCTATGATCCTAAGCTTAATAGTCTTATGCCCTACCAACTAAGCTGCACACTATGGCACCAGGAGATCTGAGGGCCGGATGGGAGGTGCCTGGAGGGCCTCATCCAGATATTCAGTTCCCCAGACCCACTGGCCTTTAATTTGAATTCAGCCTGATCTTTTATTTCCCTTCTCTTCCCTCCCCCTCCCCTTTTATGAAGATCACCCGCTCTGAGACCCCGCAGCTAATTCTCCCCTGGCCTCCTCGCTGGCCCAAGTAGGACCAATTCAGCCAGCTAGCCCTGGTGACTATCTAACACTTATTAGATGGATTTCCCTTAAATTGATTTCTGAATTTTATTGTTGTTCATGTCTTTATACTGTGTTTTTATGCTGCTTCTACAATTGGGTGTTTTAAATTTGTTGTTAGCCGCCCTGAGCCCAGTTTTTTGAACTGGGAAGGGCGGGGTATAAATTAAAATTTATTATTTATCATTATAAAGGGAAGATTAATTTAACCCAGGCATAGGCAAACTCAGCCTACCAGCTGTTTTGGGACTACAGCTCCCATCATCCCTGACCACTGGTCCTGTTAGCTAGGGATGATGGGAGTTGTAGTCCCAAAACAGCTGGAGGGCTGAGTTTGCCTATGCCTGATTTAACCACTCCTCTCCCAATACACTGGGTGAGTTATATCCCTGGACTAGGGGGGAAAGTTTGGAAGGTAGCTACTTGCAGAGCCCACCCCCCTTCCGTATCCGGTCACACAACACTGGATCCATACTTCTAGCTGCCCGATTCTTCCAGACCCTTCCCTGGTTATCATGGAAGACCCAAATCTGTTACTGTTTTAAAGAAATGGCTACCGTATCGCATACCAGGCCCCCTTATCTCAGTCTGTCCTCTCATACCCGAGAAAGCTTGCATAGCTCCAGCTGCTTGCCCTTGAATATATTCAAAAGTATCTGCGTATATAGCTGCCTACTGTGTCTCTGCAGAACGTTCTGCTCTGAGCTTGACCCCCACAATCTGCAGGGATGCGGGGAGGGAAGCAAGAAATATCCGCTGCCTTTTTTGCCCCTGGAGCAATCCGTCACTCCCAACAGACAGCAGAATTATTTGACCTCCAAGGACTCGGTTCATTGATGCAGGAACACCAGAGTTACAAAGGCAGGTTAGAGATTCACTCCTTACGAGGGAGTCTGCCTTTGAGGGATATCAGTCAGTCACACCACCAGGTTTCATTCAGGGAAAAAGTCTCCCTTACCAGAAGTCTTACCCCAGGGGTTGGCAACCTAAAGCCCATGGGCCACAAGCAGCCCATGGGGGTCGTTTAACTGGCCCATAGACCCCTGCCGCCCGCTCGGTTGGCTCCCGTGTGCCGCACTAAACCGGCGTGGAGCAGAGCGGGGACCGCCTTCCGCGACACTGGCCAGCGTCCCATTGGCGGCAGGAAGCTCCTGCAGCCAATGGGAAGCTGCGGACGCCTCCTCCGCGAAGGAAACCTCGGTGTCTGCAAGACCGTGAACTGGCCCAAGCCACAAAAACTTTGCTGACCCCATCTTAGGGTAAAGGAGACCCCTGACCAATAGGTCCAGTCGTGACTGACTCTGGGGTTGGGGCGCTCATCTCACTTTATTGGCCGAGGGAGCCGGCGTACAGCTTCTGGGTCGTGTGGCCAGCATGACTAAGCCGCTTCTGGCGAACCAGAGCAGCGCATGGAAACGCCGTTTACCTTCCCGCCAGAGCGATACCTATTTATCTACTTGCACTTTGACGTGCTTTCGAACTGCTAGGTTGGCAGGAGCAGGGACCGAGCAACGGGAGCTAACCCTATTGCAGGGATTCGAACCACCGACCTTGTGATTGGCAAGTCCTAGGCTCTGTGGTTTAACCCACAGCGCCACCCGTGTCCCGACCCCATCTTACACCAACTTTAAATAAGCTTTTGTTGCTACACACAGGGTTTTTCCCACTACTTCTTTTGAGGACACTAAGTTCCCATGGCCTTCAGTTGTTTTAGCAGTCCATCCTGTTTGCGTCACCTGCTCCCATAATCTTTGCTCCAGTTGCATCAGAACTTCACTGCATGCTCCCTTCCGGATGTGTGTGTCTCCAATTGCATCATTACAGAAATGCTGGCTTTCCTGGCTATACAAACTCCAAGTCTCCGCTCTGCAACTTGCCAGCTACTCCCAAAACCACAGTAGTAGTGACTTTAGCAACTTCAGTCACTCCCATTTCCTCCTCCAGCACTTCACTTAACTCCTTTTCCCAATTCCTTCCTTTCTACTGCCCCTAATGAAGAGCTTGAGGGAATTAGAGTCATTTTAAAGGAGGAGTCCTTTATTTTTTTGAATGTGGTGTATATGTCTCAGACAAGATCCTTAAGAATCTACCCTTTAAAGTATCCCTCAATTGAGAATTTGTAGTTGGTTATGGCAGGGAGATTACTCCCTAAACTAGAATGTCTCAAGCAATTCTTCATTCAACCTCCTGTAAGAGGAAACAATGAGTGGTTTCGAAAATAAGATGCCAGAAAGAATTTCCAGACACCAAAGCTATTGCTTATTGAAGACTATAAAATTATTAGTATTAATTGAAAGCATTAGTCGCCCTTTTTGCCACAGCAACTCAAAGCAACTCACATTACAACATTCCACCCGCTCTAAAAGGACATGGATTGTTAAAAGCAAAAGGCCTTGTTAAAATGGCCCCCCAAAATCTACAATTTCAGAAACATTTCTGGGGCCTCCCGCCCACCCCACCCATTTCTCAGCAGCGACTCCAGAACTCCAGCATGTGGTTGCAGTTAAAGGGCTGGACTGGGGGGGAGGCGCAGGGAGCCACGGGTTTGACTCCTGACCTTGGCCTCTCTCTGAGCCTCCTGGCCTACCTGGCAGGGTCATTTTGCAGGAAGCAAAATGGGGAAGCTAAACCACCTGGACGGGACAGAAGGCAAGGCATATATTTTAATGTTGTATTTTAATCTCCACCTCAATCGTTCTGCCCGGACACTGAGGTCCAGCACCGAGGGCCTTCTGGCAGTTCCCTCGCTACGAGAAGTGAGGTTACAGGGAACCAGGCAGAGGGCCTTCTCGGTGGTGGCCCCCGCCCTGTGGAACGCCCTCCCACCAGATGTCAAAGAGCTAAACAACTACCTGACATTCAGAAGACATCTGAAGGCAGCCCTGTTCAGGGAAGCTTTTAATGTGTGACATCTTAGTTTATTTTTGGTCTTTGTGGAAGCCGCCCAGAGCGGCTGGGGAAACCCAGCCAGATGGGTGGGGTACAAATAATTATTATTATTATTATCTTGTTTTTAAGTTGTATTTCAATCAATTGTTTTCATACCTGGTGTTAGCCGCCCTGAGCCTGGTCTAGGCTGGGGAGAGAGGGGTATAAATACAATTTTATTATTATTATTATTATAGAGGGGAGAGAGGGGTATAAATAAAATTTTATTATTATTATTATTATTATTATTATTATTATTATAGAGGGGAGAGAGGGGTATAAATAAATTTTATTATTATTATTATTATTATAGAGGGGAGAGAGGGGTATAAATAAATTTTATTATTATTATTATTATTATTATTATAGAGGGGAGAGAGGGGTATAAATAAATTTTATTATTATTATTATTATTATAGAGGGGAGAGAGGGGTATAAATAAATTTTATTATTATTATTATTATTATTATAGAGGGGAGAGAGGGGTATAAATAAATTTTATTATTATTATTATTATAGAGGGGAGAGAGGGGTAGAAATACAATTTTATTATTATTATTATTATAGAGGAGAGAGAGGAGTATAAATAAATTTTATTATTATTATTATTATTATTATTATTATTATTATTATTATTATTATTATAGAGGGGAGAGAGGGGTAGAAATAATTTATTATTATTATTATTATAGAGGGGAGAGAGGGGTAGAAATAATTTATTATTATTATTATTATAGAGGGGAGAGAGGGGTATAAATACAATTTTATTATTATTATAGAACAGCCAAAGGAAACTTTGCAAAAATAAAGTTTCACCCAGTCAAGTCAGATTAAAACCTCTTTTTTATTATTAAAGCAGCCTCCCCTTCCCCCACAATAGAGGCCTCCTTAAACAGGCCCCCCTCCCCGAAAATAAAACCGCCTGGTGAGGCCCCGACCCCTCACCTCACCAGCCGCCCTGACCCCGAAGGAGACCCTGCAACTCACGCGCGTCACTGCCGCCTCCGAACCGGCTTTCTGGCGAGCTCGGCCGCTGCGCACGCGCCTGCCTCCCCCTTCGCCCCGCCCCTTCCGGATCAGGCTTCGGGAAGACCGCAACTCCCAGAAAGCACCGCGCCGCCCCGGGTTCCCCATTGGTGCACGTGACCCGGATGTGCCTCCCGGCGTCGCAACTGGCCGCCTTTCCCCCCTCCCGCTGGGGTTTAAGTGTCAATCACCGTACCCCGCGGCCAATCACCGGGAAGGAGGGCGGTTACGCAAGGTTTCTTAATGGAAGGGGAGTGAAGGGCAAAGGGAGGGGCTCCCTCTCCACTCCCCCCTCCCTCCCTTGAGAAGAGGAGGGGGGCAGTGCGGTGCAATGGTTAGAGTTAGCATGAAGCTCGCAGGGTGACCAGTGGGCTGATTTCTGTTTCTCTCTCTGACCTACCTTTGTTAATTTATTCATTAAAGGGAGGGGCTCCCTCTCCACTCCCTCCCTTGAGAAGAGCAGGGGGGCAGTGCGGTGCAATGGTTAGCGCGGCTGGCTAGGCCCTGGGAAGCCAGGGTTTAAACTGTTGTAAATAAAATATATGCCCTTTTCCCTTATGGGGTATCCAAGAGCCCATAAATAAAAACATCCTGAAGGTCCCAGGCCTCAGAGAGGTTAGGCTGGCCTCAACTAGAGCCAGGGCCTTCTCGGCTGCGGCTCCAATCTGGTGGAATGCTCTGTCACAAGAGACTAGGGCCCTGCGGGACCTGACATCTTTCCGCAGGGCCTGCAAGACAGAGTTGTTCCACCAGGCCTTTGGTCAGGGCGCAGCCTGACTCCCTCCTCTGGCAACCTGCACAGTATTTTGGTTGCCATCAATTTGATTTTAATTAATTTTTATAATGAAATATTTTAGAATGTGTGATTATTCAACTATTTGGTTATTTGATTGTTGTTAGCCGTCCGGAGCCCAGCTTCGGCTGGGGAGGGCGGGATATAAATAAAATTTATTTTATTATTATTATTATATAGAGTCCTTACATAGGTTCCCTATTGGTAGGAGAAAATAACAGAGGCCAACTAGAGAATATTGATAAGCAAAACAGCTAGTAAGCCTGATCTTTATTGATCTGTTGCAACAGGGTGCTTCCCTCACATGCAGGAAAGGAGGAGGACCCCCCAAAATGCCGTGCAAGGGCTTATCTCTGGTTGGCCTCTGTTATTTTCTCCTACCAATAGGGAACCTATGTAAGGACTCTATATGGGCTCTTGGATACCCCCTAAGGGAAAAGGGCATATTTTATTTACAACAAAACCCAGCGTCAGCCATGAAGCCCCCAGGGTGATTTTGAGCTGGTTACATTCTCTCTCTCTCTCTCATTCTAATCTACCTCGCAGGGTTGTTGTTGTTGCTTTGTTTACTGTATTAAATTTGTTTTTGTTTTATTATGTATTTTGTGTTTTCGTTTTGTACAGTGGTACCTTGCCAACAATGGGACGCGGGTGGCACTGGGGGTTAAACCACAGAGCCCAGGACTTGCTGATCAGAAGGTCGGCAGTTCGAATCCCCGCGACGGGGTGAGCTCCCGTTGCTCGGTCCCTGCTCCTGCCCACCTAGCAGTTCGAAAGCACTTCAAAGTGCAAGTAGATAAATAGGTACCGCTCCGGCGGGAAGGTAAACAGCGTTTCCGTGCGCTGCTCTGGTTCGCCAGACGCGGCTTAGTCATGCTGGCCACGTGATCCCCAAGCTGTCTGCGGACAAACGCCGGCTCCCTTGGCCCAGAGTCGGTCACGACTGGACCTAATGGTCAGGGTACCTTTACCTTGCCAACAAAGGTCCGTACAGTGGTACCTCGGGTTAAGTGCTTAATTCGTTCCGGAGGTCTGTTCTTAACCTGAAACTGTTCTTAACCTGAAACACCACTTTAGCTAATGGGGCCTCCTGCTGCCACGCCACCGGAGCAGAATTTCTGTTCTCATCCTGAAGCAAAGTTCTTAACCTGAGGTACTATTTCTGAGTTAGCAGAGTCTGTAACCTGAAGCGTCTGTAACCCGAGGTACCACTGTATAGTTAAAGCTATGGTTTTCCCAGTAGTGATGTATGGAAGTGAGAGCTGGACCATAAAGAAGGCTGATTGCCGAAGAATTGATGCTTTTGAATTCTGGTGCTGGAGGAGACTCTTGAGAGTCCCATGGACTGCAAGAAGATCAAACCTCTCCATTCTGAAGGAGATCAGCCCTGAGTGCTCACTGGAAGGACAGATCCTGAAGCTGAGGCTCCAAGACTTGGGCCACCTCAGGAGAAGAGAAGACTCCCTGGAAAAGACCCTGATGTTGGGAAAGATGGAGGGCACAAGGAGAAGCAGATGACAGAGGACGAGATGGCTGGATAGTGTTCTGGAAGCTACCAGCATGAGTTTGACCAAACTAAGGGAGGTAGTGGAGGACAGAGGTGCCTGGCGTGCTCTGGTCCATGCGGTCACGAAGAGTCAGACACGACTAAACGACTAAACAACAAAACCTTGGGTTATGACAAGGGACGCGGGTGGCGCTGTGGGTTAAACAACAGAGCCTAGGGCTTGCCGATCAGGTCGGCGGTTCGAATCCCCGCGACAGGGTGAGCTCCCGTTCCTCGGTCCCAGCTCCTGCCAACCTAGCAGCTCGAAAGCACATCAAAGTGCAAGTAGATAAATAAGTACCACTCCAGCGGGAAGGTAAATGGCATTTCCGTGCGCTGCTCTGGTTCGCCAGAAGCGGCTTAGTCATGCTGGCCACATGACCCGGAAGGAGTTTGTGTGAGGGAGTAATTGGCAATTTGGGTTTGCTTGTGATGTTATGCATTCTGTATTTTTATGTGACCGTCGGATAATTTAGGGTGGTATATAAATGTAATAAATGTCTGGAGGTCCTGGGCTGCCCAGACGACAATATTGCACCCCAAAACGAGTCAGCCTGTGCAAAAGATCCACAGGAGGGAGGGTCTCTCAGTCTTTCCCCCTCCCTGCAAAATCCAGACACCCCCTCCAAGTTGGGGCTGCAAAACTAAGTGCACCCGGGGCATTTGCAAAGATTTTTAAAAAACCAGGGCGATTCCTTTCCCCACCCGCTTACAGTCAACAATGGGAAAGGGAGTGAACAGGGAAACAAGCAAATTGTGGCAATATTTCTTCATAAAGTGCCATCAACGTTTAACCCAGGCATGTCCAAAGTCCATTTCGGGGGCCTAATCCAGCCTGCTGGTTGGTTTAATCCAGCCCCTGTGGCAGTTTATTTCCTGGGGTAAAAAAATGGTCAACAACTTAAGTTGGCCCTTTGGTTGGCCACTTCACTTCACTTCTGAACACGGAAGGGCGGGGTATAAATAAAAATTTATTATTTATTACATGAAATCAAACCAAAAGCAATAACACCCCCCCCCAAAAAAAAGCCACATTCTAAAAGTTCTCTATACAGGGCTGCCTTCAGATGTCTTCTAAAGTCACCTGGCTTTTCCTTGACATCTGGTGGGAGGGCGTTCTACAGGGCAGGCGCCACCACCGAGAAGGCCCTCTGCCTGGTAGTCATTGATAGCTCTCTCTCCTCCAGGAACTCCAGAATCATAGAACGGTAAAGTTGGAAGGGACCCTGAGGGTCATCTGGTCCAACCCCCTATTAACGCAGGAATATGCAGTTGTCCCAGCGGGGGATCGAACCTGCAACTTTGGCATTTTCAGCACCATGCTCTAACCAGCTGAGCTTATGCAGGCAGACTTCTCCAGTCCTCTTTCAAAGCTGCCCAAGTTGGAGACTTTAACAACTGGAACCATTTGGTGAAGGTGGAATAGCCCCTGAGGGAATCAGTTCTGGCAGAAGAGGAGCCAAAATGCCTACGGCCTCTCACCTCTCCCTCAGTTTCTGATTCCAGATAGGTGTGTCGTGCAATGAGGTAGAAGCACCAATGCAAATAAACTTGCGTGATAAGGCAAAAGCCAATGTGACTGATGGGTATGTTGTAGTTTTGTCATTTTATATCCTTTCAATCGATTGATTGTACTGGGAGGGTTCGTTTATTTAAAATTTCGCATCAACATGCTCTTCCTTCGCCGTTTCCCCCGTCTTTGGGCCCAAAAGCAGTATAGAAATAAACCACATAATAATATATTCTGTAATTTGTCTGCTGAGTGGAGCTGAGAAAGAGGTTCTGGTCTAAATCCCCTGTTATCTCTTGCTTGAAATCGGAAACTGAGTTTTTTTTTACATGGTTTGATTTTTTAACTGAACAGTCCAGCTATCAAAAACATAACATGCATCTCAATTTTATATCTTCACTAACATCTTAATGTCCAGAGTAATTATGATTATTATTTTAATTTTAATTTTTATTGATATAACAAGAAAAAAGAAAAAAACCACAAATGCCAAATTACACACAGGAATAACCATAGACACATAATTTTCTTAACAATCAATAAAACGTATATTGGTCTTAACACTAAAGGCCCAGCCTCCCGTCTATTCCATATTTCGATTTCATATTACTTATTGCCAATACACACCTATCATAATTAAACTTATATATCTAATTTCTTATATCTACCTTGCAACTATTACTGAAGTTCCTCGAATGCTGCAACAGAATTTAAACTGCTATATTTATTTTTCAAATATTCTTTGAAAACCTCCCATTTTGAAACAAATTCCTGTTTTGATTTAGTCTTTATTTTTTCTGATAGACCATCTAATTCGGCATATTCGGTCAGCTTTTGGATCCAATCTTGAATAGAGGGGAATTCATTAAATTATGCATTGTATGAACAAAAGTTCAAAACAAAAACAACCAAACAGAGTTAAAAGAACATACTTGCAGCCACTCAGCCAAAATCGGAAACTGAGTTGTCCATCAGCGAGACATTGCCTTCGCTTGTGTAATTTTTCTTCCTCCTTGCTCTGTGGATAACACCAGGCAAACATATGGAGGGTAAGGAGAACTACAATCCCCAGCATGCATCTGGGCTGCTGTCAGAATGGCTCGCTCAACCATGCTAGCATTGAGCATGAGCAAGTTTGTGTCCTGCTGGGATCTGTGGCTGATGAAAAAAGCAAGGGCTGCAAACCGGGGAGCGCATGCAAGGACCCCAGTTACATGCACCTGCCTTTTCCTGCATGAGCAAAACCGAGAGGCAGAGGGGACCCTTTTGCTTCGATTCCTGCAAGCTTCTGCAGTGAAAAAGTTGCACAGAGAATGCGCTTCTGAGGCCAGGAGAAGAGGACTGCTGCAGTGCCCTAAAGGTAAAGGGACCCCTGACCATTAGGTCCAGTCGTGGCCGACTCTGGGGTTGCGGCGCTCATCTCGCTTTACTGGCCGAGGGAGCCGGCGTACAGCTTCCGGGTCATGTGGCCAGCAGGACCAAGCCGCTTCTGGTGAACCAGAGCAGCACACGGAAACGCCGTTTACCTTCCCGCCGGAGTGGTACCTATTTATCTACTTGCACTTTGACGTGCTTTTGAACTGCTAGGTTGGCAGGAGCAGGGACTGAGCAATGGGAGCTCATCCCGTCACGGGGATTCGAAATGCCGACCTTCTGATTGGCAAGTCCTAGGCTCTGTGGTTTGACCCACAGCGCCACCCGCGTCCCCTGCTGCAGTGCCCTAAAGGTAAAGGGACCCCTGACCATTAGGTCCAGTCGTGGCCGACTCTGGGGTTGCGGCGCTCATCTCGCTTTACTGGCCGAGGGAGCCGGCGTACAGCTTCCGGGTCATGTGGCCAGCAGGACCAAGCCGCTTCTGGCAAACCAGACCAGTGCACAGAAACTCTGTTTACCTTCCCGCCGGAGGGGTACCTATTTATCTACTTGCACTTTGACATGCTTTCGAACTGCTAGGTTGCCCAGCCAAAACAGCAACATCTTCCATGGCAGGGGAAGAGAGAGGCTTGGTGCCTAGCTGGTAGAGGGGGTTACAGGTTTCAGGGGCAGCCAGTGGCAACGAGATCACTTGCCTGATCAACGCCACTTATGCCAGAGTTCTGGAATCGAACGCTTATCTCTAGACTGTCATTCCGGATGCGCAAATAAATCCTCCTCTGTTCTTATTAAGCTGTTGTTTCGATGGCATTACAGAGCAGCTGGGGATTGCAAGATCCTAATTTGAGTGCAAAATCCTGATTGATTTATTTTTTTTGGAAAGGGAGAGATCTACAGTGCTCGCTATGCTCCAGTATTGCGTCTGGGCTAGATGAGCTGTGCAGGGAATAGCACAGTTTACACGGTAAGTGTTTCACGAAGGATAAATGCACAATTGATCACGGCAGGCGCGGGAATGGGATAAGTTTTAGAGGGCTGCTGAATTATAAAAGGGTTCTATTTCTCTCTGATAGATAGATGTTAACTGTCATGCATGGAAATGTCCGTATCTGAGAACTGCTCCTGAAACAGGGAAGGAAAATTAGTATGCATATCTTAGCAACCGGTAGGGTTTCTTCCTTCCTTCACTGAATCTGAAATTTGACTTGGCTCTTAACACCCAGTCCTTTTAATGGGGTAAAATGTGGTCTAAATCTGTGTATATTGCAGTCTTTTCCAGGTAGTGAAGATAAGGAGCAAATATGGGATAAACGGTAACAAATATCTACTTAAGAGACATACAGCCTATAACTAGCCACTAGGGACCACTGCTTTCCTATTTTTTAAACCATTGCATCCTCTGAACACCCTAAGCCTGTGGACAGATATAGATGGCCATGTACCTATGTCTGTGCATAGTATTTGTGTACGTATGCAAGATGTTGGGATTCCGATATGCTGTCATTTACAGCACACCCCTCATAATGTCACTGTCAAGTAATGAAATAAAAAACACACATCTGTATTTATTGTCCTGTATGACTTCTGGCTGTTTGGGATGGCTATAGCAGCATACATTCTGTACGCAAATATTCCAGATTCAGTCCATGACATCTTTAGGTGTTAGGTGTCTGAAACCAGATTGAATGTTTCCCCATCTGAAGTGTTGAGCGGAAGACAGACAGTCTGGCGTCCCAGGATGTTGAATGCATGAAACACGTCTTATTACACTGTAGTCTCTATAAACAGGTTAGACAGCACCTAATCAAACCAATATTAACAGAACAACCTGGAATTGCTGACTCCTTTTATGTTATGGTTCTGCTTGAGGATAAAGGTAAAGGGACCTCTGACCATTGGGTCCAGTCGTGGCCAACTCTGGGATTGTGACGTTCATCTCACTTTATTGGCCGAGGGAGCCGGCGTACAGCTTCCAGGTCCTGTGGCCAGCATGACTAAGCCGCTTCTGGTGAACCAGAGCAGCGCACGGAAACGCCATTTACCTTCCCGCCCGAGCGGTACCTATTTATCTACTTGCACTCTGACGTGCTTTCGAACTGCTAGGTTGGCAGGAGCAGGGACCGAGCAACGGGAGCTCACCCCGTCGCGGGGATTTGAACCCCCGACCTTCTGATCAGCAAGTCCTAGCCACTGTGGTTTAACCCACAGCGCCACCCGCGTCCCACTTGAGGATAAGATACGTACTATTACACTGGCCATTGCAAAATTCCTATCGGAGCAGTAAGAATCAGAAATCAGTATGTAGCAGTGAGAATGTTAATAGCCAATAATTGGAAAGGAAATTATGTTTTAACCAAAGAAGAATGGCTGAATAAATTATGCAAATACTTGGAATTAGCAAAGTTGATTGATCAGATAAGACAAAAACCAAAAAATATAATCCAGAAACAATGGAAATGTCTAAATGCTTATTTATGTAGACAAAGATTAAATGGTTGTGTTTAGAATAGATTTATGAAAGATTTAGAAAACTTATTGATTCGAATATTTGTATGGGGGAAAAATGGAATAACAGATACAATCTTGCTTAAAATGTATATAGGAAGTGCAGTATAAGCGATGGAAGTCAATCAATGAAATTTTATTGTTGAGATATTTGTAGAATAAATTTGGAAGAAATTCTTCCAACTTTTCTTCTTCTTTTTCTCTTAATTTTTTCTTTTTCCCCCTTTTTTCTCTTTTGTTCTTTTTTTATATGTGTGTGCTTATCTGAAATATGTATGTATGTATTTGCAATATTTTGCTTATATTTTGTAATAATTATGTTAAATAAATTAAATAAAAAAGAAAGAAAGAAAAGAAACCAGTATGTACAGGCTAAAGCTCCTCTGTTGACTTAGCAAGGCAACTATTGCACCGTAATAACTCTTGATATATTCCATTGCTGTACTGTGTATTTTGGGTCTATGGGCTGCAACAAAGCTGTGTGTGTATTGCTTTGAAAAGTCCCAGAAATAGTGAGTAGAGTTCATTCATGACCTGTCTAATAAATACATCGTCACAAGTGCATTATTATAGATTGGCTGCATCTTTTAAAAGACAGGAGATGCTTCGCTGCACAGACTGCTAACGTGAGCTGTTAGAAATTTATGGTCAGTTACCTCCTTCCCAGTTTTGAAAACCAACAAAATAATTCACCATAGACATGATGATAGCAGCAAGCTTATCTCTGATGACCTTTCCTGACGATCCCAAAGACAGAATTCATCTTTTTCACAGCTGCAAGCATGCTGTGTTGACATTTTCCTGAGCTATCTGCCATGACCCCAAGAGTTATTTCCTGCCAAGTCACTGCCAGCTCATACCCCCATCAGTGTATTTATGAAGTAGCAGTGCAGAATATATTTTGTCCCAGCGTGTACCACTTTATATTCATTTTGCTGAGCCATTTTCTGAGAATCCTCCAGAAAAACAATCTCTCAAAGGACCTGTTGATAGCATTTTACCATTGCACTGTGGGGAGCGTATTAACTTATGGTCTGTGTGTGTGGTTTGGGAGCTGCACGGCCAGGGAAAAAACAATGCTGTCCAGGGTTGTAAAGACTGCAAAGAGAATAATTGGGTGCACTCTTCCCACCTTGGATCAAATCTATGCTGCCAGGTGCCATAAGAAAGCTGCAGAGATAGCGCAGGATAGTGCGCACCCCGGAAATGATCTCTTTCAGCTTCTGCCTTCTGGAAGAAGGTCCAGGGTTATAAAGACTAGGACTAGCCGCCTGAGAAACAGTTTCTACCCAAATGCAATTCTGGTTCTAAACACAGCATAAGGGGTCTCTATAGTATAGTGTATTTTAAAATGGGGTTCAGAGTTTTTAGGGGTTTTTGAATGTTTTATGTAGTTTTTATGTAGTTTTTCAATTTCATTGTTCTGCATGGGACAATGACAATAAAGATATCGTACATCGTATTTGCCATTTCATTGCCCCTGAACATTACACAAGAGGCCTGCTTTGCATCCGTTACTGAGAACAAAGTAAAGCAACAACTAAGGAACTTTGGCATTACTGGGAAATGTTGTGACCTGAGCTTTTACCATACAGAATAGCAATGTGATTGAAATGAATGCAGATATTACAAGTCCCTAATTTATCTTTTTTTGTTTGTTTCATTTTCAGTAAATTGGTCTCTCAAGCTTAAGGCAAGAAATAGTATTCTCTATGAAATTGAATATCAATATACGTATCAAGACTTTGAGATTAGACCACTGAATTAACCCAGAAAACTACCTTGGGAGTGGGCTACCTGCAAGCCCCAGTTAAAGGGCCCCATTGGGGGCGAACAGCGGCTTCTTGATTAATTGGACTGCCAGGGAGAAACTGGTGCAAAACGCCGTCACCCTGTCTCTACAACTTCATCAACATCCATCTACAACTCCACTAGCATCTCTCGGTATTGTGAACAACACCGAACTTAACCTTTTGTTGGTATCTTCATGAACTTACCTAAAAAGATAAAGAAAACAAAAGATTGAGTCGAGCACTTGGAAAAATCCATTGAAATCAGACATTGTAAGTTCCTCTTAGGTTGGGTAGTTCGCAAGTCTCTGTGGCTTTGCGTAAGTTTCTGTATTTTTCTCAGAAGACTGATAAAGAAGGCATAATCATTTTGGTAATTATTGTGTGTCTATTAGTCGCCAACGTCTTGCATGAGTCGTAATATTTCTTTCACGGCCGCAAACTGCAAGGAGGCTAGTCCAGATGTTTAAGGCTGAAATCAACTCGCTTTGAATTTTCAGGTATTGGCAGGTATGTTAAAGTCTTTTTGCTACAGTGCTTTTTTTCCAGGGGGTACTCAAGGATACGCAGTACTGGCGCCTCTTTTTGTTGTTAAAAAGTGTGGCATTTACTTTAATGATGATTAACAGCACCTCTTTTTTTTTTTTTTTTTGGAAAAAAACCACTGCTTAGCTATGAATATGTATGATTTAATTGCATGACAAGGTACACTGTTCTTTATGTTAGAAGCTCCTACCTTCATGTGGGATGAATGTCTTTATTGGAGAGGACCCCAACATTTTTTTTGGGGGGGGGAATCATGTGGTACTGTCTTCCTAGGACATTCAAAATTCAAGTAGCAAATGGTTTTGTGCGCTCTCTCCACAAATGCAAAAATTTCTTGCCCCATAAGACAGAGCTTGGCAAATAATGTTCTGTTTGTTAGCCGTTCAGTGACATCTGTGCATCATTCTGCAGTGTGACGTGTGCTTTTGCGCAACAGAGCGGCAGTGCTAGAATTAGAGAGGAATCGGTTTTGTGCAACTGTTCCCAAAAATGAATTGAGTTTTATATGCACATCTTCCTCTTTGCATCAAAGCTGAGAAATATATCAACCTACTTTCTTTTTTAAATGGAACTTTACAGGAACATTATTGGGCAAATATGACCCTGCAGTGACCGAGGATCAACGAACTTCCCTTATATTCCCAGGAAAATATCTTTAAACGAACCATAAGGTCAGTGGCAACCAAAAAGGACCTAAACTCTATGTACATATATACATGCACCCCATTATATTTTAATCTTAGAGAGGCCTACACCTTATTTTAATGAATTGACTTTTGTACAACTTCGGAAAGCTTTTACAGAGTTACGATTAAATACAATAATCTCTGCTTATAGAGATGGGAGACACAGAGGCATACCAACAAACGAACGTGTTTGCATTAGGGGATGTCCTGAAGTAGAGGACCTTATGCATTCTATCTTGCACTTTTAGCACCTATAATGACAAGGTCCCCTGGCCAGAATCCCTCTGACATGATTTTGTATCTCCTCGCAGACACAGATAAGTATGTGACCTGGCGTGTGGCACTCTTTGCAACTGACGCTAGGAAAATTAGAGCAAATTATATAGCCAAGATAGCCACCAACTGTAAAGGAGATGAATTTATTTGACCCTATCTACATCAAGCTATATTCTGTCTTTATCACCAAACTCCGAATATAATTGCATATTGTATTAACATTATTTTTTAATATATTAGTGGCCATGTGGTGATTTTAGCCTATAAATTTTATTGTTTAATGTCTTAACCTGTATATTAAGGTATTTTTATAGCTCTGTTTAGAGTAGGTAATGTCTTGATAATGTAAATGTTTTAAGTTTTTTATATTCATCCAGCGTATTTTCTTTTAATTGTTGAATGATTCTGTGTACATTGCGGCAGCCTTTGGCTACGTGCAATAAAACTGACCGACTACAGGAACATTACAAAACTTGAATTTGATTTTTCTCTGGCTTTCTCTCCTCCCTCTTATTTTAGATCTCGTTCCACAATGTTGAAGAGGTCTGATGATGCCTCCCTCTTCCTTTGCGCCCGCCACCTGCCCGCCTGATAAGACTTGGCTCCAGAATGAACATAGCGTCCGTGTTTAATGCCTTGCTAGTGTGTGTCCTTGCGGCTGTGCTGTGGAACTATGTCAAGCTGCAAGACCACGTCTCCGTCTTGGAAGAGGAGTTGCTCCTCACTCGCCAGACACAGGAGCTCTCTCAGGTCCGCATTGACTACCAGGCGGCTCTTCAAGACCTGCTGCAAGATGGCACCAGGATGGTGTGCACCGGCAAGATCCACACGGATCGGATCTGCCGCTTTGAATCCCTCTGCTATTCCACGGAGGCTGAGGAATTCATCTTCTTCCACAGCAACTCCTCCATCATGCTCCCCAACTTGGGCCCCAGGAGATTCCAGCCTGCCCTACTTGATCTCTCTTCAGTGGAAGACCACAACACACAGTACTTCAACTTCGTGGAACTGCCAGCCGCGGCCCTTAAATTTATGCCAAAGCCAGTGTTTGTCCCCGACGTGGCCCTGATCCTCAACCGATTCAACCCGGACAACCTGATGCATGTTTTTCACGATGATCTCCTCCCGATCTTCTACACCATGCAGCAGTTCCCAGATTTGGACCAGGAGGCCAGGTTGTTTTTCATGGAAGGCTTTAGCGAAGGCCCGCATTTTGAGCTGTACAAACTGCTGAGCAGCAAGCAGCCGCTGTTAAGAGAGCAACTTAAGACTCTGGGCCGTCTCCTCTGCTTCACCAAGTCGTACGTGGGACTGTCCAAAATCACCACGTGGTACCAGTACGGGTTTGTCCAGCCGCAGGGGCCGAAAGCCAACATCCTGGTCTCCGGGAACGAGATCCGCCAGTTCGCCAAATTCATGACCGAGAAGTTGAACGTGAGCTTGGAAGGGACGCCCGCCGAAGAATATATTGTGGTATTCAGCCGAACCATAAACAGGATAATTCTCAACGAGGCGGAACTCATTCTGGCGCTCGCCCAGGAATTTCAGATGAAAACCATTACCGTTTCCATCGAAGACCACACATTCTCGGATATCGTGCGCCTGATCAGCAACGCCTCCATGCTAGTCAGCATGCACGGAGCGCAGCTCTCAATGTCCCTCTTCCTTCCCAGGGGAGCCACTGTGGTGGAGCTTTTCCCGTACGCTATAAACCCTGAGCACTACACACCTTACAAAACGTTGTGTACCCTTCCTGGCATGGACCTCCAGTACGTTGCCTGGCAGAACACCGAGAAGGAGAACACGGTCGCTTACCCAGACAGGCCCTGGGATCAAGGAGGAATCGGCCACTTAGACAAGGCAGAGCAGGACCGTATATTGAAGAGCAGCGAGGTTCCCCGGCACCTCTGTTGCCGGAACCCGGAGTGGCTTTTCCGCATCTACCAGGACACGGAAGTCAACATTGCTTCCCTGATCCAGGTGGTCAGGCAGACCGTGAAGACGAAGCCCGGGCCTAAGAGGCAGGCGTGGACCAGCAGCCTCTACCCAGGCAAAGTCAGAGGTGCCAAGTGCCAAACCTCCGTCCAGGGCGCCAGCGAAGCCAAACTCTCTGTGTCCTGGCAAATCCCTTGGAACCTGAAGTACCTGAAGGTCAGGGAAGTGAAATACGAAGTGTGGATACAGGAGCAAGGGGAAAACACGTACGTGCCTTACACCTTGTCCCATCAGAACCACACCTTTTCGGACAACATCAAGCCCTTCACAAACTACCTAGTGTGGATCCGCTGCATTTTCAACAAGAATCTCCTCGGGCCCTTTGCAGACGTGCTGTTGTGCAGTACGTAATTGCCACCCAGTTGCTTTTGAGGGGGGGGGGGAGTTGATTCCAGCAAGGGGCTTTGAAATAAGGCAGAATGGTCCCCATTGTCCTGTAGTTTTTCAAGAAGCAGGCCAGGACTTATAGACCACGCTAGTGCCTCTGTGTCCATTTTATTGCGCCCATTATCGTGCCCGTCTCTGTGGCATTATTTCCTGTCGGTGTTTGAGTTCTCTTGGTCCTTGAAAAACACCTACGCAAACTAAACTGGAATGGAAGGTAGATGTTGTACTTTGACACAATAACCGGAACATCTCTCTCTTTTGTCTAGTGAATAATTTAAGCCCATATTTCTGATGGAATTTAAGTGTCTCTCTGAATGGGCAATCTCTTTTGTGTTCTCCACTGTTCAGATTTATGTTTTATGCTCCCCTCCCCAAATACCTGTCTCCCAGAGCAGCATATCTGGTACCAGAGTCCATCATTAAATTGTTGAAAACCTGTCTATAAATGTACAAAAGTATGGTTTTCCTTTCGTTTGGGGTTCTCAGCTTCCTCCTTTCTGAGATTGGTTGGGACCCTGCGGCAGTAGTCTATACCTCATTGACAGGGAACTGCCATCAGCTCAGAGGCGAGAGATGGAAGGGCAGTTGTGTTATAGGGAGCCTCCGAAAATCTTGCGTGGGGCTACCTTTGAAGGTGACCCGGAAACTGCAATTAATCCAGACGTGGCAGCCAGACTGGGAGCGGCCGCCGAGACCACATAACACCGGTCTTGAAAGACCTACATGGCTCCCAGTACGTTTCCGAGCACAATTCAAAGTGTTGGTGCTGACCTTGAAAGCCCTAAACGGCCTCGGTCCAGTACACCTGAAGGAGCGTCTCCACCCCCATCGTTCTGCCCAGACACTGAGGTCCAGCTCCGAGGGCTTTCTGGCAGTTCCCTCATTGTGAGAAGTGAGGTTACAGGGAACCAGGCAGAGGGCCTTCTCGGTAGTGGCACCCACCCTGTGGAACAGCCTCCAGATGTGAAGGAAATAAGTAGCTATCCTATTTTTAAAAGACATCTGAAGGCAGCCCTGTTCAGGGAAGTTTTTAATATTTAAGGCTGTATTGTTTTTAATACTTGATTGGGAGCCGCCCAGAGTGGCTGGGGAAACTCAGCCAGATGGGCGGGGTATAAATAATAAATTATTATTATTATTATTATTATTATTATTATTATTATTATTATTGCGAAGCACTTCCTCTTCCGGCGAGGAGGGAAGCCCCACCTCCAGTGGAGAAGAGGTACAAGGGCCAGAGGATGCTAGGGAGAGCCTTAACACTGAGCCTGAGCAAGCCAGAGAGGCGGTAAGCACGCCCTTGCCAGCGCCCATTCAGCACAGTAGTCTTCGGCGCAGGGAGGGGCGGAAAAGGCTGGGGGTGACGCGACTTTTCTGCTGGGGGAGGTACAAAAACCGACCACTCCCGGATTCTGCTAGCGATTGAGCCGGACACGAACTTACGACGTTCTTCACTGTAAATAGTTTGCACCAAGAATAAAGCCACTTGTGCTGGTCCCAGGGGGGGGGGTGTTACCATGAGGCGTGGTCAGAGTCTGGTCCTGGGTCAAGGGTCTGGAGTCTGTCCACCAAGGGCGAAGCGGGGTCCAAAGCAAGAAGCCGGGTGTGGTCGGGAACTCCGGAAAAACAGGTCTGGGTGCTGGCAGAAACAGGTTTCCAACAACGTTGCTCCCGCAACCTGGGACTGGGCTGACTGGCCTTTATCTCCTCTGAGGCCAGGGGCGGCCCCGGCCCACAGGTGACCCGCCTCTCCTGGCCTTAAGGCGAGCACTCTTCCTGGGAGAAAGCAGTTCCCTCCGCCTCTCTGCCCTGAGCCTCTGCAGCTCAGGAGAGACTGGAGGGTTACTGGACCCAAGGGCAGCTTCACCTCCCCCTGACAGGGCTGGGAGAGGAGCACCTGCAGGCAATGGGTCCTCCATCACCTCTGGGGCCAGAGTGGATACATCTGGTGTCTGCTCCTGAGGATCCAGCATAGGTGAGGGCCCTTCAGGTTCAAGCCCCTGCCCCAGCTCAGCCGGCCCTGAAGTTGGTGCAGGCTGGGGCTCTTCAGGTTCAGCTTCTGAATCAGATTCCCAGGCCATCACACCAGTAAAAGACAGGTCGGAGTTTTGCCTAGTTCCTCTCGAGCAACCACAACAGCATCTGACCCTCGTAATAAAGGATTAGGCGTCTCAGCCGATTTGCTCCATCAGTTGCTTTGGTCAGGGCCGTCTTAAGCATATCCGGTGCCAGGGTGCAAAGCTCCCTCTGCCACCCCCACCGGTTGTCGAGGATGGCGCTGCCGGCGGGGCTGGAGGAGGCGGGCAGCAGCTGGAGGGCAGCTCCTCCAGTGGGGAAGAGGTGGAGGCTGGACGCGGCGCCTCCCAGCTCAGCTGGCCGATTTGTGCCATGGTGGCCACGGCAGACGGAGGCTCCACGGAGAGCCAGTGTGGTGTAGTGGTTAAGAGAGGTAGTCTTGTAATCTGGGGAACCGGGTTCGCTTCCCCGCTCCTCCACATGCAGCTGCTGGGTGACCTTGGGCCAGTCACACTTCTTTGAAGTCTCTCAGCCCCACTCACCCCACAGAGTGTTTGTTGTGGGGGAGGAAGGGAAAGGAGAATGTTAGCTGCTTTGAGACTCCTTAAAGGGAGTGAAAGGCGGGATATCAAATCCAAACTCCTCCTCCTCTTCTTCTTCTTCTTTTTCTGGGCGCGACGCTGCTTTGGCACAGCATGGCGGTGGCAGGCGAGGGCGGCAAGCTGATGCCAGGAGGTGCCGCGTCCAGCCTCCGCCTCTTCCCTGCTGCCCTCCGGAACTTGGCGCCCTGGCGCCCCGCGCCACTAGCCTCTATGGGTAAGACGGCCCTGGCTTTCGTTGTTCTGTTTTTCTCTGACCATTGGGGAAACCCAGAGATCTCCCAGACGGGCTCCTTCACCTCCCTTAAGGGAGAGGAGCCTTTTTATTTGTCCTTTTCGGTATAGGCAGTTAAAATCGTTCGTAGGATTGGAATATCACTTGTAGTTGAATGGTGAATTTTGGACACAACGGAGAGGTAAAAGATTTGGATTGTCATAGAAGACGCTGGAGGAAACGAGTAGCAATAGGACCCCCAAAGGGGAAGAGGGGAAGTCTGGGAGGTTCCTTGGAATCTTGTTTTTATGTTGTATGTTAGATATGTGACTGTAGCATTTGTATCTGAAAAACCAAATAAATAAATTTTTAAAAAGGAAGAAAAGCTCGCCCTATAGCCAATACCAATATCTTTTTTTTTTTTGCAAAATTTTTAATAGTTTTTACAATATCAACGACAAACAAAAACACAAGACAAACAAAACATAACATAAATCATAACCTTATTGAAAATAACAGTTATTTACTTTGTAAAACGACTTCCTCGTTTCCCCTTAGTTGAATTCTATTGCATATCCTTATAACGGTTTTCCAAATCCCAATTTTGATACCCTTTAAATTAAACATTAACATCTTTAAATCTTCTCCTTCTTGTATTAAGCATATTATTTTATCAGTTAACATAAATACAATCCTAAACCCATTAAGTATCTGGAAGCTATTTCCAGTTAGTTTTGCTTAACAAGTTTAGCTAAATAATCATTAAATTTCTTCCATTCTTCATGGTGTTCCTCCTCCTTCTGGTCGCAGACTCTTCTGGTTAGATCGGCTAGCTCCAAAAAGCCCATCATCTTCATCTGCCATTCTTCTACTGTTGGTAATTCTTGAGTTTTCCACTTTTTAGCTAACAAAATACGAGCCGCAGTTGTGGAGCTGTAAAGTTGGCAAAAATGTATAGGACGAGGGATCAAAAATGTTGCAAATGCAAGGAAGCTGGTGGAAACTTTTACCATATGTGGTGGATTTGCGATAAAGTTAATAATTTTTGGGAGATGATTTAGAATGAACTTAAGAAAATATTTAAATTTAGCTTTCCCCACAAAAAAGAAGCCTTCTTGCTGGGTTTGATGGGGAAAGGGATTAAGAAATCGGACCAAAGACTGTTTATGTATGCCACAGCAGCGGCAAGAAACATGCTGGCCCAAAATTGGAAATTACAATAAATTCCTACCATTGCGGAGCGTAAGATGAAAATGATGAACTATGCGGAGTTAGCCAAGCTGACTGGCAGGATTCGAGATCAGGACGATCAGAGATTCATAGAAAGTTGGAGTAAATTTATGCTGTACTTAAAGGATAATTGTATTAAGGAATAAGGGATACCTGTTGAAGGGAAGGAGGGAAGTCACAAGCTCGGCAGAGCTAAAAGTATATATGTGGTTTGATGTATTGTATAAACCTGTGTTGAGAAAAATAATAAAAATTTATTGATAAAAATATATATATCTGGGAGACTTCCGCCCAATAACTGGCTCCCCGGTATTGACTAGAGTCTTCCATAAGATCCTGGCTGCGTGATTGACTAGGGATGTCAATCTAGACCCAAGACAATGGGGCTTCCAGCAGTTTGATGGGTGTTCCAAAAACATCTTCCTCCTGGATATGGTACTTTGGTATCATAAGCAATGGTCTAAACCGTTGTATATGGCCTCCCTGGAGGTGGCGAAAGCATTCGACTCTGTGGCCCATAATACCATCAAGGAAACCCTTCAAATGATGGGGCCCAAAAATGGAAGCAAGAAGAGTTACCGACGATTGAAGAATGGAGGATGACGTTAATGGGCTATGCAGAATTAGATAAACTAACAGGAAGGATTCGAAACCGGCGAGACCAGAAATTCACGGAAGACTGGAGTAAATTTACAGACCATTTGAAAAGTAATTGTGAAGAACAGACGACGTTTGTAGGGTTGCAAGAAGTTTTGTGAGGAGTATTATTAGAAGTATTGTAAAAATGGAGAAGGGGGAGGATGATTTGTTAAGAGATGTAAAGGCAATATAAAGTCAAGAAATGCATAAGAAGTGGTTAAAACGGTGGATCATCAGGGGTGCTGATGGAAGTCTAAAAAGATTGTATAAGTGATAAGTTTTGTGGTACATTTTATAATTTATATGTTAAAATTAATAAAAAATATTATAAAAAAAACTAATGATGGGGATCGCTGACCCGATGACACACTACATAAGCGATGTCTATGACTGGAGTACCACCATACTTTTGTGCAGTTGCGTGACCTCCCAGGAATTTCACCCCAGGTGTGGGGTGAAGCAAGGTGACCCAATGTTGCCCTGTATATTTAACATGATTATGGACTGCCTCCTTCGGAAGATACCGAAGGAGGTAAGGGCCAACCTGGGAGAGGGCGTGTCAGGGAACGGCGTAGCCTTTGCTGATGATCTGGTACTGGTGGCGTCTACACCAGTAGGCCTACAAACTACCATCGACATAGTGGGTGGACATCTAGCACTATGTGGCCTCGCTGTAAGCTCCGGAAAGAGCTTGACAGTATCCCTGAAGAATGTTCCCAGGGAGAATAGAATGGTGGTGAACCCGCGGCAGGTATTCACCTGTAACAGCAGACCGTTGCAAGCTCTGAAGTGGTCAGACCAGTGGCACTACCTGGACGTGCCCTTCATGCCAGATGGACGTATGGCAACTCGGCCTCTAGACCATCTTAAGGAGCTACTGGACACCATTGGCAAAGCTGCCTTGAAACCTCAGCAACCAATGTTTGGCTTGTGTACTGTCCTCCTGCCGTCGCTATACCACCAAGCTCTCAATGGGCTCTACCATGCTGGGGCTAACTTTATGACCACTGCTCCATAGCAATTGTTGTCATACTTTTCCATTCACCATATGGATGGGTTGATGAAGCATTTCTGTATCCTTCTGCTGTGCTGAAGAAGAATTCCACGAAACAGTGGGTATATCTAGAATCACCATTCACAACGTCCGTTTGCGAACTACTTCGGCAGCGTTGGACGCCATAAACAAAGCTTACGCACATTCTATCTTAACAAAACAACAGCCTCCCTGGGTGCTGGGATGTGAGTGCCCAGGAAATTGTCCAGGTAATAGCACAGGACTGCTAGAAAAGAATCCGTACGTCTGCGGATAACCAGACGCAATTTCTGAGGGGTGTGGCGCCCCGATGACGAGGGAAAAAATGGCCAAATGCCTCATCATCTAATTAGTGATGCGCATGAATGGATGAACGAGATTCCCACTGTCCCTACCTACTATCTAGCAAATCCACAGCCAAGGGAACGGGCTTGGCGGATTCTGTGGGATCTAAGAATCAGGTGCAGTCAAACACAACATTGGTCGAGTAGACATGAAGGTTGTCTCAGTCCTCCATCCGGAACTTCCTGCTTTCCAGGACTGAGACGATACTTCTTATGTGTAACTTGAGATGGGCATGGCCTCTCAAGAAGTAAAAAGGCTGGCGACCATCTTGTCTTCTTCTTGTTTCTATCAATGCCATCTTAACAACAGCACCACTAAGATGAACCCTTGGCTCCAGGCCAAGAGAGGAAAAGGGGGGCTTTCTCCCATAAGGAGATAGTCATGACATTTAAACTATGTTCTAACCTTTTAAGTCTTATTAAGCGTCTTATTTTAGGAGGGATTAAACGGGGAAAATACCGGGAAATATTTACAGAGACTCTGACGAGTCTGAGCAAGCTATCTGCTGTGCGTGTGTTTAAGAAAAGGGGAATGTTAACTGCTGATTTTGTTGAACTTGTAAAGACAAGTTGGGTTAGGATATCTTAGACAATATATCTTCCCCTGCATCCCTAAACATTCCCACAGATTCAGTGGGGAAAGAAGACCCTAGTGAGTTTCACTCTGGCCCTGTGAAGAGACATGAGAGGTACAGAATAAGTGGGAGGCCCGCCGGTGAAATACCACTACTCTGGGAAGCAAGAAGAACTACCAACATTAGAAGAGTGGAGGATGAAATTGATGGACTCCGCAGAATTAGACAAGCTAACAGGAAGGATCCGAGACCGGCGGGACCAGAGGTTTACCGAAGACTGGACTAAGTTTACTGAGTATCTGAAAAGTATTTGTGATGATCAGATTACGTTTGTAGGACTACAAGAAGTTCTGTGAGGAGTGATTTAAGAAAGATTGTAAAAATGGAAAGGGAGAAATGATTTGTTAGAAAAGGTAAAGGCAATATTAAGTTAAGAATTGCAGGAGAAATAATCAAGACGGAAGGCTATCAGAGATGCTGAAGGAAGTCCAAACAAGGACATATGTTACATGACACCAGTCAAGCTTGCAAAAATCTATCATTTGCCCGATAATAAATGTTGGAAATGCAAAGAAACTGAAGGTACATTCTTTCACCTTTGGTGGACGTGCCCAAAGATTAAGGCTTTCTGGGAGATGATCTATAATGAAATTAAAAAGGTATTTAAATATACCTTCCTGAAGAAACCAGAGGCCTTCCTCTTGGGCATAGTCGGCCAACTGGTGCCAAAGAAGGATAGAACTTTTTTTATGTATGCAACAACAGCAGCAAGAATACTGATTGCAAAGTATTGGAAGACACAAGATTTACCCACACTGGAAGAGTGGCAGATGAAGGTGATAGATTATATGGAATTGGCAGAAATGACTGGCAGAATCCAAGACCTGGGAGAAGAGTAGGTGGAAGAAGATTGGAAGAAATTTAAAGACTACTTGCAGAAATACTGTAAAATTAATGAATGTTAAAATGATGTTGGATTGAAAATAAGTGGTATTGGTTACAAGATTAATAAGAATATGCAAATACGGATTGATAATGGATGAAAATATATAGTTATAGTAGGCTAAGATATAGAGTAAAGATAAATGAAAGAGGGTAAGGATTTGCTGAAATGTTTTTGTAAATGGGAATACAAAAGGGGAGGTGTGAGGAGGTCAAGGAAAGAAGTAAATGAGCCTAAAGATATTGAAAAATGGATATATATATATTTTAATTTTTTCTTTTTAGCTATTTGTTTTCTGCATTTTGTATATTTTTTCTTCTTTTTTTCTATGTGTGTTTTTTAGTTTGTTAATCTTTGTTATAACTTTCTCTATTCTGTAAATCTATGTTTTTTTTTGGTTAAACCTGAATAAATATTTCTTTAAAAAAACAAAAACAAGGACATATGTATAATAATTTGTGTGGTATGTCTTTAAAAATTTTGCATGCTAAAAATTAATAAACAATATTAAAAAGAAGAAGAAATACCACTACTCTGATCGTTTTTTCAATTACCTGGTGAGGTGAGCCCTGAGGGGCTCTCGCTTCTGGCTGCAAGTGCCCGGCGTGTGCTGGATGCGACCCCCTCCAGGGACAGCGTCAGGTGGGGAGTTTTGACTGGCGTGGTACACCTGTCAAACCGTAACACAGGTGTCCTAAGGCGAGCTCAGGGAAAAGAAAAGGAAGAAGAAGAAAAAAGAAAGAGAAAAAAGAATTAAAGAGGCAATAGGAAAATAAATAGGAGATGGAGAATGAACGAAAAGATCCTGAACAGTTTATCATATGTGGTGGGATTGTAAGGTAATTAAACAATTATAGGAAATGATATACAATGAATTGAAGAAAATGTTCCATTTAACATTTGTTAAAAAGCCTGAAGCATTTTTATGAGGGATTGTAGGGAAAGACCTGCCAAAAAAGCTGAAAAACATCTTTATGTATGCGACAACGGCTGCGAAAGTCCTAATAGCACAAGGATGGAAGACTGAAGAAATTCCAACTAAAGAATCATGGCAAGAAAAATGCATGGACAAGGCAGAACTGGCAAAACTGACATACAAGCTACGGGACAAGGATAACTGTGACTTTAAAGATGAATGGGAACCCTTTACAAAGTATTTGAAGACACAACAAAGCGAACTGGACTCCTTGGCTGGTTTTGAATAAACATTCACAAACTTTTTATTGATAATAATCAGCTAAATAGTTTGAGGATTTACACAAGTGTGTAACATGCAGAAAACAGCATTTTTAGAGAAATCAAAGCTTGGAACTGAGGGAAGTCGGGGGGCGGGGCGGGTGGGTTCTATGGGGGGAGGGAGGAAAAATGGGGGGGAATAAGGATGATATGTTTATGGATAATATGTTTTGTTTTAATTTTGAATAAAAAGTTATTTAAAAAAGAAAAGAAAAGATTCTGAACGGTGAAAAGATATTGAGCAAAGCTCAAGACCTGTTAAAGGAATTCTTTGGAATAAATATGGCTCAAGATACAGATATTAGAGTGATTTGGGATGCAAGCAAGGCCTTTATAAGAGGATATTATATACAACGAAACACCATTCAAAAAAGAATTAGAGAAGGGGAACTGGATCAAATTAGAAAAAAATTAGGAAAGCAAAATATTTGGGCATCTGGATTACCTCCAAAAATCTGTTTCAGGATAACTATATAAAAATTTGCAATAAATTTCTGTAAACAAGAAATCCTTAATAAAATATTTTTTTTAAATGGCAATAAAAAAATATTGAAACCTGGACTAAATTGAACTTGTCATTTCTAGGTAGGATCTCGATCATAAAGATGAATGTTCTCCCTAGATTGGTTTTCTTATTTCAAATGATCCCAGTTCTGAATGACGTAGGCTGCCTCAAAAAATGTCAACAACAAATATCTAAATTTAGATGGGAGGGCAGGAGACCCAGGATTAAACATCAAATTTTAATAGATATAAAGGATAGAGGTGGCTTCGCCCTGCCCGATTTAAAATTGTATTACGAGGCAGCCTGCCTCACATGGATGAAGGAATGGTGCAGTTTGAAAGATATGGATATGTTGGACTTAGAGGAACATAATAACCGTTGGGGTTGGCATGCTTATTTAATATATGGAAAGGCAAAAATACACAGAGATTTCTCAAATCATATCATAAGGAGATCACTTCTCAAAGTTTGGGAGAAATATAAAGATCAGTTGGAGCTCAAAATCCCGAGGTGGGCCTCTCCAGTAGAGGCCACAGTGGTGGTGAAAAACAATATGTTGGAAAATTGGCCTACCTAAAAAGTACTTTTAAAAGAAGAAGAGAACCAATTGAAACTTAAGAGCTTTGAGGAATTAAGAGATGTCATCACGGATTGGTTCCAATATTATCAAATATTCGAAAGATTGAAAGTAGATAAACAAAAAGGGTTTGCCAAGGAAATCTCGAGATTTGAATCCGATGTAATAAATGCAAAAAGTAAAACCTTCTCTAAAGCTTATTGCCGCCTCCTTGACTGGGAAGTTGAGGAAGTTACATCAGCCATGATAAAGTGGTCTCAAGAGTTTGGGTATGTTATACAGTGTCCCAATGGGAAAACCTGTGGAAGAATAGTTGGAGGATTTCCAGTCCTTGTGTCCATTTCCTGCCAAAAAGAATGAAAATGTGGCTGTTATGTACTGAGTTGAATAGGATCCAAAATGCAGCAGTCTGATTGGTCCTAGAACAATAGGATCCAGAATGCAGCAGTCTGATTGGTCCTAGAATGATAGGATCCAGAATGCAGCAGTCTGATTGGCCCTAGAACAATGCAGCAGTATGATTGGTCCGCAGGAGCCACCCAATCCAGCTCCAGGTGGAAGTGAAATCCACTCTCGACTCCGAGTATATTTCAGTGGCAAAATGAAAACGCGGCATATGGCTGCACATTTTTAATTGGCAGTTCTTTTCTTTTAACTGGCTTTTCTCTCAGCTTCCAGTAACGAAGAGGAAGAGATGGTGTGATAGGAATTTTGAGGTCTTAGATATATGTTAAATGTTCATAAGCGTACCAACCAAGCATGTACATAGATCAGCACAGGAAGACCGACCTGGAACCATTTTGATTCCCAAACTGTCCCAAACTGACCAAATGTTTTCTCTGCAAGGTCAAAGGAAAATGGAAAAGCCTCCCCATTGCCTTTCCTTCACAAATACTGTCTTAAGGTTATGTCTGTGTATGAATAGGGTGAGCCTGTGACCTGGCTCAGGAACTAAGTATTTATCATTACAAAAGACTAGCCAGGCTCCCCAGGGTATCCAATCAAGCAAGCATTATCAGGTAACCTGCCAGACAGGAGATAAACAACATTACAAATTCTGTTTTAGACCGCCTTTTCTGTGATGTAGGTATGATGTATCTGGGGTGGTGGTCTTGAGCTACACCACTTCTGTGATGTATGTATGATGTTTCTGGGGGTGGTCTTGATCTACAGGGTGGCAGTTTCAAAAGTCTTTATAAGGCCTTGCGCACCATTGTTCTGGGTTCCTCCTCCCTCCTGCATCGTGGTGAGTGAGGACCCTGTTGCAACAGATCAATAAAGATCAGGCTTACTAGCTGCTTTGCTTCTTAATATTCTCTGGTTGGCCTCTGTTATTTTCTCCTACCAATAGGGAACCTACGTAAGAACTCTATATGTGCTCTTGGATACCCCATAAGGGAAAAAGGGCAGATTTTGTTTATGACAATGGTAACCTCGCAGGAGGAGAAAGAAAAACGGGGAGAATACGCATCTATTTATTTGCAGATATATTTCTAAAATCATTTAAAAAGCAACATTATGCAGGCAGCAGCCTACATACGTGTATTCTACTCATGCTCAATGCCAATTCATGTTTTGAACTAGGAAACAGTGGGGAAAATGGCATGAAAAAAACAGGAGAGGCAGGGAAAGCTTGGCTTTCTTCTTTCTCGGGGTGGGGAGAAACTAAAGAAGAAACTCTTTTAAAAAATTTGGAATAACATTTCTAAAAAAGCCATAAGTATTATTGTTAAGCATTGTTGGTAAAGATATCCCCCAAAATTAAGAGAAATATTTTTATACGCTACGGCAGCAGCCCAAACACTAGTAGCAAAGAACTGGAAATGTTCTGACTATAATGTTGCTATGTACTGAGTTGAATAGGATCCAAACTGCAGCAGTCTGATTGGTCCTAGAACAATAGGATCCAAAATGCAGCAGTCTGATTGGTCCTAGAACAATGCAGCAGTATGATTGGTCGGCAGGAGCCACCCAATCCAGCTCCAGATAGAAGTGAATCCACAACCTGATTGGCCTACAGGAGAATTCCGGAATTAGCCAATCACGTGCAGCCCATTGTGTAAATAATGTATATAAAGCAGATACTTTGAGGGGACTTTCATTCATTCCTCCTCACCACCATGAGCTGAATAAAGAGCATGAAATCCACTCTCGACTCTGAGTATATTTCAAATGTGTTAAGGAAAAATCTAGGTGCGAGGCTGCTCAGTCACCCAGCTGGTCGGGCAGAGCCCGCGGGTCCCTGCGGAGTAAAGGAAGGAGTCCAGACAACCAGAGCAAATATCTGTAGACCAAAGTTTATTGCGCAATAGGTTCAAAGAGCAAATTTTGAACCCCGAGGATGGGGTGACAAGGACTTTTAAAACTTTCCCACCACATCCCAGAATACAGTTCGAAGGGGAGGGGTTAACCTTGGCAAACATGTCCAGACAAGTCCTTGGTACAAGATTAGCATAAGCAGACATGGCGGGGCAAGACTCAGGTATAAGATTAGCATAGACAAATATGCCTTAAGTACCCACCACCCAAAAGTACAATAGAAGTTCCTTTGCATGTCTGGAGCCTGAGGCGAGTCAGGTGATGAGATTTGGCTTCCTTTGGCTAACAATGAGCCCAGCAATTTTCACCTCTGGGAACTTCCTGGAGTCCTTTTGCAAGGGGAAAATAGCTTTGGAATGGGGGGAACTGGGAAAGGAGATGATTTTATATTAGGGTATTTTTAAAGCTAGGTGACTTCCCTGAGCTGTCAAGTTGGAAGGATATATTCAGGCATAATATTTGTAATATTTAACTTTAAAGATGTGCCCCCCCTGTAATTTCCATAACAAATGGATTCAGTGGCGTAGAGTGGGGGGTGCAGGGGGGGCCGGCCGCACCGGGCGCAACATCTGGGGGGCGCGCTCGCCGCCTCCGGAGTCGCCGAAGAGCCTCGGGCACAGGCTGTAGCAGAGCCCCATGTCTTGAGGAAGCCAGGAGGGCGGGAAGGAGGGAGGCGCTGGGCGGGGGCGGAGGTGCCGCTCGCTCCCCGTGGTACGTGTGCATGCTCCCGAGCGGCATGTCCTTGCTCCTCGAATCCAGCGGCGTGTGGCGCAAGCATGGCATTTCCCGCGTGGAGCTCGGGCCCGGCCAGAAGCGGCATGCCGCCGTCGTGGTGAGGCGATGCCGCCCTGCCGCCCGGGAGCGGGACCTGGTCTTGCGCGCAAACCATGGCCTTCTCCAGCGGGGAAGCTGCCGAGCAGCAGCCCCCGGCGGCCGCCCAGCTCCGCGGAGACTCAGTAGAAAGCATGAGGAGGATTTTCATCCGCCACCCGCCTGGGAGCCGCCAGGAGGGGGGCGGAGAGGAGCAGCCCGTCGGCCCGGCCCCAGGCCCCTTCGGAGGCCTCCTGAGCCCCGCCGCGAGCTCAGCGGAGGCCCCGGGCGTCGAGGGCACTTCGCCCTCCACCAGCTCCCCGCCTCGCAGCAAAGCTCCTCTCCGGAAGCCCCGCAGAGATGCGCAGAGGCTAGCCTTGCGCTACGTGGTGCCTTGCATGAACGCCTATGGCTTGTGCATAGTCGACCACTTCCTGGGGCACAGGATGGCCGAGAAAATCTTCCAAGAGGTCCTGGCTTTGCACCTGAGTGACAAATTCCAGGACGGCGCCCTGGCGAGCCAGAAGGCGGGCGGCAGCTGAACCATTCGCGGGGACAAGATTTTGTGGGTTGAGGGCAGTGAAAATATAGGCTACCTCCTGAAAAGAATGGATAAGCTCATCATGTACGCAGATGGCAAGCTGGGGCGCTACAAAATTAGAGGAAGACACAAGGTTAGTAGCTTGCAAGCCTCAACCGAAGTTCACTCCGGGCTCCTCCGGAGTTTCTGATCTCCCTCTCTTGCCATTTCATGTACTCTTCCGAGTCTTAACCACGCAATTCCTGGCCGCTCTGCTACCAGCTGCAACTCGGGCTTGGCATTTGGTCCATCCGCTCAGATCCTAACCCTAGTTCGATCGCTTTGTGAAACAACTTTAAACCATGTAGCGTTCACAGTCTGGCAGCCCACGTGAGATTTCCTATATCCACGAATTGGAGAGGTAGTAGCGGGTGATTGTGTATGGCGGGGTGTAACCTCACTACGCTTAAAGACACAGTTTCCTTTTTTTGTTTTTCCCGCCTTCATCAAAAGTTCCCTAGAGTTATTAACCAGGATTTGTGAGCTACAGTTTCAAAGAGAACAAATTTTCTGAAACACTCGTGCGTGCATATACATATATATATAACCCCGAACATCTTACTTTACCCCAGCCCAGGCAGCAGCAAGAAGAAGCTGGCAGCGGCGGCAGGTTAGGGGTTAGGGGGAGCAAATTACTTGCCTTGCCCCGGGTGGTGACAACCCACGCTACGCCACTGAATGGATTGGCAGAATAAGTTACAAGAATATGTGGAAATGGTGCAATTGACCGACAGCCTAAGGGGCAGTTCAAGACAAGAATTTGCACAAAAATGGGATAAATATAAGAGATGTGTACAAAAATATACCAGTGGTTTTTCATCTATGGCAGCATTGGATTCACCTTTGATAAAGAAAGATATGAGAAATAAGAGCAACGGTACAAATTGCTGTAAGAAGGTATTAGAGAATATATAAAGAATAGATTAATAATGGTAGGTACATTCGCTATTAGAATAAAATCCCTGTGCCCGATGCTCAGGAATGTTTAATTTGTGAACTTGAAGTAGGTCTGACACACAAACACACCTGCAAAATCTGGAATTCCAAAGCAGGCTATGGAAGCCATGACAGTTAAATTATGGCCTATAAGATTATATCTACCTGCTTCTCTGCAGCCACCAGCAAAAGTACTCAGAATGTAACTTGACTGATGTCCTTGGAGATAAATAACAAAAATGGATTTATTCTTTTAAACCTATTTTCAAAGAAACCGCAACTCATCCAGGAAATATATCATGTGCCTCTTTTAGCAAGGAAATGGGATTATTCTGGGGAGTGTCTGCTTTCGCATGCTGAGCAAACTGTAACAAGATTTTATTCACAGATACAGTCTTACAATTTGCAAAGATAAATCTTGATCAGTAATCATAGTCTCTCTCTACAATGTGGCAAGGAGAGATTGCGAAACTCCTGGGATTCGCGTGGGAAAAGAGATCACCACCTCCCTTCCCAGAAATGTAGGAGTTAAATAAACTCCTGCTTCTGCACGAACTCTCTCTTTTATTTTCTGGTTATTTTAGTGGGGGGGGGGCAAGTTCGGACGTTTCCCTTTCTAAACTGGCCTTTTTGCCCATTTAAGACTGCACCCTGGAATAACAACTTATCCAGTTTGCAGAGATAGACGCTTCAGCCAGATCGCCTAGGGAACCCAGTAGGGGGCGCTGCTGACCCAATCAGCTCAGAGAAAAGGGGTCTTTTCCCTTTCCCCCTGGCAGTGCTTGGCTTGGAGGTACGATCACACGGGGAGCGTTTATTTACATGCACCCCTCATGTGCATGTAGGCAGGGGTGCAATTCTCACAACACCCTGAAGGGGAAAAAATTGCACACTCCAAAATAAAAATAAAACAAAATTGCAATATTTATTTTTGTGCAGATGCAAATCAGGGCGGGCAGAGGCTGCAGTCTGCAGGTCGACCTTTTCCTGGAGTTATCCTAGAGGCGTGGGGAAAGTGAGGGGAGGGAGGCTACCTGGACTTGGCTGGCTGGGGAGAAACGGTTGCTGGGCAGGAAAGGGGGAACCAAAGAGCTGCGGAACGGAAGGTGCTTGCTGCTTGCAGCTGCGGGCGCCGACGAGCCAGCTGCACCAGCTGTGGTTGCACTTTCTGCTGGGGAAGAGGAGAAATGGAGTCCCTGCAAGTTCTGGAGCTGTATAGTGGCATTGGAGGAATGCACCAGGCGCTGAAAGGTATCTTGGACCTTGGCCTCCCTTTGGGTTCATGCATGCAAGCTGCAGCAGTATCCCTGCCTCCAGAGCATCCTTTGCAAGGCTTGGCTTCCGGGCTGGGGAGGAGAAAGATGCTTAGATCAGGAATAGGAAAAACAAGATTTTCTCCTCTCCAAGTCAGGGTTCTGGAGACACTTTTCAGGGGCCTTCAGAGTATTGCTGTGGTTCGGCTACCCCCCTCTCTCTGTCCAGCTTCCAGCTTCAGTTGCAAACTCCAGAGTTTCCTTGTCTTGCCGGAACACTTGTTTTATCCCTACTGGAAAGCTTCCATTTTTTTTTGGAATTTTATTGTTATTCATGTTTTTATACTGTATTATATGCTGCTTTTATAATTAAGGGTTTTAGATTTGTGGTTAGCCGCCCTGAGCCCGGTTTTTGAACCGGGAAGGGCGGGGTATAAATAAAAAATATTATTATTATTATTATTCTTCCCCCACTCCCCTTGCTCTTTCTGCTATTAACAGGAGGCCCAAGACACAGAAAATACGCAGGAAGGGGGTCCTCACACGCCCGCCCGCCCACCCTGCAAGCGTGAGGAATTCCCCCTCAATTTGTTTTCTGGACGTTGCTAAAAGAGTTTTGTATTAGATTCTCATTTAAGCCTGGTCACCGTAAATGGCAGAGATCTGCAAAACAGGCGAGCAAGTGGAGAAAGGATGGAGTTCCTCTGCCTGGCCCCAGGAAGCTAGCATTTTGTTGTAGGTTAAGTAGATTTTGTGCCCCCGAGATAAGTCTGGAAATTTATCTTGGCACTTACTAGAGACATTCTTCAAACACAGGAAACTTTCTACTGTGGGTTGGACAGCGAGTCCATCCCACTCAAATCCCTAGCGTATTTATAGCACTTTTGTGTCTGTTTTCTGTTGGGCTTAAGAGTCTAGATGTGTCAGTCGTGCTCTTGGAACACCTTTTGAAATCCAAAGGTAAATGGTAAAGGGACCCCTGACCATTAGGTCCAGTCGTGACCGACTCTGGGGTTGCGGCGCTCATCTCACTTTACTGGCCGAGGGAGCCAGCGTACAGCTTCCTGGTCATGTGGCCAGCATGACTAAACCGCTTCTGGCGAACCAGAGCAGCGCACGGAAACGCCGTTTACCTTCCCACCAGAGCGGTACCTATTTATCTACTTGCACTTTGATGTGCTTTCGAACTGCTAGGTTGACAAGAGCAGGGACCAAGCAACGGGAGCTCACCCCGTCACGGGGATTCGAACCGCCGACCTTCTGATCGGCAAGCCCTAGGCTCTGTGGTTTAACCCACAGCACCACCCGCGTCCCCTTTGAAATCTTAGCTACACATTAAACAATCCAAGCACTGATTTGACCATGAATGTATCGCCATAGGGAAAAAAAAATTCTAACAAAACAATACCAAATGTACAGAGGCCCAAATCGGACAACTGCCCGAGTGTTAAAAGGAAGAAATTCTTCCCTGATGCAAGGCCCTTTCCACCCGGTCTAGGGGGTGGGGCCCACACTTACCCTGAACAGGAGCGACAAGGCTTCAGAGAGGCAGCAGCAATAAAAAATGCTTTTAAATGCTTTTAAATAGTTTTTAATCTATGGCGTTTAAAATGTTGGGGTTTTTGTTTGTTTGTTTTTTGCTGTGTTGGTGTGGGATAATTGTTTAGGTGGGCTGGAGATTAGTTAAATTTTAGTATAAAGGTAAAGGGACCCCTGACCATTAGGTCCAGTCGTGACCGACTCTGGGGTTGCGGCGCTCATCTCACTTTACTGGCCGAGGGAGCCGGCGTACAGCTTCCGTGTCATGTGGCCAGCATGACTAAGCCGCTTCTGGCAAACCAGAGCAGCGCACAGAAACGCCGTTTACCTTCCCGCTGGAGTGGTACCTATTGATCTACTTGCACTTTGACGTGCTTTTGAACTGCTAGGTGGGCAGGAGCTGGGACCGAGCAACGGGAGCTCACCCCGTCGCGGGGATTCGAACTGCTGACCTTCTGATCAGCAACCCCTAGGCTCTGTGGTTTAACCCACAGTGCCACCCATGTCCCTGATTTTAGCATAAATGTAGGGTGTTTTTTTAGCGTTTCTACTGTTTTATTGGTTTATTGTATAGTTTGCATTCTGTTCTTAAGGGGCAAGGGTCAGGGCTGCCTGGGAGTGCCATATAATCCCATATCTCCTAGAAGACGAGTTGAAACAATGGGTGCACCTGGAGAGAGACACGGTTGAAAATACCCCCGCCACGTCATACCCATTCCTCCCAAACTAACCGAGGAAAAACCCCACAATGCTAAACAGGTTCAGACAGACCATGCTTAAAGCAGGGAAGAAGTAGGTAAACTGCCCCCAATCCCATCCCCACTAATTCCCCTGGAGGCAGTTGGAGGATGGATGGCAGCTAACGGATTGAGGTTGAATCCTGACAAGACAGAAGTACTGTTTTTGGGGGACAGGAGGCGGGCAGGTGTGGAGGACTCCCTGGTCCTGAATGGGGTGACTGTGCCCCTGAAGGACCAGGTGCGCAGCCTGGGAGTCATTTTGGACTCACAGCTGTCCATGGAGGTGCAGGTCAATTCTGTGTCCAGGGCAGCTGTTTACCAGCTCCATCTGGTGCACAGGATGAGACCCTCCCTGCCCGCAGACTGTCTCGCCGGAGTGGTGCATGCTCTAGTTATCTCCTGCTTGGACTACTGCAATGCGCTCTACATGGGGCTACCTTTGACCAAGAAACTGCAATTAATCCAGAATGCGGCAGCTAGACTAGTGACTGGGAGTGGCCGCCGGGACCACATAACACTGGTCTTGAAAGATCTACACTGGCTCCCAGTACATTTCTGAGCGCAATTCAAAGTGTTGGTGCTGACCTTTAAAGCCCTAAACGGCTTCAGTCCTGTATACCTGAAGAAGTATCTCCCCCCCCCCCCATCGTTCTGCCCGGACACTGAGGTCCAGCTCCCAAGGGCCTTCTGGTGGTTCCCTCCCTGCGAGAAGTGAGGTTACATGGAACCAGGCAGAGGGCCTTCTCGGTAGTGGCGCCCACCCTGTGGAATGCCCTCTCATCAGATGTTAAGGAAATAAACAACTACCTGACTTTTAGAAGACATCTGAAGGCAGCCCTATTTAGGGAAGTCTTTAACGTTTGATGTTTTATTGTGCTTTTAATGTTATGTTGAAAGCTGCCTGGAGTGGCTGGGGAAACCCAGCCAGATAGGCAGGGTAGAAATAAAAAAATATTATTATTAATCTGTGGCATTTAAAATTTTGTTTTTCTGTTTTGTTTTGGCTCTGTTGGGGGTGGGGATTAGTTTAATTTTAGTATAATTGTAAATTATTATTATTTGTTTCTACTCTTTCATTGGTTTGTTGTATGGTTTGCGTTCTGTTCTTAAGGGGAGAGGGTCAGGGCTGCCTGGGAATGGGCCCCAGTCAACAGAATGTCTGGGGCAAGTTCCACAGGGGGGATGCACAGGGACACCCGATCTCTGTGATCACGGGCTGGAGGATGAGTTATGCTTAGACCAGGAGGCAGGTTTAGTCGTTGTTTGAAGACTATCTCTGCCTCTGCGTCTGATCTTGACTGGAGGGATGCCGGAATCAACAAGGGAGACCCACATGACCTGAAGGTGCTGCTGTGCAATGCCAGGTCAATGATTCACAAGGCAGCTGTCATCCATGCCTTGATCGTGGATGGAGGACTTGACCTGGCATGTGTGACAGAGAAACACATGGAAAGACTCTGCCACCTTCTGGCATGTGTTTGAGTGTGTGGCCAAAAAGGACAGCAAGTACAGTCATTCGTCTTGTTACGTTTACTTCAGGTTAAATCTTTTCAGGTTGCGTCCTGCTGCGACCCGGAAGTACCAGAAAGGGTTACTTCCGGGTTTCGCCTCTCGCGCAGACGCTCAAAATGACGTCATGCGCAGAAGCGGCAAATCGTGACCCGCGCATGTGCAGATGTGGGTTGTGTTCTACCCTCCCACCAGATGTCAAAGAGAATAATAACTACAAGACCTTTAGAAGACATCTGTAGGCAGCCCTGTTTAGGGAAGCTTTTAATGTTTGGTGTATTACGGTATTTTAATATTTTGTTGGAAGCCGCCCAGAGTGGCTGGGGAGGCCCAGCCAGATGGGCGAGGTATAAATAATGAATTATTATTATTATTATTATTATTATTATTATTATTACCCACCTGTAATGGAGTAAGACAGGGGTGTGTCCAATTTTGTCCAATTTTCTATCAATTCCCTTTTAAGTTGTTTTCCTTCATTTCTTTCTCCACCCCTTTTTTGAACTTCTATTGTCTAGATTTTTGGTTTGCTTAAAAAAGGGGGAGAAGATATGTTTTCTATTTTTCTCTATAAACCTTAATAAAATTTTTTTTAATGAAATTTGAACCTGTGAAGGTTTAGAAAAGAAGTGGCTTGTTTTCTAGCAAGTTAATTTTAATTCTCATCCATCCCAAGAAATTGCAACCATCTGCTCAAGTCAAGTTTCCCATTCTCTCTACAGAAGTGCAATTGCACTAGGACTCCTTAGCTACCGGCCAGAGATGAGCGACTCTGAGCATGGCCCGGCCACAGGCGACGAGGACGGCGGGGAACCCGAGGAGGAAGAGGAAGAGGAAGAAGCCGCTGCCGGAGATGGAGACCCAGCGCAGGGGAGCCGAAAAGCCCGGGGTGGCCGCAAGGCCCGGGGTAGGCCGCGGCTCACGGAGTCCGACCGAGCCCAGCGCCGCCTCGAGTCCCGGAAGAAATACGACATGCGGCGCGTCTACCTGGGCGAGTCCCACGGCCCCTGGTCGAACCTGAGGCAGCGCAGCGGCTGGAGCGACGCCAAGCTGGCCGCGTACTTGCTGGGACTGGAACGGGAGCAGCGGGCCGGGCGCCGAGGGAAACTCTGGGAGCAGCTGCCTTACGAGCCGCAAAGGAAGAAGAGAAGGCGGCGGAACGTGAACTGCCTGAAGAACGTCGTCATCTGGTATGAAGACCACAAAAACCGCTGCCCCTATGAGCCCCACCTCTCTGAGCTGGACCCCACCTTTGAGATGTACACGACGGCCGTGTGGCAGTGCGAAGCAGGACACCGCTATTTCCAGGACTTGCACTCGCCTCTCAAGCCGCTCAGCGACTCCGAGAACGAGGGCGGCCATGCCGGAAGCTGCGGGAATTCCGACGAGAGCTCTAGTTCGGAGGCTGAAGAGCGGTCAGAGGGCCAGACGCAGCGGCAGCCGACAGAAAATAAGGAGGGCGAGAGCGCAAGCGGGCTCATCACTCGGGATGGCATCCACATTCCGTTTGAGCACCATATTGAGAACCTGGCGTCAGAGCAGGGGCCTGGCGTGTGCCCACCCCTCGGCGGCCCACAGACCATGGAAACTGTGGTGTGCGTGCCGGTGCCGGTGCAGATGAGTTCGGGCCACGGGACTCTCTTTGACAACGTGACGCCAGAGACGCTTAGCGAGGTGGTGGCCAGCTGCCCCGTCCAGGGTGTGGCGCAGGGCTCACAGGTGATCATCATCGCCGGGCCTGGCTATGATGCCCTCACGGACTGAGGGCATCCAGCTGAACGTCACCAGCACGGGCGCAGAGGAGTTGCCCTGCGCCATGATTGAGAGCGTGGCGGCGGCCTATGCCCAGACGGAGCCTGGGACTGGACAGCCCAGCGGCATGGAGAGTGTGGAATACATCGAAACCAAACGGGAAAACGAGGAGCTTTTTGAGCTCAAAAAGGAGGAGCCGCAGCCCCCGGCGGAAATAAGGACGCCCTGTGACCCAGAGCCAGACCCTGAGAGTGTGGGGCTGGAAGCAGAGGAGGAGATCGAGGGCATCAACATGTCCTCCATCATCTACGAGATTCCAAAGGAGCCCGAGAAGAGAAGGAGGAGCAAAAGGGGCCGTGTGATGGACGCCGATGGCATGCTGGAGATGTTCCACTGCCCCTACGAAGGGTGCACCCAGGTCTATGTAGCACTTAGCAGTTTCCAGAACCACGTTAACCTCGTCCACCGGAAGGGGAAGACGAAGGTGTGTCCCCACCCAGGTTGCGGCAAGAAGTTCTATCTCTCCAACCACCTCCGGAGGCACATGATCATCCACTCCGGAGTCCGCGAATTCACCTGCGAGACCTGCGGCAAATCCTTCAAGCGCAAGAACCATCTGGAAGTCCACCGCCGGACACACACTGGGGAGACGCCTCTCCAGTGCGAGATCTGCGGTTACCAGTGCCGGCAGCGAGCCTCTCTCAACTGGCACATGAAGAAACACACCTCGGAGGCCCAGTACAACTTCACCTGCGAGCACTGCGGAAAGCGCTTTGAGAAACTGGACAGCGTCAAGTTCCACAAGCTAAAGAGCCACCCGGATCACAAAGCTGCCTGATCCAGACTTTATTTATTTATTATTGGCCCATTACAGGTTCCGCGCCAACGGAGGGCACTTCTTTGCACATACACAGCTGGAGATGTGATGTGTGTGACCTGCAGCAGAGAATTGCATCCCATAATCCAGGGGTAGGCAAACTAAGGCCCGGGGACCGGATGCGGCCCAATCGCCATCTCAATCCGGCCTGCGGACAGTCCAGGAATCAGCGTGTTTTTACATGTGCTTTTATTTAAAATGCATCTCTGGGTTATTTGTGGGGCCTGCCTGGTGTTTTTACATGAGTAGAATGTGTGCTTTGATTTCAAATGCATCTCTGGGTTATTTGTGGGGCATAGAAATTCGTTCATTTTTTTATTTTTCAAAGTATAGTCCGGCCCACCACACGGTCTGAGGGACGGTGGACCGGCCCACGGCTGAAAAAGATTGCTGGCCCCTGAGTGTGGCGTGCATCAGCTTTTTTAAGAGCAGATGGTGACAGACCAAGTTTTCGTTCTGTTGTGCAGGTGTTCTCAGGTATCGGGGTGGAGCGGTGGGGAATTGTTCAAAACAGCATCAGATCTGGAGATTGTGCTGCTACAGCTCTCCAAAGGAGGGGAAATGATGTTGTATTAATAGACAAGAAGAATCTTAGCCAATTAAACTACCAGTACATTGGTACCTTGGGTTACATATGCTTCAGGTTACATACGCTTCAGGTTACAGACTCCGCTAACCCAGAAATAGTACCTCAGGTTAAGAACTTTGCTTCGGGATGAGAACAGAAATCGTGTGGCTGCAGCGGGAGGCCCCATTAACTAAAGTGGTGCTTCAGGTTAAAAACAGTTTCAGGTTAAGAACGGACCTCCGGAACGAATTAAGCACCGTATTTTTCGCTCTATAAGACGCACCAGACCATAAGACGCACCTAGTTTTGGAAGAGGAAAACAAGAAAAAAAATATTCTGAATCTCAGAAGCCAGAACAACAAGAGGGATCGCTGCGCAGTGAAAGCAGCAATCCCTCTTGCTGTTCTGGCTTCTGGGATAGCTGTGCAGCCTGCATTCGCTCCATAAGACGCACACACACATTTCCCCTTACTTTTTAGGAGGGGAAAAAACAAATCTTATAGAGCAAAAAATACGGTACGTAACCAGAGGTACCACTGTACTTTGTTTGCTGCTAAACAGCACCTTTCTTGTCTGGCAATTTGATGCTTTGGTCTGAGGTAGGAGGGTCCAATTGCCTACCACTACAGTGGTACCTCAGGTTACAGACGCTTCAGGTTACAGACTCCGCTAACCCAGAAATAGTACCTCGGGTTAAGAACTTTGCTTCAGGATGAGAACAGAAATCGTGCGGCGGCAGCGGGAGGCCCCATTAGCTAAAGTGGTAAAAGGTAAAGGTAAAGGTCCCCCTGCCCGTACGGGCCAGTCTTGACAGACTCTGGGGTTGTGCGTCCATCTCACTCAAGAGGCCGGGGGCCAGCGCTGTCCGCAGACACTTCCGGGTCACGGGGCCAGCGTGACAAGCTGCATCTGGCGAGCCAGCGCAGCACACGGAAACGCCATTTACCTTCCCGCCAGTAAGCGGTCCCTATTTATCTACTTGCACCCGAGGGTGCTTTCGAACTGCTAGGTTGGCAGGCGCTGGGACCGAGCGACGGGAGCGCACCCCCATCGCGGGGATTCGAACCGCCGACCTTTCGATCAGCAAGCCCTAGGCGCTGAGGCTTTAACCCACAGTGCCACCCGCGTCCCCTAGCTAAAGTGGTACTTCAGGTTAAAAACAGTTTCAGGTTAAGAACGGACCTCCGGAACGAATTAAGTTCTTAACCTGAGGTACCGCTGTACTTAAAGAGAGGCTGATTTCAGTGGGAAAACTATATCGGATTCACATGACGGGTTTGTATCTATTGACTACAATACAAGATGACTCTTTGGCTGGGGGGGGGTGGAGTGCTGTACAAAAGTAGGCAATGTTACAAAGCTAGAAGAATGAGATAAACTCAAGAGTGATAACAAACAGTACGAGAAAATACAGTGGTACCTCGGATTACATACGCTTCAAGTTACATACACTTCAGGTTACAGACTCCGCTAACCCAGAAATAGTGCTTCAGGTTAAGAACTTTGCTTCAGGATGAGAACAGAAATCGTGCTCTGGCGGCGGCAGCAGGAGGCCCCATTAGCTAAAGTAGTGCTTCAGGTTAAGAACAGTTTCAGGTTAAGAACGGACCTCCGGAACGAATTAAGTACTTAACCCGAGGTACCACTGTAATAATAGTAATTGGGACCCTCAATTGGGGGGGACGGGAATTTACCACTGAAATTATGACGTGATGAAATTCATGTATCTTTTGAAAGCTCTGTACCTTTTTGATTTTGCGCCTATGATTTGTACTTACCATAAAAATAAAGCATTAAAAAAGAGACTACAATACAAAATGACTCTTTGGCTGGAAAACGAAGAACTGCAAATACTAACTGGTTGCTTTTAACAATTTAAACACATTGGTTTGCAATTACATGGCTATCTGGAACAGAACCCTTAATCATCTAAACAACTAGAGGCATCCCACAATACAGGGACACAGCACACACCTGGGTTGAAGGGAGACTTTATTGATTATTTTGAGTTGATTGATTTAACTGAAATAACCTCCCACAGAAACAGATTTGGTTTCAAGGGGGTAGGGCTGGGTGCTGGGAATTAAAAACTCCAGCAGTTATTGTTTATGGCGTTCTGAGGCTCCTGTACTTTTACAGCTTATTGGAATAGCATGGAAATAAAGTTTACTTGAAGTTTTCAATGGCTGCAGATTTAAAAAGCCAGGACTTTACTATTTCCCAGTGTGACCACTTCACAGCTGACCATGGAGGCGCAGGTCAATTCTGTGTCCAGGGCGGTTGTCTACCAGCTCCATCTGGTACGCAGGATGAGACCCTACCTGCCCGCAGACTGTCTCGCCAGTGTGGTGCATGCTCTGGTTATCTCCCGCTTGGACTACTGCAATGCGCTCTATGTGGGGATACCTTTGAAGGTGACCCAGAAACTACAACTAATCCAGAATGTGGCAGCTAGACTGGTGACTGGGAGCGGCCGCCGAGACCACATAACACCGGTCTTGAAAGACCTACATTGGCTCCCAGTACGTTTCCGAGCACAATTCAAAGTGTTGGTGCTGACCTTTAAAGCCCTAAACGGCCTCGGTCCAGTATACCCGAAGGAGCGTCTCCACCCCCAACGTTCTCCCAGGACATTGAGTTCCAGCTCCGAGGGCCTTCTGGTGGTTCCCTCCCTGAGAGAAGTGAGGTTACAGGAAACCAGGCAGAGGGCCTTCTTGGTGGTGGCGCCCGCCCTGTGGAACGCCCTCCCTTCAGATGTCAAGGAAATAAACAACTCCCTGACTTTTAGAAGACATCTGAAGGCAGCCCTGTTTAGGGAAGCTTTTAATGTTTATTAGCTTTTAATATTTGATGAATTATTGTATTTGTATATTTTGCTGGAAGCCAGCCAGAGTGGCTGGGAAAACCCCATCAGATGGGTGGGGTATAAATAAATTATTATTTCCTCCCCTCCATTATGTTTTTACTGTAATTTTATTGGTGTCAGCCGCCCTTAGCCCGGCTCTGGCTGGGGAGGGCAGGATATAAATAAAAATTATTATTATTATTATTAGAACAGCTGACTAGCAGTTTTATTTAAGCAACAGGAATAAGCACAACTGAGTTTATGGAGGACATAATTGTTAACTAAATGATTAAAAACCACCAGTGGTGTTCTTCTTAAACCCACTCTCCTGACTGTTCCTTGCTTGAATTCTAGCAAGCGGAATCCCTGCTAAAATCGTGGCCGCCGTTGATGTGAACACAGTGGCCAATGAGGTTTACATTCACAACTTTCCCGCCACCCCACTGTGGCCTAAGACGATTGAGGTGAGTAGTCGGGACGATGCAAAAATAATTCCCTTGCCAATTTGGAGTTCTGATCTCAGTCCGGGTTAAACTGACAGGTCAACTTGATACAGTGGTGCCCCGCAAGACGAATGCCTCGCAAGACGAAAAACTCGCTAGACGAAAGGGTTTTCCGTTTTTTGAGTCGTTCCGCAAGACAAATTTCCCTATGGGCTTGCTTCGCAAGACGAAACATCTTGCGAGTTCTTGCGAGTTTGTTTCCTTTTTCTTAAAGCCGCTAAGCCGTTAATAGCCGCTAAGCCGCTAATAGCCGTGCTTCGCAAGACAAAAAAACCGCAAGACGAAGAGACTCGCGGAACGGATTAATTCCGTCTTGCGAGGCACCACTGTATTTGCGATGAACAATTAACGTTTGTAGGTTTGCAAGAGGCTCTGTGAAAATAATATTAGAAATATTGTAAAAAAGGGAATAAGAGGCAGGAGGTTTTTTAATAAAAGGCAATATTAGATTAAGAAATGCGGAAGAAGGACTAAAACGGAGGATTTGCAGAAGAGCTGAGGGAACTCAAAAAAATGTATTTGTGAAAAATTGTGTTACGTGTTTTTATATTTTTGTATTGCAAAATGAATAAAAAATAATTATAAAAAAAAGGAGAGAGGGAGGTTGGCCGTGTGGAAGTGGAAGCGCCCCTAGTTATAAATGGATTGCATTTGTCTTTCTTTTGCAGTTGAAATGGAAATATCCTTGCTTTTGGAATAGGCACACACAATTAAGAGCCAAAAATTTGTTTTTGTCTCAGTAGCTTACATAAAGCTGGAAACAATATTATAGCCACTTATCCTGCATGGAATATATTCCTGCTGGAAAAGATTTTTTGTTTTGTTTTTACTAGTTATACCAAACCATTGCAGGTTGCAAAATGTCATGGATATGGTAAATAACATGTTGAAGTAAATTAAAAAATCTAGGCTTTGCTTGAAAAATAAATAAATAAATAAACTGACAGGTCAGGATTTGTAAGAAAGCGAACTGGGTGTTTCCACCAAAGCCACAGGGACCCGTGTTGCTGGTTAACTTTGAGGCTGGATTACTGTAAAGCTGTCTTATGTGGGGCTGCCCTTGAACCCAGATCAGACATTGCAGTTGGTACCTTATGTTGCAGATAGGGTGGCGGTCAGGGCCGGATTTCGGTTTGATGAGGCCCTAAGCTACTGAAGGTAATGGGGCCCTTGATATGTCCAGCTGTCCTTTGTCAACAACAAATTGTTGCCGTTTTTTGTGTTGAATATATACTAATTTATGGACCCAACAGGTATCTCAAGCCATTTGCACATGCAGAATGTAGGCACCCTATATATAGAAAGGAGCAAGCCTGTGATATTTTAGGGAGCAGGCTAGCAGGCGGGGCCCATGACTTCCATCATAGGAGCCTACACAACACAAATAGTAAAATAATAATAATAATAATATTTTATTTATATCCCGCCCTCCCCAGCCGAAGCCAGGCTCAGAGCAAACAAAACACTGTTGCTGTATGTAGGTTTTATTTTAATTTATTTTTTTATCTTATATTTTGGAAATGTACATCCAGTTCCCCCCATTTAATTTTTTTTGGGCGCCCCCAAGAGAGTGGGGCCCTAAGCTATAGCTTGTTCAGCTTATATATAAATCCAGCACTGGATGGCCTGCTGTGAACACAGATCACTTGCCCTTAAAGAACTGTGTTCACTGCCGGTTCAGTCCCCGTATGGGACAGCTCAGCTGCATATTCCTGCATTTCAGCGGGTTGGACTGGATGATCTCCAGGGTCCCTTCCAAGTCTACAATTCTAGTGACTCTATGACCGCCAAGAACCTTCGTTTGAGCACCGACAACTCTCTTAAAAATGCAGTGTTTGCTTCTTCTAGCCGTTTAAATTTTTACAATGTTTTGAAAGGTTTCTAATCTATTTTTATTTTATTTTTGTAAGCTTCCACTGTTAATCTCGGAATAATTTTGGAGCTATTTCTGCTGCTCTCTTAAAGGGATTAGCTAATAAAATTCTGGGCTATGCACAGTCTTCCTAGCCCTTTGACGGGACTTAACCGCAACTGCAAAGAACATCGTCTGTGTATCAGAGAACGGCTATCCTTATGACAAAACACCTGGATTTAGCACGTTACTTTTATAAGCTAAAGCGGCAACATGGAAAATGGAATGTGAACGCATCCTATTTTAACACAGAAGGAAAGAATGAAAGCCCTTTGTGGCTTAGGGCCCTCGTATTTACGGGACCGCCTCTCCTGGTCTGCCCTGCAGAGGACCTTAAGGTCCATGAACAACCATAGTTTAGAGGTCCCGGGCCCTAAGGAAGTCAGACTATCCTCCACCAGGGCCAGGGCCTTCTCAGTGGTGGCTCCGATCTGGTGGAATGCTCTGTCCCATGAGACCAGGGCCCTGCAGGATTTAACCTCCTTCCGTCGTGCCTGTAAGACAGAGCTATTCCGCCCGGCTTTCAATTTGAACTTAGCCTGATCTTTTATTTCCCTTCCTTCCCTCCCCCTCCCCTTTTTATGAAGATTACCCGCTCTGGGATCCCACAGCTAATTCTCCCCTGGTCTCCTCGCTGGCCCAAATAGGACTCATTTAGCCAGCTAGCCCTAGTGATCATCTAATGTTTATTGGATGGATTTCCCCCCTAAATTGATTTTTAATTCTGAATTTATTGTTATTCACGTTTCATACTGTATTTTATGCTGTTTTTTGTTGCATCAATTAAGTGTTTTAAATTTGCTGTTAGCTGCCCTGAGCCCGGTTTTCTGAACCAGGAAGGGCGGGGTATAAATAAAAATTTATTATTATTATCTTATTCATAATGTAAAATGGCTAATTGATTTATTTATTTAGGGAATATCCCTGAAGGACTTTGACAGGTTGTCTATCGATATGATCTTGATGAGCCCTCCTTGTCAACCCTTTACGAGGTGCGTGTTTCAAATTCCCCGTTTCTGTTTAAAAGGAGAGGAAAACATGTGCTGATGTAGATCTTACGGTATTAAATGCTTCCAGAAGGGATATCGGATAGCTTGACTTTTTTTTCATTTAAGGTTTTTTGTTTTTGTTTTTTAATGAAGTACAATATTGTAATACAAAAATTGACATCTGTTAGGCTGGGGATAGAGAGATCTCCTGTACATTGCACCAAATGATAAAACCTGTAGATATATATGGTGGCATACAAATTTAATAAATAAATATTAATAAATTTAATTAATAAATATTAAGTTTTACTTGCAGTCGACCCACTGAGAGTAATCTCTCAAAGTTAGGCATGTCTGTTAATTCCAATGGGTCTACCCTGAGTAGGGCTTCCACACCAAACTCTTATTTGTGTGAAATGAAAGATGGAATAAATTCTCCAGTCAGAACTCAAAGCTGCATGCAAGAAAGTTGAGTCATGTTTGCCATGTTCACTTCCTTCTCTGCAGAATCGGCCGACAGGGTGATGTTTCAGACCCCAGGACCCGGAGCTTTCTCTATATTCTGGATATTCTTCCCAGGTAATCAACTCAAAAGTGACTTTCCTTAAGGCGATTTCCCTTCTCTAGATTTTCTGAAATACACACAGAAATACTGCTCTGTAAGCAAACCGTTTTGTGCAACCTCTCCAACCCTGAGAAGAGTCTAGTTTGGGTGGGTAATGTTACCTGGAAGTCTGCAAACACACTTCTAATCTTCCTTGGTCAAGCATGTCTGAGTAACGTTGCAAGCTCTCAAATACACAGGATCAATATTCAGATTCCACTACTCTTGTGTTACTGAAATAATGATCACGTGCTTTCTTTGCCTGGGGCCCCTGATCCTAGAAATGCTGAATTTATTATTATTATTATTATTATTATTATTATTATTATTATGTCATCTTTTGAGAGAAATGCGCTGCCACACTGTTCAGATGTCAAATGCAGAAGGCATCTTAGTTTAATGGAAATTTTGATCCAAACCTTCTCGCTTTATTAACTATCCTTTATAAACAAATTCTTTTGCAGACTAGCCAAGCTACCCAAATATTTACTTTTGGAAAACGTCAAAGGCTTTGAAACATCTTCTGCTAGGTATGGTGAAATATACCGAGTCGCAAAGTGATTTCATGTTCTTTGTTTCAGCTCGTAAACAGTGAATGAAATTCCCCCCAAACCTCAGGCTTTTATATACATTATTTACACAATGGGTCCCCCGTCTGATTGGCTGATTCTGCTTCCCTCCTGGAACCTGATTGGGCTGCTGCGGCAGGCCAATCAGGTTGTTGCATTCTAGGATCCTACCTGCCTATTGTTCTAGGATCCAAGCTCAGTAAATAACATTTGGTGGAATTACTTATTTTCTTATTTGCTGGAGGGGCGGGAGAGAATCACAGATATGATGCAAAAGGTCTCTTCAGGCTGGAAAATGCTGTTTTCTGGGAGGGAGATTTGACATAGAAAATATAATATCTGCACTGGAAGGAGGCTTTTGGTGGTCATCTAAGTCTGAGTGACTCAGTGCAACAGTTTGCTAGCAGAAAATATACATAGCACAACACCTGAGGCATTTAACTTGTCATAGTCCAATTCATTGTTTTTAATATGTATATATGTATTGTATTGCCAGAGATGAACTCATACGAACACTAGAGAAGTGTGGATTTACATATCAAGAATTTCTCTTGTCTCCAACTTGCGTGAGTAATGTCATAACCAAAAACTAATCGAACTCTGAAAGTTCCCGTGTAGATCTACGCTTTTTGTGTGTGAAAAAGATGACTGGATAGTCAGTCTTTTACGTAGTGTTACTGTGGGGTCAGAAATGATTCTTCATCCTGTTTTTATACAAAATAACCAGCTATATTCGCTTCTGTATAAAATTGTGCTTGCTGTCTCTGTTTCCCTGTTGGAGAATCTATCAGGTGTTATGCTAAAGAAAGCCAGTTTGCAGTCCATCAGTTTGGCATTTTGAAGTTGAATTTCTTCCGTTGTCTATTTGTTAGTAAAGGTAAAGGGACCCCTGACCATTAGGTCCAGTCGCGGACGACTCTGGAATTGTGGCACTTATCTCGCTTTATTGGCCGAAGGAGCTGGCGTACAGCTTCCGGGTCATGTGGCGAACCAGAGCAGCGCACGGAAACACCATTTACCCATAGCTGTTAACCTTTCCCTTTTTTAAAGGGAAATTCCCTTATTCCGAATAGGATTCCTCGCAAGAAAAGGGCAAAGTTGAGAGCTATGCATTTACCTTCCCGCCAGAGCGGTACCTATTTATCTACTTGCACTTTGACGTGCTTTCGAACTGCTAGATTGGCAGGAGCAGAGACTGAGCAACGGGAGCTCACCCCATCGCGGGGATTCGAACCGCTGACCTTATGATCGGCAAGTCCTAGGCTCTGTGGTTTAACCCACAGCACCACCCACATCCTTCAAATGTAAAGGATAAAGGTAAAGGGACCCCTGACCGTTAGGTCCAGTCGCAGACGACTCTGGGGTTGTGGTGCTCATCTCGCTTTACTGGCCGAGGGAGCAGGCATTTTGTCCGCAGACAGGGTGACTAAGCTACTTCTTTCAAAACCAGAGCAGCGCCCGGAAACGCCGTTTACCTTCCCGCCGGAGCGGTACCTATTTATCTACTTGCACTTTGACGTGCTTTCGAACTGCTAGGTTGGCAGGAGCAGGGACCGAGCAACGGGAGCTCACCCCGTCGCGGGGATTTGAACTGCCGACCTTCTGATCGGCAAGTCCTAGGCTCTGTGGTTTAGGGACTCATTAATTACCTATTACCAGCTCGTTTAGAATGCGTTAAGGCAGGGGTCAGCAACCTTTTTCAGCTGGGGGCTGGTTCACCGTCCCTCAGACCATGTGGTGGGCCGGACTATATTTTGAAGGAAAAAAATGAACGAATTCCTATGCCCCACAAATAACCCAGAGATGCAAATAAAATAATTCCTATGCCCCACAAATTCCTATGCCCCACAAATAACCCAGAGATGCAAATAAAAGGACAGATTCTACTCATGTAAAAACACGCTGATTCCTGGACTGTCCGCTGGCCAGATTTAGAAGGTGATTGGGCCAGATCCGGCCCATGGGCCTTAGGTTGCCTACCCCTGCGTTAAGGAGTCATTTTATTGCTCAAGGCCTGTAGATAGCCTGGGACAATTTAAGGTTTGATTAGCAGACCCCAACATGACTACCTGGATCAAGGCTACTCCAATTAGAGTTTGATGATGATGATGGTATCATTCGTACCCCCCCCCCATCTGACTGGGTAAACCCAGCCACTCTTGGTGGCTTCCAGCATATGAAAAAACATAATAGAACATTACACATTGAAAAGCTTCCCTTTACAGGGCTGCCTTCCCTCTGCCTGGTTCCCTGTAGCTTCACTTCTCACAGTGAGGGAACCACCAGAAGACCCCCCCCTTCAGTGTTTAGGACAGTGTTATTGATCACTGCAGATGGTGACAGCAGTCATGAAATTAAAAGACCCCTGCTTCTGAGGAGAAAAGCAATGACAAACCTAGACAGCATCTTAAAAAGCAGAGACATCACCTTGCCGACAAAGGTCCGTATAGTAAAAGCTACGGTTTTCCCAGTAGTGATGCATGGAAGTGAGAGCTAGACCATAAAGAAGGCAGATCGCCAAAGAATTGATGCCTTTGAATTCTGGTGCTGGAGGAGACTCTTGAGAGTCCCATGGACTGCAAGAAGATCAAACCTCTCAATTCTGAAAAAAATCAGCCCTGAGTGCTCACTGGAAGGACAGGTCCTGAAGCTGAGGCTCCAAGACTTTGGCCACCTCATGAGAAGAGAAGACTCCCTGGAAAAGACCCTGATGTTGGGAAAGATGGAGGGCACAAGGAGAAGGGGACGACAGAGGACGAGATGGTGGGACAGTGTTCTCAAAGCTACCAGCATGAGTTTGACCAAACTGCGGGAGGCAGCGGAAGACAGGAGTGCCTGGCATGCTCTGGTCCAGGGGGTCGTGAAGAGTCGGACACGACTAAATGACAACAATTGTTTTGTTATAATAAAACCTGGCATTTTGATAACTTGGCTGTTCTGCATGCTGTGGGCCTCGGTTACTTATTGCAGTCTTTCCCCTTGCAGCTTGGCATCCCAAACTCAAGACTAAGGTACTTCTTGATCGCAAGTCTTCAGTCGGAGCCTTTTCCTTTTCAAGACCCTGGTAAGGTGAGTCTGTTTTCTCTGTTCTTCGCAATACCACAGATTAGCTCAGCGCAGTAGCCAAAGACAGGGAGGCATAAACCTGCTGCGATCTCCTCTCTGGGAGCCAGTGTGGGAATGTTCAGGGAGGCAGAGAGAGGATATGTTGTTTAATGATATTCTTCCTACCTTGCGTTAGCAAGTTCTATGTCTTAGCAGAGTTTATACATTCCTCTTTAAACGCACAGGGGTTTGCTTGTTGCTTGTTGTCTGAACCTGTCTTTATAAGATTCCTGGTAAGATCCCTTCTTGTCCCTCTTAAAAAGAATATACATGACAATCTTATTAAAGCGAATATAAAAGTAGTTTACTCACATTCATTCAGTTCACAGTTGGAACTCTGAAGGCAGACTTAGGTTACAAAAGTATATATACATGTGGAACAGAGCTGTTCCACCTGGTCTTTGGTTTGGACTCAGTCTGACCCTAATGTTTCCCTCCCCTTATGGTTTTGATCTATGGGCTACTTTTAAAATGAGGCTGCATTTTAAATTGCATTTTTACAATATGCAGAAAACAATATGTGTTAATAAATCAGAAAGAGGAACTGAGGGAAATACAATTGATGGAATAATTTGTTATATGAAAATAGTCAATAAAAAATTAAATTAAAAAAGAAGAAGTTCCACATTGGATCTCTAACTTCAAGGACTGCCTCTTTCCATATGAACCCAGACCCTGCAACCACCATCAGAGGCCTTTGTGTACCTCCTCTATGGGAGGTCTGGAAGGTGACAACATGAGAACAGGGCCTTCTCCATAGCGGCTCCCCGTCTGTGGAATGCTCTCCCCAGGGAAGTCCGCCTGGCAGCTTCATTATACCAGGCAAAAACATTCCTTTTTAACCAGTCCTTTGGTTGACCTGATCAACATCCCATTCCCTTTTAAAATCGCTCAGAATTGGAAAGCAGAGATCTTCCCAACAAAGAAAAATTGGCGGATTAAGTTGATGGAGTACAGCCAAGATGGATAATCTGACAGGGCAGATAAGAGATCAAATGAAACAAAAATTCAAAAATGATTGGAATATATTTAAACAGTATCTGAAAGTCCACTATGGAGAATTAAAATTTTTGACTGGTTTACAATAACTACTGTAAGGAAAAATATTAAAATATAGAGGGAAAGTAGGTTATCAAATATATAGATACATCATGATGGGTATTCAACTAAAAAAATAATAATAGAGGACCCAAGTAATAAGGGGAGGGGAGTCAAGGGCAAATGGAATACAAATGAAATAAATGACTGAGTACCTATTTTTGTTTTCTTTATTATGTTTCAGAATCACATGCTTAGTAACGGGAAAGTTGAGATGTTACAAAGTGATTTCATGAACGTTTGTCAAAAGAAACTAAGAAAGATGAATTGCAAAAATAAAAACAAAAACGATCACATAATTTGGAGTAGTTCAGCAATGACAGTCAGACAGACAGTGGGTTTTTACTTAAACCCAGAAGAGATAAAACTTCCTTAATTTGCTTGCACGTTTTTGTTTCATGTTCAGATACTGACAGATTTCCCAAGCCAGGAGCCAGCGAGTTCAGAGACGTCCAGCGTTCCTGCAGCCTCGGCCAAGCACAGCTCCCCAAAGGCTGCAAAAGATCTAGGCTCTGGTTATGACAATGATGGCAGACAACGCCCACAGGACTTCCTTTTCAAGCTTGAAACAGGTTTCCAAACCTTTTTTTTTTGTAAATTCACTATTAGAAACTGTACCTTTGAGTCCTCAATCCTTTATTACTGCGCTTTGTTTTACCTGGGTCGAGCTAGGATTATAATACTTCAGAATTTTGGGGGGTTCTAACCCCTTTTTTTGAATTTTCGTCATTTAAAGTTTACGGTTTTTCTATTTCCTTCTGAGGAAAGTGAAACGAGGTTTGTAGCCGGCATCCCGTTAAGGCTTTGTCCAACTTTAGGTTTTCTACATTTTCCCCCTTAACCTTTTTGATTTTTTTATTATTTAGTTTATAATACTTTATTATAATACTTCAGAATTTTGGGGGTTCTACCCCCCCTTTTTTGGAATTTTGGTCATTTTAAGTTTATGATTCTTCTATTTCCTTCTGAGGAAACTGAATAGCTTAGTGAAAATGAGGTTTATAACTGGCATCCCGTTAAGGCTTTGTTCAATTTGTTTTAATTTTTTCCCTTCAGCTTTTTGATTTCTTATTATTTAGTTTATTTCCACAAGGTAATATTTCTAGTCGATTACTTCTCGGTTCAGGGATTTTCACGGTATTTCATTTGTTTTGTGCAATTGAAACAGCGGAACAGCTGGAAAGGAAACAGCAAGTGGACAGGGACCTCTCTGTGCAAATGCTCAAAGCGTACCTCCAAGATGACGATGGAGAAGAAATGAGTCAATTCTTCCTGCCCGCGAAGTCCTTACTGCGTTACGCTTTCCTTCTAGACATCGTCACCCCTTCTTGCAGAAGATCTACATGCTTCACGAAAGGGTAAGTGTCTCTTGAAAGTACGAGTTGGTGCCGTTTCCCAAATTTGGGTCTCCAGCTGTTTTTGGACTACAACTCCCATCATCCCCAGCTAGCAGGACCAGCGGTCAGGGATGATGGGAATTGGAGTCCAAAACCAGCTGGAGACCCAAGTTTGGGAAACACAGAGTTGGGGAATATTATCAGAATATTAAAGGTTTTGACCTTTAAAGCCCGATGCAGCCTAGGACCCACGTACCTATGGGACTGCCTCTCCTGGAATGCCCCATGGAGGACCTTAAGGTCCACAAATGTCAACACTATGGAGGTCCCAGGTCTCAAGGAGGTTAGATTGGTCTCAACTAGGGCCAGGGCCTTTTCAGTACTGGCCCCGACTTGGTGGAACGCTCTGTCCCAAGAGACCAGGGCCCTGTGGGACTTGACATCTTTCCGCAGGGCCTGCAAGACAGAGCTGTTCCGCCTGGCCTTTGGTTTGGACTCACTCTGACCCTTATGTTTCCCTCCCCTTATGGTCTTGATCTATGGGCTACTTTTAAAATGAGGCTGCATTTTAAATTGCATTTTAATCTGTATTTTAAATTGGTTTTCCCCCCTCCCCCCCATGATGTTTTTACTGTGATTTTATTGGTGTTAGCCGCCCTGAGCCTGGGGTATAAATAATAATAATAATAATAATTATTATTATTTATTATAATTATGTCAAAGTACAATATTTTCTTTGTAGCTTTCTTTTTTTAAAAGCTAGCCAATAAACCAGACTCTTCTGGGACACACTCTTCCTAACTGCGTTCTTCCGCTGTCTCCTCTGGTGCCACATTTTAATAACATTAAGAGTGGAATGTCATCAGAACCATTCCTTTTTTTTAAAAAAAAGGTTTTTATTTATATTTATATTTTTCAAGTTTATACATTTCAAATTTTGACTTCCTTCCCCATCTTTCTGCCGTTCCTTACATTTTTTCTTCTGCATATCCAGAGTCATTTAATTTGCTCATTTAATTATCTGCTTTATATATATATATACTTTATATATATACTGTTGTATTAAGAGCAGACTAGGCTGTGAGAACACCCAGCCCAAAAGGGCTCACAAAGGACAATGCTGAATGGCTTTCAAATAAACTGAGCTACCCCGAGAGCAAAATTCTATTGGGTTGTCTTTTTTTGGCAAAATCATTTGTTAATGAATTTGTATGGTTTATTCAGGAAGGGACGCGGGTGGTGCTGTGGGTTAAACCACAGAGCCTAGGGCTTGCCTATCAGAAGGTTGGCGGTTCGAATCCCCGCGACGGGGTGAGCTCCCGTTGCTCGGTCCCTGCTCCTGCCAACCTAGCAGTTCAAAAGCACGTCAAAGTGCAAGTAGATAAATAGGCGGGAAGGTAAACGGCGTTTCTGTGCGCTGCTCTGGTTCACCAGAAGCGGCTTAGTCATGCTGGCCACATGACCCGGAAGCTGTACGCCGGCTCCCTCGACCAATAAAGCGAGATGAGCGCTGCAACCCCAGAGTCAGCCACGACTGGACCTAATGGTCAGGGGTCCCTTTACCTTTACCTATGGTTTATTCAAGACAGACGATTATGCAGTGTAATGTACCTAGTCCTCATCAAACTGCCACTGATTCTCAGCTTGTTAGGTATCATGAATGTCAACGAAATTATGACTTTTTCTAGTTGAGTATCAAGTCGAATATCCCAACATCAGCTTCCTCAGCGAGGTTGGTAGCTCGATCAAACTGCTTTTTGAGACTTTGTAGAATGGAAGTTTGAAAGGGAGAACATGACAGACTGCATGAAATTCCTTGCTCTGGAGTGTAAGTAGGGAAAACTGGGAATAAAATCCTATTTGGATTGAGTGCATTGTATGGTCTTCTATTTTTAAAGTTCAGGCTGGCTAATTGGCTGCATTTGATAATAATGTTTTGTGCAGATTCTTTCGCAAGTTCTGCCTTCTTAACCTCTGCGCTCCATCAATTCTGGAAATCTTAATATCTTGCTCAATTGATTTTTTTTTAAAGGTATGGTCACTATATAGAAGGAACTGGCTCCGTGTTGCAGACAGCAGAGGAGATTCAGGTACAGTGGACTCATTTTTATGTCCCTTGATTAATTTTGAGGTGTATTTAGGTGTGTTTTCAGAGCTTTCCTCCAGATGTATAAGCAACGAAACGCTTTGCAGAAATCAACCTGGAATCTCATATTTAATCAAATGCAAATATGGATATGTGCAACCAATATGTGCCATCAAAAAGAGAAACCTTCTAAATGTAGGGAATGCGGAAAGCTTCAGGGAAAATGGAACACTTAGTGTACATCAACGAACTCACACCGGGGAGAAACCATATAAATGTATGGATTGTGGAAAGAGCTTAAGTAAGAGTGGAGCGCTTAGAAATCATCAGCTGACTCTTACAGGGGGAGAAACCATATAAATGTTTGCAGAGTGGAAAGAGCTCAATTTGTAGTGGGAAACTCACTGTGCATCAACAAAGTCACACTGGGGAGAAACCATTTAAATGTATGGATTGTGGGAAGAGTTTCAGTGAGAGAGGAGCTCTTAGAAAACACCAACGAACTCACACAGGAAGAAACCATTTAAATGTTATCATGCTTGAACATCAAAGCGGCAGAAATATGAGATGATTGGACCCTTACTGAACTCGAAGCCTGGGTACCCTCAACAAAAATTTAAAAAATTCAGCAAAATATTTGGATTTTATGATATGTATTGGTATAATTCGGATTAACGAATGTGATATGATTGGATTGTTAAATGGAAAACTTAATAAAAATTATTTTTAAACAAATGTTATCATGCTTATGATAGTATTTTATTCTCTTGTTAATTATGCTGTTTTAAATGTGTATTTTATATTTGACTTCACTTAGCAATGTTTGTTTAAAATTATTAATTTTTGCTAACTTTGTGTTATATATGTATTCTGTAGCTTACCTCCTTTGTAATGTTTCATTTTGAAATCTTTTAAGGTAATATTTTAGTTCCCTGTTAATTATGTTGCTTTGACTGTATACTTTGTATTTGTCTTTTTCAGAAATGTTTGATTGTGGATTGTTTTATGGATGTTTTCATATGCTGCAAACTGCTTTGAGATTTTTCTTAGAATATAAAGCAGTATAAATTAATGAATGTTAGAATGATGTTGGATTGAAGTTAAGTGGTTTTCAGCAGTAATGTTATAAAGATGTGTAAAAATGGATTGTTAACAGGGGATAATCTAAAGTTATAATATATTAAGAGTAAAGATTAGGATAAAAACAAAGAGGGAAAGGATTTGCTGAACCAACTAATTGAACTGGATACAAAAGAGGGAGGTGTGAGGAGGTCTGGGGAACAAACGAATGAAAGATAAGACACGGAAAGATTGAATTGTTTTAAATTGTTTTTACTTTGTATTTTTTCTTTTTCTTTTTGTAATATTTTGAAAACTTTAATAAAAATCTTTTTTTAAAAAAAAGAATATAAAGCAGTATAGAAATGAAATGAAATAAATAAATAAATAAATAATAATAATAATAATAATAATAATAATAATAATAATAATAATAGCTTGCCCCTTACATTCCTGGACCCTTGTGGGTGCCTGAAGGAAAACCTGTTTCTTGGACCACTTCTTCCTTCCTATTTTGGAACCCAAAATCCGATGGGCCTGTGGCAATTAAAATTTCAACTCAGCGCTCCTAAAGGCTCCTTCAGGGAGTGTTGTGGCAAATATGGTACGCAATCAATTGCTAAAGAAGAAATGCATAGGAATTATGTAAAGCGATTGGTTCACTTGTTAACTTGTGCGTTTTCCCACAGCTGGAATCGGTGTTCAAATCCTTCGAGGGCCTGTCCGAAGACGAGAAGCTTACGAAGCTGTCGATGCTTAAACTGCGGTACTTTACGCCAAGAGAAATAGCAAATCTACAGGGATTTCCTCCTGAATTTGGTACGTGCCCAGATATACTACTACTGCTAATTGTTGAATAGTGGAAAAGATGGACGAAGGAAACAGCTCTGTTGGATTCACAGCTCTTTACTGCAGCAGTTAGAACTGCTCCTGGAATCAGACTGACGGCAACCTAGCTGGCTGCTTTATATACAGTGGTACCTCGGGATGCGAACAGGATCCGTTCCGGAGCCCCGTTCACATACAGGATGGAACGCAAGATGCGACGGCGCATCTGCGCATGCACGGGTCGCATTTTGCAGCTTCCGCACATGACATAATTTTGAGCCTCTGCGCATGTGCGAGCGGCGAAACCCGGAAGTAATGTGTTCCGTTACTTCCGGGTTGCCGCAGAGCGCAACTCAAACGCGCTCAACCCGAAGCACATTCAACTCGAGGTATGACTGTAATGCAGTGGTACCTTGGGTTACAGACGCTTCAGGTTACATACGCTTCAGGTTACAGACTCCGCTAACCCAGAAATAGTACCTTGGCTTAAGAACTTTGCTTCGGAATGAGAACAGAAATCGTGCTCCGGCGGCATGGCGGCAGCAGGAGGCCCCATTAGCTAAAGTGGTGCTTCAGGTTAAGAACAGTTTCAGGTTAAGAACGGACTTCCAGAACGAATTAAGTACTTAACCCAAGGTACCACTATACTAAGTAACTTGAAACAGTAACAACTCACAACTAGCTAACCAATCAGGAGCGACAGTTTTCAATCCTTCATTTACATACTGGTGGCCCTGAGTGAGAACTGCCACTAATCTTAATACATAACACTAATAGTAATAACAATAGCCCATCTATAAAACAAACTGGACCCATTTTTTGATTATTTTGGGTGGAATTCAAAGTACCAAGGGCCCCATCAGTGCAAACATTTCTGCCTAGCCTGCTGAAATCTCCCCTTTCCTCCTAATTTGGCAAACTTTTCCTTTGCCAAGCAGGGCAAAGTAAGACAAACTTTCCTTAAAAATGGGAATTTTGGGGAGAGAGCCACTTTTCAGCATAGCAAATACTACTGCTAGACAGTTAAAGCCCAGAAGCATTGCGAGCCTAATTGTAGTACATGCCGGATTTCCATCTTTTCATTAATGAAGTCCTGTAGAGATTATGTGCACCAGATATTAAGACACCAGGAATTCCAAAATGTAGAGACGGTCACAGCAGTATAAGTAAAATAACTGAATGCAATGCATTTTATACATGTTGAATCAGGAGAACGTTTGACTGATGTACCTCCGAATACAAATGCATAGAACTTCACTGCTAGAAATATGAAGTTGTTGCGCTTGGAATTGAGAAAATTCCTACGATGGAGAGAACTTGCATTTGCTTTTTTTATTATCTGTTTTTTTTTGCTTGTCATAGGTTTTCCTGACAAAGTAACCACAAAGCAGCGATACCGCCTGCTGGGAAACAGCCTCAATGTACACGTGGTTTCTAAATTAATCTCAATTCTGGTCGGGTAACGTCGGAAAGGGATCAAGGGGAACTGACATCCTGCTACATCAAAAGATGGATTGCTTCTTTGGAAAAATGCTCCCCGTGGGAAGTTGCTAATGTTTAACATCATGATAACCTCAGGGCTTTGCAATCTCCAAATGAATATTTAGCCCTTAGTTTGCATGACCTCCGAAATCGCATCTTCGACCAGGACGCCAATCGAGACAAAACATACAATACGATATATTTATTGTCCCATGTAGAACAATGATATTGAAAATCCATTATTGCTGCCCACTATTCTATTTGGTAGGGCTGTGGGTGGCACTGTGGGTTAAACCACGGAGCCTAGGACTTGCCGATCAGAAGGTCGGCGGTTCGAATCCCTGCAACGGGGTGAGCTCCCGTTGCCCAGTCCCTGCTCCTGCCAACCTAGCAGTTCAAAAGCACGTCAAAGTGCAAGTAGATAAATAGGTACTGCTCCGGCGGGAAGGTAAACGGCGTTTCCGTGCGCTGCTCTGGTTCTCCAGAAGTGGCTTAGTCATGCTGGCCACATGACCCGGAAGCTGTATGCCAGCTCCCTCGGCCAGTAAAGCGAGATGAGCGCTGCAACCCCAGAGTCGGCCACGACTGGACCTAATGGTCAGGGGTTACTTTACCTTTATTCTATTTGGTACCCACAAATTAAGGTCAACCATTCAAGGCCCCATTACCTAGAGACCCTGACTTTGAATCATGGTTCCAACAGATGCCCCTCCGCATCCTTAGAGTAAGGTTACCAGATTTTTTTCGATTTTTTTACCTCTTTATTTTTTCCTTTCTCTTCCTGTGATGAGGCTGCATTTTAATGTTTTAGTGTTGCATTTTAATCTTGTTTTTAAGTTGTATTCATTCAACTTGTTTTTATTATTGGTTGTTAGCCGCCCTGAGCCTGGCCTTGGCTGGGGAGGGCGGGGTATAAATAAAATTTATTATTATTATTACAGTGGTGCCCCGCAAGACGAATGCCTCGCAAGACGAAAAACTCGCTAGACGAAAGGGTTTTCCGTTTTTTGAGTCGTTCCGCAAGACGAATTTCCCTATGGGCTTGCTTCGCAAGACGAAACGTCTTGCGAGTTCTTGAGAGTTTCCTTTTTCTTAAAGCCACTAAGCCGTTAATAGCCGCTAAGCTGCTAATAGCCGTGCTTCGCAAGACGAAAAAACCGCAAGACGAAGAGACTCGCGGAACAGATTAATTTTGTCTTGCGAGGCACCACTGTATTATTATTATTAATGAATCCGGGGGCACTTTTCAACTTCAGTAGGAATGATAGGATTTTGTCAGGGGACTGATTTGTAAATCCGGGGACTGTCTCCGGGAAACGGGGATGTCTGGTAACCTTACCTGGAATTCCTCCTATGGAACAAAAATGCATTTGTGGAGGCAAGCAGGTCAAGGATATCATGAATTACCTGCTGAATTGCCCGTGTTACGGAAATTACGGGGGGGGGGGGGCGGCGGCGGCACATCTTTAAAATTGTTAAATGTTACAAATATCATGAATAAATGTATCCTCTCGACTTGACAGCTCAGGGAAGTTACCTAGCTTTAAAAATAATATAAAATCAATTCCTTTCCCAGTTTCCTCCATTCCAAAGCTATTGGAAAGGGACTCCAGGAAGTGCCCAGAGGTGACAATTGCTGAGCTGATTGTTGGCCAAGGAAAGCCTAATCCCATCACCGGACTTGCCAAGGGGTCCAGACATGCAAAGGAAGTTTGCAAGAAACTGTCCATGGAAGAAATTAGAGAGATGGGGCATAGATAGAAGGCTGTTATGGCTTATAACCCAATTACACCACGGGTCGTCGGCTAGAGGACTCACACCGGCGGGAAACCTATCCAACGAGGTCCCAATAAATAGAGGTGTGCGCCAAGGCTGCATTTTGGCCCCACTCCTCTTCAACTTGTTTATTAGCGATATGAAGCTCTTTCTGGATGAGTCTCAAGCCAACATTCATGCCCCCCGCCTAGCTGATTTTCGCTGCCCTCTGCTCCTATATGCCGACGATGCAGCGATCCTTTCCTACTCTAGAGTCGGTTTATGCAGAGCTCTAAAGATTTTTGCGGCCTATTGCAAACTCAACCATCTGACAATTAATCATGGGAAATCTAAAGTCCTGGTCTTTACCAGGTCTCGGAAAACTTACAGCTGGAAGTTAGATGGAGTCCAATTAGAACAGGTTTTCAAATTTAAATACCTGGGAGTCTTTTTTCACTACAACCTAAGCTGGAAGCCACAGATACAGTACTTACTAAACAAAGGGAAAACAATACTTTATACTCTACTCCAATTTTTTGCGGCCGACGGAGCTTCCCACATCCCTTCTGCATTGAAGGTATACCATGCAAAAGTGGTTTCCACCCTCTGTTATGCTGCCCCGCTCTGGGCCCCAGGGTCCAATTTAACATCGCTGGGGACATTGCAGAATCAGTTTCTCCGTCGCCTCCTGAAACTCCCCATGTGTGTGAGCAACGCAGCCATACGTCTGGAGTTAAGGATTGCATCATTGGAGACTGTCATCTGGAAGCGAGTCTTTGGCTATTGGCTGTCCAGCTGGCATAGGCTTCCCGACCATTACCTTTTTCAGTGCCTCTGGCGGGACGACTTTGTCAATCCGTGGGTAGGAAAAATCCATGCCAAACTTCTGAGCATCGGAATTTCCCCAGCGGACTCCTTAAAGATGAACTTACACTCAGCCAAAAGCCTTATTGAGCAAAGATTAGCAGACATTGAAAATCAACACAACCTCGCCAGGGGTGGGGGTGTCTGCTCCCCCAGGTATCACGGAATAACCCCACCACTTGGCCTTCCATCATACATGTCATCTCTTTCATCTGTACCACACCGACTTGCATTTATTCGTGCAAGGTTCAATGTTCTTCCATCGAACCTGCTGAGCCACAGATTTTCCAAGGGTTTGGTGTCTCTGCTATGCGTGTGTGACGGGAAAACTGTTGAATCTCTTCCACATATAATGTTCAACTGTCCCCTACATAGCATAGCCAGGACTAAATTCCTGGGCCCTGCTTTACTGCGCTTGGTTGGCAGGCCTGTTGAGTCACACGCCGCACTGCTTTTGCAGGATACAGATCCTTCTGTAACTCTGCAGGTGGCGAGATTCCTGAATGCGGTTATCTCACACACAAAAACCACCAAAAAACAACAACAACATCAAAAACTAATCGGACAGTTATGATGAGAGTGCATGTCGGATCTCGTCTTCAGTTTTCCTTTTTCTGTGAACCGTCCCTTGGAGCTCTCCGGGCCCCAAGCTGTTATTTGGCTCTGTTCAATGACCCCCCCTTGCATCGTGGTGTTCACCTTCTGTTGTCGGATATATCGGTCTTTATGCCTCTGTGTTTTTATGTTTGTACATACTTTATGGGCTAATAGCCGTAAAATAAATAAAGAAAAAAGAAAAGAAAGTTCTCTTGTAATTTGGGTGGTGGGACTTCAGAGGTGTTTGCCTCTGCTAATCTTACACCTGGGTCTTGCCCTGCCATGTCTGCTTATGCTAATCTCGTACCAAGGACTTGTCTGGACCTGTTTGCCAAGGTTAAACTAGTGTAACCCCTGTCTACCCCTCCCCTTTGGTGACATGTCAGTGATGTAGCAAGGATGCTGTACGAACTGTATTCTGGGATATGGTGGGAAAGTTTTAAAAGTCCTTGTCACCCCATCCTCGGGGTTCAAAATTCCTCTTTGAACCTGTTGCGCAATAAACTTTGGTCTACAGCTATTTGCTCCGCTTGGTGGCTGGACTCCTTCCTTTATTCCGCAGGGACCCACGGGCTCTGCCCGACCAGCTGGGTGACTGAGCAGCCTCGCACCTAGATTTTTCCGTAACTCTAATTGGGTCCTGCCCCACACCCATATGCCCGCTTTTGGATTAAGACACACCCCACACTCCGTTTAAGTTCCAGGGGATTATTGGCCGCTGGGATTTAAGCCAATGGTCTCAGTAACTTTGGCGATTATTTCTGTGCTGCTCATATAGTCCTTTTATGAACTTTGCCAGCTCTTTTTCTTTTTCTCTCTCTTTTTTGCTCTGTGCCACTGGTTGATATTTTGGTCACCCTCTTCCTCCCCTCATTGTTTGATTACCTTCTTTATCTTGATCGCTTTTCCTTATCCTCCTAATAGGTTTTTTCTTTTTCTGTGGTACGGTACCTCCTTATTCTTAGCCCCTCCCCCAACGGCGGATAAAACAAAGTGAAACATTTTAACGGACTAGAGAGAAGGGAAAGGAAACTTTCTGTCTCACCAGGTCGGAGACTGCGATAGCAACGACCGGCGCGGATTTTTGTGGATGGTTTTCCTTCCTTCACTCCTCGGAATACAGCGTGTCTCCACCTCTTTGAATACAGCATTCAAGAGGGGAGCGACACAAACAGTATGTGGAACTTTTACTTTTCTCTTAGTTTTTGGCATTGAGCAAAAGACTGCTTTACACTGGACAAAACTGCTTTACACTGTGACATTGTTACACCTGAATAGGCAGGGGAGAAAAGTGGAAAATTGGGAATAACTGGGAATAATTGGAATAACTGGGAACTTTGCTTCCTCATTTTGCTTTGCTACGCTTACGTTCTTCTTGGTGTTCTTAAGAGATATAAATTAACGTCTGATTAAAGGAAAACTGAGCCCAGGTTTCAGATTGAACCATAAGTTTGGTGGAAGAAGACTGGGAAAAAGACTGGGAACTTTTGAAAGAGGGGAAATTGAACATGATAGAACATAAAGGTAAAGGTAAAGGTACCCCTGCCCGTACGGGCCAGTCTTGACAGACTCTAGGGTTGTGCGCCCATCTCACTCAAGAGGCCGGGGGCCAGCGCTGCCCGGAGACACTTCCGGGTCACGTGGCCAGTGTGACATCGCTGCTCTGGCGAGCCAGCGCAGCACACGGAAACGCCGTTTACCTTCCCGCTAGTAAGCGGTCCCTATTTATCTACTTGCACCTGGGAGTGCTTTTGAACTGCTAGGTTGGCAGGCGCTGGGACCGAACAACGGGAGCGCACCCCACCGCGGGGATTCGAACTGCCGACCTTTCGATTGGCAAGCCCTAGCCGCTGAGGCTTTTACCCACAGCGCCACCCGCGTCCCTCTGATAGAACATAACGCGGTATAAAACACCTCATGTTCTAAAAGAACTCCTTCACTACCCGACCCAGCTTCCCTGCTTGGTTACGCTTTTGGGCTGAGATCTTCATTATACCCCCACCCAAGGCTTTAGAGAGCTAATCACGTGCCCTTATTTACGCGCCTTTAAAACTTTGCTATTCTTTGTCACTTTTTCTCATCGCCATCTCATCAATCTTTTAAAGGTACAGCTTCAATTTTCCCTGTAACATCTGAGAGACACGGGTTTTGCCACCAGAATACTTTCTCTCTTTATACCAAAGGAGGAAGACTATTAAATATATAAAATGAAAAACTGATCGAAAAAGGGGGTGGGAACACCAGCAGAAAGGAGGCCATCAAGACAAGAAGAGGGGAAAGAGGCGAAAGAAATCAAAGATTACGATAGTTTGATGGCTGAAATAAGAAAAGAATTCAAAAATAATGAACAATACATCGAGAGAAAGTTATTAGAAGTGCAAGATACTTTGGATAAGAAATTGGAGGGGGTGGTGGGCGAACTGACAGGAAAAGTTAAAGAATTATCGGTAAGAGCTAAGGTACTGGAGGATTCAATGAAAAGGGTGCAAAAAGATACGAAGGACAGTAAGAAGGAGGTGGACAGGATTAGAGTAGAAGTGAAAGAGATAGGAAAGATACAGGAAGAGCTGATGGGCAACATGGCTATGATGCAGATGAGACAAAATCAATCAAATCTGAAGTTTAGAGGAATACCGGAGAATCTAAATGAGAATATAAGATCTAAAATGGTTAAAGAGTTAGCAACTTGGCTAGACAGAAAGGAAGAAGAGATAAATTACTCTCTTGTAAACATATTCAGGATAAAAACAAAATCGGTCAAAGCCAAAGGGAAAAAATTACCAGGAGATGTATTAGCCATGTTTAATTCGTTGGAGATAAGAAATGAAATACTGAAACAGAATTGTAACAAAAGGTTATATATTGACGGAAACCCAATTATTATATTCAAAGAGATTCCTTCGAGATTTCTTCGAAGGAGGGACCCTTATAAAAAATTAACCAACCAGCTGAAGAAAAACGGGATCCTGTATAGATGGGAATTCCCGGAAGGTATTTCATTCTACTTCAAGGAAAAAAGATTTAAACTGTCCACCCCTTCAGAACTTCAGAAATTTGCAAGGAGATGCGAGAAGGATTTTGGAAGGATGACGGGGTGGGAGGGGGAGGTTGGGAAGCAACAGGGGGAGGGGGAGGGAGAGGGGAGTGAAGAAGAAGAAAGAGAGGAGGAAGAAAGGGAAGAAGTAGAGAAAGAAGACAAGGAACAGTAGTTTCTATTTAGATTTGATAAACTTATTAACACTATATAACAGATGACTTTAAAAATACTAAATTGGAATGTGAATGGGCTGAACAATAAAAACAAAAGGAACCAGATTGCACATATATTATTGAAAAAGAATTGCGACCTAATTTGTCTACAAGAGACTCATGTAATAAATAAGCATAAGAGAATTTTGAGTAACAAGAGACTAGGATTGGACTTTGTGACATCGGATAAGGTTAAGAAAAGAGGCGTGGTAATATATATAAAGGAAAAATTTGAACCAAAATTATTGTATAAAGATGATCAAGGGAGACTGATTGTAGTACAGATGGTCTTTCAAGGAGAAAAAAAAATTGTTGTTGGAATATATGCGCCAAATGATAAAAAGTCAGTTTTCTTCTCTGAATTAGGTAATAAGTTAATGGAGTGGATGGATCAAAAAATGATACTGATGGGTGACTTTAATGGGGTGGTAGCACCAGACTTGGATAGATCAACAAAAAAGCAAAAGACGAAGGAAGGTAAACTACCCTGCTCTTTTTTTGATATGGTTGATAATATGGGACTAATTGACGCCTGGAGATTTAAAAACCCCACTATTAAACAATACACTTTCTTTTCAAACCCAAACCAGAGTTGGGGGAGAATAAACGAAGATCATAGCCACTGGTCCCATCACCTCCTGGCAAATAGAAGGGGAAGAAATGGAGGCAGTGAGAGATTTTATTTTCTTGGGCTCCATGATCACTGCAGATGGTGACAGCAGTCACGAAATTAAAAGACGCCTGCTCCTTGGGAGAAAGGCGATGGCAAATCTAGACAACATCTTAAAAAGTAGAGACATCACCTTACCAACAAAGGTCCGTATAGTTAAAGCCATGGTTTTCCCAGTAGTGATGTATGGAAGTGAGAGCTGGACCATAAAGAAGGCTGATCGCCGAAGAATGGATGCTTTTGAATTCTGGTGCTGGAGGAGACTCTTGAGAGTCCCATGGACTGCAAGAAGATCAAACGCATCCATTCTTAAGGAAATCAGACCTGAGTGCTCACTGGAAGGACAGATCGTGAAGTTGAGGCTCCAATACTTTGGCCACCTCATGAGAAGAGAAGACTCCCTGGAAAAGACCCTGATGTTGGGAAAGATGGAGGGCACAAGGAGAAGGGGACGACAGAGGATGAGATGGTTGGATAGTGTTCTCGAAGCTACAAACATGAGCCTGACCAAACTGCGGGAGGCGGTGGAAGACAGGAGTGCCTGGCGTGCTCTGGTCCATGGGGTCACGAAGAGTCGGACACGACTAAACGACTAAACAACAACAACAACAGATAGTGTTTCGATATCGAAGGAAATGATACAAAATTTAATTAAGTCTGAAATTCTTTCACGAACAATATCTGATCATAATGCGGTTTCTATAGAATTAAGACGTAAAGATGTTAGAGTAGGACGATGGAGAACGAATGAATTCTTATTCAATGATCAGAAAATTGTAACAAAGGCTAAAGAAACAATTGAAGAATACTTTAAATGGAATTTAAATGGAGAAACTGCTATAGAGATGGTGTGGGATGCAGGAAAGGCAGTTATGAGGGGTTTTTTGATTCAGAAAAATAGTCACTTAAGGAAAGAAAAAGAGAAAAAGAAAGAACAGATTAACACAGATCATAGAAAATGAAAGAAAATTAACTATTAACCCTGATGAGAAGACGGCAAAACAAAATATAAAGATACTACAAGCCAAATTTCCCACAATAATCAACCAAGAGATTGAATGGAAAATTAAAACGATGAAACAGAAGAACTTTGAATCAGCAAATAGGGTAGGGAAATATTTGGCGTGGCAAATAAGAGAAAGAAGGAAACAAAATGTGATTTGTAAGATAAGGGAAGGAGAAAGGATGGTAGAGGAACCAAAAGAGATAAAAAAGATATTTCAAAAGTATTATAAGGATTTATATAAAAGAGGAAAGGAAACAGATTATGAAATAGATTGCTTTTTATAAGAGCAGCATCTGCAACAGATCTCAAAAGAAGAAAAAGAGCTATTAGATCAAAACATTACACAAGAAGAGATAAAGGAGGCTATAAAAAAGATGAAATCTGGGAAAGCGCCGGGGCCGGATGGCCTTCCGGCTAAATACTACAAAATATTAAGTGACCAAGTATCACCAATGTTATGTGAAGTGAACAATATAATAAAAGAGGGAAGGATCCCCAATACCTGGAAGGAAGCATATATTACATTGATTCCTAAAAAAGATGTGGATGCTCTGGAAGTGAAGAATTATAGGCCAATTTCGTTATTAAATAATGATTATAAACTGTTTGCTGACGTAATGGCAGAAAGATTAAAAAAGGTTTTAAACTACAGAATTCATAAAGATCAAACGGGCTTCCTTCCAGGGAGACAACTAAGGGACAATGTAAGAAATGTGATAGACATTATTGAATATTTGGACACCAGAATAGATAAACAGGCGGCCCTGGTATTCATAGATGCTGAAAAGGCATTTGATAATATTTCGTGGGGCTTCCTGATGAAAAGTTTGAAATTTATGGGAATGGGAGAAAAATTTAGAAGAGGCATAGAAGCAATTTATCATGAACAAAAGGCAAAACTGGTAATTAATACTACAACGGAATTTTTTAATATACATAAAGGGACTAGGCAAGGTTGCCCCCTGTCTCCTCTATTGTTTATAACAGTATTAGAAATACTCAATAAGAGACTGAGAGAAGCAACAGAGGTTAAAGGAATTGAGGTTGGAAAGAGGGAATATAAAATCAAAGCTTTTGCGGATGACATTGTACTAACACTAGAGGACCCAAAGAATAGCATAAAAGAAGCCCTACAAATATTTGAAGAGTTTGGTGCTGTGGCAAGACTCAAGGTAAACAAAAATAAAACTAAAATGCTGGTTAAAAACTTAACTAAGGAAGAAACGACAGATCTAGAACAAAGGGCGGGAATTATGACAACTAAAAAAGTGAAATATCTCGGAGTGTGGATTACGACAAAAAACATAAATTTATATAAGGATAATTACGAGGCCACATGGAGGAATATAAAGAAAGACCCGGAAATTTGGGGGAGGATGAAACTATCCTTTTTGGGGAGGATAGCGGTTGTCAAAATGAATGTTCTGCCCAGAATGTTGTTCTTATTTCAAACTATCCCTGTACTTAAAGGTTTAAAGCAGTGTAAGGAATGGCAGAGCGCCCTGGCAAGATATATCTGGCAGGGAAAAAGACCGCGGATAAAAATGAAAATATTGGTAGACAAAATGGAAAGAGGCGGCTTTTCCTTACCGGATCTGAGTCTATATTATGAAGCCGCGTCTTTATTGTGGCTAAAAGACTGGATAAGATTGGAAAATAGAGATATACTAGATTTGGAGGGCTTCAATAACAGGTACGGATGGCATTCGTACCTGTGGTACGAAAAGGTGAAGGTTCATAGGGTCTTCCTAAATCATATTTTTAGGGGACCAATATACCAGGTATGGGAGAGAAATAAAAATCTCCTGGAAAGGAAGACTCCCTGGTGGATCTCACCATTAGAGGTGTTAACGATTAGGAAAACAAATATGGAAGAGAAGAATGCCACCTATGAAGAACTTATAAGTAAAACAGAACAAGGGAACAAACTTAGACCCTACGAAGAGATAAAAAACTTATTCACTGGCTGGTTGCAATACCACCAGGTGAATGATTTGTTAAAAGAAGATAAAAAGAAACTGGGTTTTGAAGATAAAAAATCTAAGTTCCACGTGGAGGTAGTTGAAGGTAAAAATAAAATACTGTCCAGGATATATGATATGCTACTGGAGTGGTACACAAAAGACGAGGAGGTGAAGGAGGCAATGATTAAATGGGCAATAGACATCGGCCATAATCTTGACTTTGAATGGTGGGAGGAACTGTGGAACAGTAGTATAAAGTTTACGGCGTGTATGGCACTGAGGGAAAAATATCTGGAAAATGATATATAGGTGGTATCACACGCCGGTGAAATTGGCTAAAATGTATAGGTTAAAGAATAAAAGATGTTGGAAATGTGGTGAAGCAGAAGGCGACTTTTATCACATGTGGTGGTCATGTAATAAAGTGAAAGGCTTTTGGGAATTAATTTATAACGAGCTTAAAAAAATACTTAAATACACCTTTCCCAAAAGACCTGAAGCCTTTCTGCTAGGAATGATGGGTAAAGAAATTAGAAAAGAAGATAAGAACTTATTTCTTTATGCCACCACAGCCGCAAGAATTATGTTGGCACAAAACTGGAAACGGAAACCATACCCAGTATAAAGGATTGGCAGGTCAAAATGGTAAACTATGCCGAGCTTGCTAGACTAACAGGTAGAATACGAGACCAAGATGAACAGAAATTTCATGAAAATTGGAATAAATATTAGAATTATATCGGAACCAATTTGTAGAGGAAACTGGCGGGGTTGGAATAAATCTAACAGTGAGTGATTAACTTTTAAGAATAAAAACAAAATACGTGATTGTGGAATTTATTTGATACTTACCAAAAGGGTGGAGGGGAGTCCAGGGCTCGGCAGAGCCTGAAATATTATGATTTTCTTTTTCTTTTTATGATTTTTTGTATAATTTGGGGAAGGGAAATAATAAATTATGTAAATATGTACTTATATGTAGACTGATATGCTTATCGGTATGTTTATCTGTATATTTTCTTTGTGTAATTTGAATAAAAATGTACTGCAAAAAAAAAAGATTTTTCCGTAACACCCGTTTTATACCACACCCAGGGAATTTTATCATCTATTAACTGTTTCTCAGGCCGATCCCCCCACCCCCCTCCCGGAAGAGACACACTCTTGCTGATAAAGATCTGAAAGTTACACACCTGGTAGACAAGTTTACACTGGCAGCTAAGAAGCTCTGTTCCTGGCTTTTTCGTTTGTTTGTTTCTTTTAAGCCAGGTAGCACCCCTGGGTCTCAAACCGCTGGAAGCGATTAGGGGATCTATGCAATGCTTTGGTCAATGGAGCCGCTGGGCTGAACTGGCTCGTCTGTTCCTGCTTTGTTAATGTATTCTAATTTTAAAACTATGCTGTAAAAAATAGACTAAATCAGACTAAATGACTAAACAACAGACTACAGGGTTTGATTGGTCCTCAGTTGTGGGACTTAGGGCCTCGGATGGTGGTTTTAGGCCTTGGCAAGGTATCCTTTAGTCTATCATCAAGTCAGGGGGATGCACTCATGCTCCCTCCCCATGCGGTGGCGCTTGCAGGGCCCGTTAAAGGGCAAAAACGGAATCCCTGGACCTAGAACAGCAGCATGTAGGACAAACTCCCGGGACGAGGTTGATTGAAGGGCAGGCTGTGTAAGTTTGCGCTTTGCAGTCCCCTCTCACTGGACCTCATCTGCCTACATATCCTCTGCCAGGCGGGCTGAGAGGGTTGCCTGCCAAGGCCTGTGCCAAGTTTCCCAAGTCTGAAGCTCGATAAAGCTGTGACCAATTTGAACCCCATATTCTGGTCTCTTGTCTCATCATTTGGGGTAAAGGGGTGGGCACCACAGACAGGGTTTAGCGTGTGTGCCCACAAACAGCTATACACATACAGCTCAGTTACTGGAGACACCAAAAGGTAAGATACAACAGCTGTTGGGAGTAAAACTAAGGCGTAAACTGGCTATGCTGGCCGGATCAAGGACAAAAGGGGGAGCTAGTCTCAAACGTTTGTTGGGGGAGACCTAGGTTTTTTTTGGGGGGGGTTATTTGTCCTGTCTTCACGCTTTTTAAGATGGAGGACCACTGTAGCCACCCCCAAGGACACGTTCTCAAGATGGAGGGTGAGGGAACAGCTGCAGTCGCCTGCGGTTCCTGCGCAATGTTTGCCATCTTGCCAAAGGTTGCAGGCAGCTTTACCTGCAGCAATTGTATGTTGATTGCCCTCTTAGAAGACAAAGTCCAGCAACTGGAGGAACGTGTAGCTACGCTCCAAAGAATTAGAGAGCTGGAGCTCTTCTTGGAAGCAACAGAGCACACCGTCTCCACCAAGGAGGAGACAGGGGACACCCCTGAGAAGGAGGCTAGTTCACCAACACAGGTGCCAGATATATGGAGAAACGTGACTCCAAGAAGTAGGAGGCCCAGGGTTCGCTCTGATTGTCTAGAAATACACAATCGCTTTGAAGTCCTCTCCCCTAGCATGGAAGACGAAGAACGGACTCCATTTGAGGATCTCTCCCTCATTACAGTCGATCAGGTATATGAAGACGAGCAGCAAAGTCAGTCCTCAGGGAATGTGCAGGCAACCTTGGAACCGACAGCTCACGGAAGAACCCCGACCAAACCTAAGAGGTGGTGCGTAGTGGTGATAGGGGATTCCCTACTGAGGGGAACAGAAGCAGTAATCTGTGGGCCTGACAAGATGTCTCGGGAGGTGTGCTGTCTCCCCAGGGCTAAGATCAGCATAGGCTGTTGGCGTTGTGAGCCACAGTGTTATAGGAATTCTAACGTCTCATAAATCATACGTTCATAAATTTACAAGGCAAACAGATACATAAGTAGATAAGCCACCTGTCTGAAATAGTACAGGAGAGCAATCCTGAAGTCATTTTGACTATCCCAAATTGATCTCAAATATTTCTCTGCACTAAATTTGTCACGAAATTAAAAGACGCCTGCTTCTTGGGAGAAAAGCAATGACAAACCTAGACAGCATCTTAAAAAGCAGAGACATCACCTTAAGGGATTAAAACAACTTTAGAAGTGGCAGAAAATACTGGCAAGATTTGTCTGGCAGGGAAAGAGGCCAAGAATAAAAATGAAGATCTTGGTTGTTAAAAAAGGAAGAGGTGGCTTCAACCTGCCAGATATGCGTATCTATTATGAAGCAGCATGCTTAATCTGGATAAGAGACTGGGTTAAATTAGAAAACACAGACCTTCTGGATCTAGAAGGATACGAAAACAGGTATGGGTGGCACTCGTACCTGTGGTATGATAAAGCGCAAGTCCACACGGGTTTTTTAAATCATATAATCAGAGGACCCATATATGAAGTATGGGAAAGAAATAAAAATTTGTTAGAAAGAAAAACCCCGTGGTGGATATCACCAACAGAAGTATTAATCATTAAGAAAGTTAACATGGAACGAAAGAGAGCCATATATGAAGAGTTTATTAGAAAGACTGACCAAGGTATACAGCTCAGTTGCTGGAGACACCAAAGGGTAAGATGCAACAGCTGTTGGGAGTAAAACTAGGGAGTAAACTGGCTCTGCTGGCCGGACCAAGGACAAAACCCCTTAGGAAGCCCCACTCCCTTTATTGTTGCAAGTGGGCATGTAGGCAAGTTGCAGAACTTTATGCAAGAATGTATGAGGCGTAGGCTGTTGGCATTGTGAGCCACAGTTATAGGAATTCTAACGTCTCATAAATCATACGTTCATAAACTAACAAGGCAAACACATACATAAGTAGATAAGCCACCTGTCTGAAATAGTACAGGAGAGCAATCCTGAAGCCACTTTGACTACCCCAAATTGATCTCAACTATTTCTCTGCACGAAATTTGTGACGAAATTAAAAGACGCCTGCTTCTTGGGAGAAAAGCAATGACAAACCTAGACAGCATCTTCAAAAGCAGAGACATCACCTTGCCGACAAAGGTCCGTTTACTTAAAGCTATGGTTTTCCCAGTAGTGATGTATGTAAGGGTGCTTTTGTATATGAATAGGGTGAGCTTGTGACCTGGATTCAGGAATTAAACCATTTACCATCACAAGAGAATGGCCAGGCTGCCCAGGTAAAGTCATTCACAGGTTTCCTGGCAGAGAAGTTTTTTTTGCTATAGACTGCCCCTCCCTGTGATATATTTCTGCCGGGGACCACCTCTTTCTGTGATGTATGTATGATTTTTTGGGGGGTGGGTCTTGAGCTACAGGGGAGGCAATTTCAAAAGTATAAGAGCTTGCACACCATTGTTTGGGGTTCCTTTCCTCCCTCCCTGCGCGGGGGGCCCTGTTGCAACAGTTTTAATAAATATCAGGCTTCCTAGCTGCTTTGCTTCTCAATATTCTCTGGTTGGCCTGTTATTTTCTCCTACCGATAGAGAATGTACATAAGGACTTTATATGGGCTCTTGGATACCCCATAAGGGGAAAAGGAAGAGTTTTCATTTATAACAGGAAGAAACAAGTATATAATGCTAGGAGTCATTCTGCAAAGAAACAGAAAAGACGATTGTAACTTTAAGAACTTTCTGAGTGGTTTTCTAGGCTGCTTAGGTACAAGCTGGTGAGGAGTATAAAAAGGGGAGAAGTCGCAGTTTGAATTTGGCTGCAGAGAGAGAACGTCCACATGCTTTGCGTTGGTTGTTCTTGTATAGGTGTAATAAAAACTTTGAGTGTTTTACAATGCTCATTGCAAAATTAATGTTAGAATGACGTTGGTTTAGAAATTATGTGGTTTCTAGCGGTAATGGTTAAGTAAAGAAAAGAAAGGTTAAAACTTAAATGAAAAATAAGGGTGAGGATTTGCTGAATTAATAATTGGAAATTGGAATACAGAAAGGGGAGGTATGAGGAAGTTGGGGAAGTTACAAGAAAATAAGGGATTGAAACTATACTTGTTTTTGTTTTTGGTTTGTTCTATTGTTTTGTTTTGCTTTTATATAATTTTTGAAACTTTAATAAAAATCTTTTTTAAAGAAAAGATTCAGGGAGAGCAGGATCATTCCTGCAACGTATGCAGATGTCAATTACGATGGGAGAGCCATGGTTAGGGAAGTTTAATGTTTTATTGTGTTTTTAATATTCTGTTGGGAGCCACCCAGAGTGGCTGAGGAAACCCAGCAATATGGGAGGGGTATAAATAATTATGTGGTTCAGCTTCCAGCTGTTGGAGCATGTGCAGAGTGCCGATTCAAACACACCAGTGAAGTGAGCCAATGAAAAACACCAGACTGTTTGGGTAGACTCAGTCCCTTTACTGACAGTACAATGCAGTTCCGGCAGCTTATAGGTTACGTACAGTTGTAATATATAGTATTTCCAGCTGCATTCTCACATGCTTAACTAGTTGCAGGTGCAGAACAAACACCCAAAATTATCCAGCACACCTTTGGGTGTGTTCTTTCCAAAGGGGCGACACCCAAATTTGTTGATATATGGATTCAACTGTAATAAAGTCTTTGTCCCAATTTGGGCCTTGCATTTTAAGTCATTAGCCCCCCCAAAATTACAAAATGAACCATCCTTAATGAAAAAAACACAACCCCAAATCTTTTAACGTAGGAGAAGTGGTAAGCCAGGCTCTCTCAATTTAAGAAAACGAAAGCAAAGTGTTTCCGAGACAGATCTAGTAGAAACCATTTGATTAAAGTTTGGAAATCTCTTTGGGACTTTGCAGCATACAAGTTTTGTTTCTTATGGACCTGAAGCTGCTTAAGGTAATTGTGTGTAAAGTAAAAAATAAAGCAAATTATTCAGAGGCATTTGAAGTAGACTCTTGCCTATTAAAAAGTTCCAACCCCAGCACTGTTTTTTGCTCTAACGAACAATACAGTTACGCTTCTAGTATTTCAAGACAAACATTTCCCCAAGTAACTGAACAGCATACACTTCTTATAAAAAAAGCAATTTAAACCAAGTGGTTTGGCGAAAAAGCAATAAAAAACATTGCAGGTAAGTTGCAGCACAGCACAGCTGTTTTGCTCTATGAGTGCATATGCTGTTTTCACAAGGCTTCTCAGCTTAAAATTGAACTGGTATCCCTTTGCAAAGTTTTGTGAACTTAAACAAAAACACATCTCCACATTTACCACAACCTAAGCCACTTAAAAGTTATTTTTAAAGTTGTTTGAGTATCTGGGAATGTGGAATAGCCCTGGCCCTGTGTTTTCAAATCCATGTTGGTTTGTGCCACGCCTAAGCCACAAACTCAAACAGATTTCGGTTCTTATGCTCATGCCCAGCCTCCCTTCTCTATTAAACTAAAGGCACATTGCTCCACCTCTGCAAATTTAAGAGAGCCCAAGATTTACCTTGAAATTTAAGGTAAAGCATATAGGCACCCAAAATTCTTCTCTAGCAGGTTCATTTGGCTCCCTATGCCTTTTGCCAATTTTTTTTTCCTAAAAAAAAAAAAAAAAGTTGGAAGCCTCAAAATTGTTGAAAGGGAAAGGCGTGAGCTTTCTAAAATAAAATAAAATACTGATATTGTTGCTTGGAAATAGAGGTCATGACCACACTACTGGGTCACCCCACAGCCTTAGATAAGCATACAGCTTCTCTACCAGGAAAACTATAACAGAAAAAATAGCCCATAACATGCCAACCGCCTTTTAAATATCCCTACCCACCCACCAGCCCCGCAATCCCTTATTAAATGGAGAAAACAGCGCCTGACACTCCTATTTATAGCACTGGCCCGCCTCTGGGGGTGTGGCTTATCCACCCCTCCCCGCCTACTTTCTTATTCCCCCTATCCCGTAACTCAAACTGACCAAAGGTCCCGCCTCCAAACCACCATTGGTCAGCTGTTATGGAAGGGAGGGGGAAACAAGCTCCCCTAATGCCCTGATGCAAACTATGGCAAGTTCGTAAAGAAATTGGAGTGCCGAATCACCTCATCTGTCTCCTGAGAAATCTCTATGTGGGACAAGAAAGCTACAGTTAGAACTGGATATGGAACAACTGATTGGTTCAAAATTGGGAAAGGGGTATGGCAAGGCTGTATATTGTCTCCCTGCTTATTTAACTTATATGCAGAATTCATCATGCGAAAGGCTGGGCTGGATGAATTAAGATTGCCAGAAGAAATATCAACAACCTCAGATATGCAGATGACACAACCTTGATGGCAGAAAGTGAGGAGGAATTAAAGAACCTTTGAATGAGGGTGAAAGAGGAGAGCGCAAAATATGGTCTGAAGCTCAACATCAAAAAAACGAAGATCATGGCCACTGGTCCCATCACCTCCTGGCAAATAGAAGGGGAAGAAATGGAGGCAGTGAGAGATTTTACTTTCTTGGGCTCCATGATCACTGCAGATGGTGACAGCAGCCACGAAATTAAAAGACGCCTGCTTCTTGGGAGAAAGGCAATGGCAAACCTAGACAGCATCTTAAAAAGCAGAGACATCACGTTGCCAACAAAGGTCCGTATAGTTCAAGCTATGGTTTTCCCAGTAGTGATATATGGAAGTGAGAGCTGGACCATAAAGAAGGCTGATCGCCGAAGAATGGATGCTTTTGAATTCTGGTGCTGGAGGAGACTCTTGAGAGTCCCATGGACTGCAAGAAGATCAAACCTCTCCATTCTGAAGGAAATCAGCCCTGAGTGCTCCCTGGAAGGACAGATCCTGAAGCTGAGGCTCCAAGACTTTGGCCACCTCATGAGAAGAGAAGATCCCTGGAAAAGACTCTGATGTTGGGAAAGATGGAGGGCACAAGGAGAAGGGGACGACAGAGGTGGTGGACAGTGTTCTCGAAGCTGCTAGCATGAGTTTGACCAAACTGCGGGAGGCAGTGGAAGACAGGAGGGCCTGGCGTGCTCTGGTCCAGGGGGTCACGAAGAGGCGGACACGACTAAATGACTAAACCGCAACAAACCAGCTTTTAGTACAGTTCCATGCAGTAGCTTCAATACAGGTGCACAGCAGCAATGTTCGTATCTGAAGAAGTGTGCATGCACACGAAAGCTCATACCAAGAACTAACTTAGTTGGTCTTTAAGGTGCTACTGGAAGGAATTTTTTTGTTTAAAGTTTATTAAGTTAAAGGGGAAGATTGCAGGGAAGGGTTGTGGGGTTGTTGTTTTTTTGCAAGATTAAGAAAGCAAGATGAACTAGGGAATGTATCAAGTTTTGTTTAAACCACAGTTCTCCAGACCAGTGTTTCCCAACCGGTGTTCCGCGGCACACTAGTGTGCCGCCGGACGTTGCCTAGTGTGCCGTGGGAGTAGTGGCGTAGCGTGGGGGGTGCCAGGGGTGCCAGTCGCACCGGGCGCAACATCTGCGGGGGGCGCGAGTCCAGAGGGAAGGGACAAGTTCCTTCCTCCGCCGGGCTCCCCGCCGCCACCGCCAGCCTTGCGCCCTAGCGCGCGCGCGCCCCCCGCCACCACTGCGGCTGCGCTCCACTCACTGCTCGCAGGAGGAGCAGCCACTGCAGCAGCGCTGACACCGCCACCGACGCCTGGCCGGGCACGGGCAGCCTCCGCACGCCGACGCCATCCCCTTCCCCCTTTTTTTCCAGAGCTGGGGGAGGGGGAGGTTTTAAAAGGGGGTCTTGCATTGGCGATCCTGCAGCACTTTGGGCCGCACAACGCGAGCGCGCAGCACGGATCAGCCACGACCCCACCCCGTGCATTTCCCGGGGAAAAGTGCTCCACGTGGGAGGCGCGTTTCCCCTTCATTCCCTCTCGTGCAAATCCTCCTTGGGTTCCCTCCCCCGTCTTTCCTCTCCCTACCTCACAAAAGCCTCACCTCGTCGCCTCCTCGCTGCCTCTCGCCTCCGCAGGAGCGTTTCCCTCCGCGGAAGAAGGAGCAGGGCGCTTTTGCAACTTTGCCTTCCCCGCCCCACCACGGAGCACATTTTCCTCGCCCCCCCAACCCCCGCATGTAGAATAGAAGCCCTCCAGCCTCCACGGTGCACAAACTCTCCCCTCTGCAACGAAGCGCTTTGTTGCATATCTTTGGTGAGGTTTTTAGGCAGTCTTGGTGCACCTTAAATCAGCGCTAATTGCGCCTGGACGCAGTATTTACTTCTGAGTAGGCCCCCTTCTCCCCCCCCCCCCCGTAGCACCTGACGTTGCTATTCGTATCATCAGGTTTGTTTGTTGATAATTTAATTGTTTTAAAAGCATCGTGCTAAAGAGCTCTCTCCCACCCCCAGACCCTTGGGCAAAACAGAAACACACACATACACAAACACAGAGATTGAGCCCTGCAGGTTTTATGAAATGAATGGATTCTGAATGCCTGTTTCAGTGGCTTGTCCGCCTTAGGCTGCTGGGCCAGACACCTGTTACACGGTGCAGTCCGTAAGCTGTGAGCGCTGCTACCTGCCGCCGAGACCACGTAACGACAGTCTTGAAAGACCTACATTGGCTCCCAGTACCTTTCCGAGCACAATTCAAAGTGTTGGTGCTGACCTTGAAAGCCCTAAGCGGTTTCGGTCCAGTATACCTGAAGTAGCGTCTCTGCCACCATCGTTCAGCCCAGACACTGAGATCCAGTGCCAAGGGCCTTCTGGCAATTCCCTCACTGTGAAAAGTGAGGTTACAGGGAACCAGGCAGAGGGCCTTCTCGGTAGTGGCGCCCGCCCTGTGGAATGCCCTCCCATCAGACATCAAAGAGATAACCATTACCTTCTATGCTGTTACTATTTTTTTATTTTTTTTTACATAAGTAAAAAGTGACCTTTCCCCATCTGGCATGGTGGTGTGCCTCGAGATTTTTTTCATGAAACAAGTGTGCCTTTGCCCAAAAAAGGTTGGGAAACACTGCTCCAGACCTTTTGCTTTAGTTGAAACAAAACTTATGCCACCATACATTATGTTAGGGAAAATAGGGGAAAACACTATGGAAAACACTTGTTGCAAATTCTGACTGGAAACACCGACGGAGTATTGTGTGAAATATTTCCCCCCCCCCCCCCTGCAGCCCAATCCTCAGAATCCATATTCATTTCCTAACTTTCTACCCCGCCCCGAAGCAAGTCCCACCGAATAAATAAACTTTAAAAAAATCGATTCCCCCAACCAGGAAAAACACCTCTGCCACAAAAGTCTACGGTGCGCCTTTCAAAGGGAACCGTCGCGCGCGACGGAAGTGACGCCATCGGCGCGCGACGCACCCCTCTCCCGGCGCTCTGGCACGCGCGGGCAGCCGGTTGAGGTCAGGCCGGGCGGCGGCGGCGGCGGCGGCGGCCCAAAACCTGAGCTGAAGCCGCGGGAGGGTGAGGACCGAGGACGATTAAAATAGAATAATGGATAAGAAGAGGAGGGGGCACGGCAGGAAACCGGCCTGTCACGTGTTGGGGGGGTTTGGGGGAGGGGCTGCCGGTTTTTTTGGGGGGGCGCCTCCTCCCCCCTTTATTCCCTCCTGGCTTGCGGGGATCGGGGCCTCCTTGTCGCCATCGCGTTCCCCTCCAGGGCCTCAGCCCGTCCCGCTGCCCCTATGCTCTCTTTAGATAGATATATAATTTTTTTTTTTTAAATTAATTTTCAATGTCAATCCAATAATAGCCTCATTATAGCAATACCAAAGTATCGTACAATTATATACTCGCTTTGCATTGCTTTGGTGCCGCCTTTCCTTCCGCAAAAGGCAGCAGTGCGCTGACCGCTGGTGACAGCAGCGCGCACAAGAAAAGCAACGTGAAAATACAGTTGGTACCTCGGGTTGCATACGCTTCAGGTTACAGACTCCGCTAACCCAGAAATAGTGCTTCAGCTTAAGAACTTTGCTTCAGGATGAGAACAGAAATCTGGCTCCGGCGGCGCAGCAGCAGCAGGAGGCCCCATTAGCTAAAGTGGTGCTTCAGGTTAAGAACAGTTTCAGGTTAAGAATGGACCTCTGGAACAAATTAAGTACTTAACCCGAGGTACCACTGTAATAATAATAATAGTAATATTTTTTTATTTACACCCCGGCCAAAGCCGGGCTCAGGGTGGCGTATACCAGTAAAATTACAATAAAAAATAAAATAAATAAACTAATTTAAAATACAGGTTAAAATATAATTTAAAATGCAGCCTCATTTTAATAGTAGCCCATAGATCAGAAACTTAAGGGTCAGACTGAGCCCAAACCAAAGGCCAGGCGCAACAGCTCTGTCTTGCATTTCCTGCGGAAAGATGTTAAGCTCCGCAAGGAGTTGCTCCGCAAAGTGGCTTCCTCCCAGCGACCCTGTGAGGCGGGCCAATGGCAAGACTCACGTGTTGCGCATTGGGAGAGGCTGGGAGGGAAGCCTTTATCTGGGTCTGGGGGGCGGTTGTGTGTATATCCTATGTGGGGAAAGAGGTGGTGGGGATGAACATGGAAGGTTTCTCCCTCTCTCTCTCTTTCTCATGTGCCCCAACTGCTGTCACCCCACAAAAGTCGGAGAATGAAGTCTGGAGGGGGGGTGCCCCACCTTTGACCCAGTGAAATTCCTGTGCAATATACAGTGGTACCTCGGGTTACATACACTTCAGGTTACATACGCTTCAGGTTACAGACTCCGCTAACCCAGAAATAGTGCTTCAGGTTAAGAACTTTGCTTCAGGAACGAGAACAGAAATCGTGCTCCGGCGGTGCGGCAGCAGCAGGAGGCCCCATTAGCTAAAGTGGTGCTTCAGGTTAAGAACAGTTTCAGGTTAAGTACGGACCTCCGGAACAAATGAAGTACTTAACCCGAGGTACCACTGTAGTCGTGGTTTTTGCAGGAAATAATAAAAATAAAAATATTTATACCCCACCCGTCTGGCTGACTTTCCCCAGCCACTCTGGGCGGCTCCCAATCGAGTGTTAAAAACAATACAGCCTTAAATATTAAAAACTTCCCTAAACAGGGCTGTCTTCAGATGTCTTTTAAAGACAGGATAGCTGCTTATTTCCTTCACATCTGATGGGAGGGCGTTCCACAGGGTGGGCGCCACTACCGAGAAGGCCCTCTGTCTGACGTGTTGTGGATAGGGATGTGTGGGGTGGAGCTTGCTTTTCGGCTCATGTGGGATTTCCACGCAAACAGCAGGACTGAATTGGGCTGGGGAACTGGGAGGCAGTTTACCGCAAAAGTGAATTTTGAACTCAGGAGTTCTGCATCCTATCAGTCAGAATGGGGAATTGAAATTGGCCAGTGAGTCCTGATCTCCCCCACTCCGGTAGGCCAAGTTTGACAGATGTGTGGGGCTACTTACCTGTCAATCACCTGACATCACAGCGATACCAGGCGACCAGTTTTTGCCCATGTAATTTGATATCAAAGGCAGCATCAACAACTAGTTGCTTGTCAGGGCTTGCAAAGTGCTGTACTGTTGATCAAGAGTGCATTCAGCCCTGTGTCTTCACCTGCCCCACAGCTGAAGTCACGTTTTTATGTATTTATTATTTAATAAAACGTTATGTAGCGCTTGATTGTTTTAAAAAACCCCTCAAAGCAGTTTTCAAGAAGATAAAGCAAGTAAACTGAGGGAAATAATCACAGCCATGCTTTAAAACACACAAAATACTAAAACCGATTAAAAGTACCTGTACTTTCTAAGCACCTGCGTGGGCTTGTCTAAACTGCAATGCTTTTAGCAGGTGCTGAAAAGAGTTCTGTGAAGTCTGGCCTGTTGTCAATAACAGAGAGTTCCAAAGTGCAGGTCCTGCCACACTAATCATTTGAGTTCTTGCAGATGCTGAACGAGTACCGTATTTTTTGCTCTATAGGACGCACCAGACGATAGGATGCACCTAGTTTTTTTGGGGAGGGGGGACAAGGAAAAAGAAAATTGAATCCCAGAAGCCAGAACACCAAGAGGGATCTGGCTTCTGGGATAGCTGGTCTAGCTTTGTGTGGGATAGCTTTGTGGATGAAGGCTCCCCGTGCCCTGCGGAGGCTTTGCGGGGCCATTCAAAAGCCAGAATCGCTAGAGGGAGCGCTGCGCAGCGCCCCCTCTAGCTGTTCTAGCTTTGCGCCACTAACCCCGAAGCTAGAACAGCAAGACAGTCAGAAGCTAGAATAGCGAGATGGAGCGCTGCATAGCACTCCCTCTCCCTGCTCTGGCTTTGGGCTTAGCCGTGCAGCCTGCATTCGCTCCATAAGACGCACACACATTTCCCCTTACTTTTTAGGAGGGAAAAGTGTGTCTTATAGAGCGAAAAATACGGTATTATAGGGCACCTGCAGTAGTGCCCATTACTCTAATTGAAGCAGTCAAGTGGGCACATGTGGGTTAAGGCGATCTCGTAGGTAAACTGGTCCCTAGTTGTTCAGGGCTTTATGTTCTCATATGATGTGGTGCCGAGGCTTTGCCAAAATGGCCTGGTGGGCCACCAAGTCCCTACCATGGATATTAGCTATTATTAGCAGCTTCTGTTTCCTGAGTGGGTCTGACAAGCCAAATGGCATTGCACGTTATATGACTGTACGCCAGCCTTTTTTATACTAGTTCCTTAAAGTTAAAAACAAAACTGCTCTTGCGCTGTACAGTGGTACCTCGGGTTAAGTACTTAATTCGTTCTGGAGGTCTGTTCTTAACCTGAGGTACCACTTAAGCTAATGGGGCCTCCTGCTGCTTCCGCGCTGCCGGAGCACAATTTCTGTTCTCATCCTGAAGCAAAGTTCTTAACCTGAGGTACTCTTTCTAGGTTAGCGGAGTCTGTAACCTGAAGCGTATGTAACCTGAAGCGTATGTAACCCGAGGTACCACTGTATAGGCATGCGGTATTGCTGGACCCACTGCCCAAGATCTCCATGGCCTCATTCTTCTTCCCCCTCAGGAAACCTCTGCTCTTACGCAATTAAATAATTGTTCCATTTGATCTGCCTATGCTAGTACTCGGAGCATAATAGTCCTTTTCGCTGAGGGTCTCTTCTGTTAATTCAAAATCCATATTTGTATTCTGCTGGTTGGGTTAATCACATTGATTTTCTCTTAATGCTTTGAGCCCTGGGGGGACAGGTATTTTGACACAGCAATCAATGTTTCCTCAGTAAGTCCTGTGGCCGATTGATACCACCATTCGAGAATCTTGACAACACGATCTTATCCATTCATAATCAGAAAAAAAGTCTTGCTGAGTTCAGAGGGACTTACTTCAGGGCAAATGAGTACAGGATTGCACCTTGACTCGGTTTCCACCAAAGCCAGTGGCAAATCGATATCTGCATTTAACAGTTTTCTATGCTTTTATTGGGACTCGGGTGGTGCTGTGGGTTAAACCACAGAGCCTAGGGCTTGCCGATCAGAAGGTCGGCGGTTCGAATCCTTGTGACAGACTGAGCTCCCATTGCTCGGTCCCTGCTCCTGCCAACCTAGCAGTTCGAAAGCATGTCCAAGTACAAGTAGATAAATAGGTACCGCTCTGGCGGGAAGGTAAACGACATTTTCATGCGCCGCTCTGGTTCGCCAGAAGTGGCTTAGTCATGCTGGCCACATGACCTGGAAGCTGTACGCCGGCTCCCTTGGCCAGTAAAGTGAGATAAGTGCCGCAATGCCAGAGTCGGTCATGACTGGACCTAATGGTCAGGGGTCCCTTTACCTTTATGCTTTTATTGCCGTAAACCACTTTGATGTATTTTTTCATGACATGTAAAGGTAAAGGACCCCTGACAGTTAAGTCCAGTCACAGACGACTTGGGGGTTTTACTGGCCGAGGGAGCCGGCGTTTGTACGCAGACAGTTTTTCCGGGTCATGTGGCCAGCGTGACTAAGCCGCTTCTGGCGAAACCAGAGCAGCGCATGGAAATGCTGTTTACCTTCCCGCCGGAGCGGTACCTATTTATCTACTTGCATTTTGATGTGCTTTCAAATTGCTTGGTTGGCAGGAGCTGGGACCGAGCAACAGGAGCTCACCCCGTCGTGGGGATTTGAACCGCCGACCTTCTGATCGGCAAGCCCAAGAAGCTCAGTGGTTTATACCACAGCGCCACCCGTGTCCCTTTCGTGACATGGTGGTATACAAATATTTTCATCAATAAATTATGGAAAGTCCTCACAAGCTGCCTTCACCTTTTCTCCCTGTTCTTATCCAGCTCCTTGGAGATGAGTTGATGCTCGCCCAGTGCTCTTCCCCTTCCCCTTCGTCCTCTTCCTCGCTCCCCGTGGGCCTTGCTACAAAATGGCAGCCAAGCTGTTGCACCGCTGGTATCGGCTCTCCAGGCTCTCGTCCCCCTTGTGCGCCCGAGCTCACGTGGCGTCCGCGGGAAGCAAGATTGTGATGGCCAGAGGGCCGCCCCAAACCCCTTCCGCCCCGTTGACCGCTTTTAGCCTCTCGAGGCCCACAGACAAACTCTCCGTCAAGGAGCAGGCGGACAGGGCACTCCCCGAACGCAGCGAGCTGGAGGACATCATCAACTCGGCGTCCACCGCAGAGGAACTCTTGCACTTGGAGGAGCTTTATGCCGTCAACGCAAACCAAGCAGCCGTTATAATCTCCCGACTCTCCCGTCTAGTGGCGGAGAAAAAACTGGACCCCGACAGCATCTTGCGGGATGTGCGCTTCCAAGACCTGCTTCAGATTATACACAGGCAGGTGGGTTCTGCAGCCTGTAAGTGAAAACAGTCCAGTGGCTGCTTCTTTCTTTCTTTCTTATTTATAGATGCCGTATTTTTCGCTCTATAGGACGCACCGGACCATAGGACGTACCTTGTTTTAGAGGGGGAGAACAAGAAAAAAAAATTCTCCCCCTCTCTGCTCAGCGCACCTTCAGCGAAGCGGCAGGAGAAACGGAGCCCCTTCCATTTCTCCTCCCGCTTGGCTGAAGGGGCGCTGCGCAGCTCTCCCTCTCTCCTGATGCCAGGAGAGTCTTGCTCTCCTGGCTTCAGCGAAAGGAACCTGAAGCCTGCAGAGCGCAGTGGGAACTCGCGCTGTGCTCCGAAGGCTTCAGCGAAAGCAGCGCAAAGCCTCCGGAGCGCGGAGGGAGCGCTCCCTCTGCGCTTTGGAGGCTTCGCGTTGCTATCGCTGAAGCCAAGGAGCCTGCATTCGCTCCATAGGACGCACACACATTTCCCCTTAATTTTTGGAGGGGGAAAGGTGCGTCCTATAGAGCGAAAAATACGGTAGGTAGATAATTTATTACGGTCAAAGACCAGCTTATAAAACACACTTGGGGGTCCAATCCCAGAAGGAAAACATTTAAAACAATGCACAATGATAAATTTAAAATTTATAAATGTGATAAGTGTATAGACACTTAAAACTTTAAGATAAGCTGGCGCAGAGAGATGACTCAGGGTCGCCCATGGAACCGAGTTTGGGGTTTTTCTTAATGAACTAGTTTGGGTCGGGGGATGGTCTGCGCCTACGGATCTGTACACAGAATCTGGCAACCATCCGGGTGGTCTTATGATCTTTGCCTAATAATTTATTATTGTAATATTATATTATTACAAAGCTCAGTGGGTTAATTTGGGCCAATTGTGATCTCTCTAAGCTTGACCTCCCTCATGGGGTTGCTGTGAGGGTAAAATGGGGAGTGGGGGCATGTGGTGTGGTCCTTGGAGGAACACCAGGATGTAAATGTTGTTTTATTTCCCATTCTGAATTTGCTTTCTCGATTCTAACATTGAGCTTTATTCGTTAGAGGCTTATGGTAAGCAGCTAGCTACAAAGAAGGGTGAATTTCATTCAAAATTCATTTATTTGATTTCTATACTGTAGACCTCAGGGCAGTTCATAACATAAAAACACAAGACAAAACCGCCGACTGAAGGCAGCTGTAACTTGCAAAGAGGCTTGCAGTTCCTTGGGCTTCCCCTCGCAAGAACCCCGGGAGGAAAAGTTATTCTTCTGTTTGCAAGTAGTGAATGAGGTCCTCCCTGGTCAAAGTCCAGTTTTCCCAACAGGGACAAATAAAAATTCGTTGTGGCAGGTGAAAGGTAGCCCGTATCAAAATGTATTTCTGCTCTTAGGCCTGAGCTCCTGCAAGACCTTGGGGAAGAAAGGATTTCTCCAGTAGAAGGGTCCCTTAAAAGGAGTTTTCCACGACCCTCCAGTCTAAACTGAATGTACCGTATTTTCTGGCGTACAAGATGACTGGGCGTATAAGACGACCCCCCCAACTTTCCCAGTTAAAATAGAGAGTTTGGGATATACTCGCCGTATAAGACCACCCCTCTTCCAACGCACACCAAATAAAAATTAAAAAAACCAGTCTCCAGTCCGGCTCAGAAATCCGCTCCACTTCCCAGTGGCCGGGGGGGGGCGTGGCCAGGTCCGTTTAAACAGAGGAGCGAGCTGGAGGGCTTCCTCTTTGGCTCGCTTCCTCAATCGCTAGGACGTCGCTGAACTTCTCTCGGTTATTGCTTTTGTCGGACCTGCTGTAGCATTTTGGGGGGATTTTTTACTGCTTTTGTTGAGCCACTCGTGGAATTTGCTAGTGGTCTACTACCGGGAGCAGTTAGGGTCGATCTGTTGCTGGTGATTTGGGGGGGGGGCTTCTGGGGCCAATTTTCAAGCGTATTTCTGCTTCATCTAGAGTGCTAGGCGTCCTCTGATTTAATTTGCTGTCGTTTTGTCCTTTGGTGGGGAGTTGCTGCAGGATTTGCTGTGGTAGCCGGCGTATAAGACGACCCCCGACTTTTGAGAAGATTTTCCTGGGTTAAAAAGTAGTCTTATATGCCAGAAAATACAGTAACTGTCAGATACTGCTGCTGGTTGCTCCTGAGTAACCAGGCAGGACTCCAACCTGTCTTTTACAAGTTTTATTGTGCAAACTATTTACGGTGCAGATCTACAAAGTTCACGTCCGTCTCAGTCACTTGCAGAATCCGGGAGTGGCCCCTTCCGGCTTCTCCCCCAACATAAGAATTTTGGCACCCCAAGCCTCCTCCTCCCCTCCTTGCGATTCACCCTGCTGCGCAAGCTGGGCGACGGAAGTGGCGTGTGTCCTTCCTGGCCAACCCAGCCTAGCGAGGTGAGGCACTGGGGCTCTCGGCAGCATCCTCGAGCCCTTTCCTCGCTTGGCTGGCCCCTTCCCTCTCTTCTCCACTGGAGGTGTGGCTTTTCCCATTGCTGGAAGAGGAACTGCTCCGCAGGAGTTTTGGTGTAGTGATCAGGTGGTGTCAGGGAACTGCCATCGAAGCTAGGGGCGGAGGGAAGGCTCCAGAGTGATGCTGGAGAGGGTCCCAGCAGGGAGAGAGGCAGCCCATCTGCTGGGGAAGGAAATCAGCGTAACACCAGTGGAGAAGGGGGGCAGATGGGGGAATCGGAGAGGAGGCTCCAGGACTCTTCGCGGAGAGAGACCAGCGGAGAGAGTACGGGTCCTCCGCTGCCCACACCCTCCCTGCGCAGAAGACTTCCGCGCAGGGAGAGTAGGAGGAGACTTGGCGTCAAACAGCTTTTATGCTGGAAGAGGTTCAAGAAACGCCCACTGACGGATTCTGCCAGCGACTGAGACAGTCACGATGCTGGAGGCTGTTCAGTCAGAAAGGGTTAACCAGGTAACCTAGCCAGGAGTGGCGGCAACTTACGCACGAGCAACCCCTAAACCCATTACAGGTGGGATTGCTATGAGGAATTATAACAAATATAGAGTAAGCCATCTGTGTCAGCAATGAAAGCATTGCGATGACTGGGTTTAAACTATTTTGATAGGGTTTTTGATCAATCCACACCTCTGCATCCCTGTTCCATTTCTCTTGCTTGACCAGTCATGTACACTGTCAGTTGCTTCGCCAGGCAGTCACCCTGGGTCATCAAAGACAGTGGGCAGTTTCTTTGATGCAGCTTTTCTGATATGTTGATCTTAGGGCCTGGGAATAGTTTCACAGGAAGGTGATAAAGGAGCCTATCACCATGCCATCCTTCTATCCTCTCCTGTTTATGATCTCCGGAGTTTCTCTAATCCTCTCTTATTTACTCTCAGATTATGTATGCATGCTCAGAGTAGTCCTTGTAGTTAAAATAATTTATTTTGATCTAAATTTGTACCCACGTGGGCTTTGTTGAAATGCTCAGAGGAAATCTGATTGGTTCTTACAAACACTCTGTAAAAAGTTCTTTTGTGAATAAAACGACCTTGGCCAAGGGGTGGAGGGACAGAGATTATTATATGCACCCTTCCTGGAGTCTTGCTGGTTCAAGCCTCTTTGTATATTCTTATTAATCAGAGTTCAATCCTTCCTTTACTTTGGGAACGCCTCATTTCGGAGGCTCTCTGTATCCCAATGGCCTGCTCCCTCCCTCCGATGGCAGTCCCCTGACAGTAACAATAAGAGGAAGAAGGCCAGGCCCCAAAAGGCAGTGGAAACACAGGATATGGGTTACAAGGGACTTGGTGGGATAGGACTCCCTGATCCCGAGATGGGAGATGGGGACTGGGGGTGAAGCCTCTGCATCCAGACAAATTTGAGCAGGAGAACATGGGAGCTTGCAGGATCAGGCCAGCGGCCCCTACCTAGTCCAGCATCCTGTTCTCGCACAGGCCTACCAGATGCTCATCATGGGAAACCGGTATCAGGATCCGAGCACAAGAGGTCTCTCCCCATCTGTCCTTTCCAGAAACTGGCATTCAGAATCGGTGCTGCCTCCCAGACGAAGATGGTTGACTATGCAGAACTAGCAAAACGGACCTATAGGATCCGAAATCAGGAGGAAACAAATTTCCAAAGAGATTGGAGCAAATTTATAGAATGTATAAGTAATAACTGTAGAAATTTGAAGACTCTGGCAGGGATGAAATACCGTATTTTTTGCTCTAGAAGACTCACTTTTTCCCTCCTAAAAAGTAAGGGGAAATGTGTGTGCGTCTTATGGAGCGAATGCAGGCTGCGCAGCTATCCCAGAAGCCAGAACAGCAAGAGGGATTGCTGTTTTCTCTGCGCAGCGATCCCTCTTGCTGTTCTGGCTTCTGGGATTCAGAATATTTTTTTTCTCCTCCAAAAACTAGGTGCGTCTTGTGGTCTGGTGCGTCTTATAGAGCGAAAAATACGGTAAATCTTACGACGTAGATAGGATACAATAAGAAATGGTGTAAAAGTAACTGAAGTAAGAAAGCCAGTTGAAGGGAGGGAAGTCAACGCTCGGCAGAGCGTGGGGAAAGAATGTGGGCAAATGACTGTTAAATTTCATTGTATTTTGTTTGCTTGTATTAAAGGAAAACATGGGACGTGGGTGGCGCTGTGGGCTAAACCACAGAGCCTAGGACTTGCCGATCAGAAGGTCGGCGGTTCGAATCCCTGCCACGGGGTGAGCTCCCGTTGCTCGGTCCCTGCTCCTGCCAACCTAGCAGTTCAAAAGCACCTCAAAGTGCAAGTAGATAAATAGGTACCGCTCCGGCGGGAAGGTAAACGGCGTTTCCGTGCGCTGCTCTGGTTTGCCAGAAGCGGCTTAGTCATACTGGCCACATGACCCGGAAGCTGTACGCCGGCTCCCTCGGCCAATAAAGCGAGATGAGCGCCGCAACCCCAGAGTCGGCCATGACTGGACCTAATGGTCAGGGGTCCCTTTACCTGTTTATCAGGTTCCTGTTTACTACATTTGCAGAGACGCTCTGCTTCTGGGAGAGCTAAATATCTTCCTCTTGCTATCACCAATCTTTTTCGTGCAGGGGACTCAGGTATGGAACACGGCTTTGGTGAACCTCTTCAGGAGCCTCGACCTCCTGGGCCTGGAGCGGAGCAGGCCGGAGATGCGCTCGGTGGAGCAGGAGGTGCGCTGGCGGCTGAGGCGCCTGACCTTCAAGAACCTGGCCTTCCTGGCTGAGCACGTGGCCGCCAGCGTCCCCAAGGGACACCCGAGCGAGCTGCTCAGCGACGTGCTGAAGCATCTCGAGCTGCGCTGGACGGAGATTTCGGACGCCAGGACGGTGGTGATGCTGATGTCGAAAGTGGGGCCCCTCTCCCCAGCACTGATGGAGAGACTGGAGGATAAGGTAGGGGCAGGAACCGGTACAGTCCGACCCGGGGGGGGGGCAGGGAGAGGAGATGCACAGGATTTATTTGTTATTAAAATGCAGTTGAATGGCTACGTACAAAGTCAATGAAGCACAGAATACAGTACAGTGGTACCTTGGCTCCCAGATTTTTTAAAAAAGTGTTTACAGTGGTGCCTCACAAGACGAAATTAATTCGTTCCGCGAGTTTTGTCGTCTTGCGATTTTTTTCGTCTTGCGAAGCACGGTGTCGGGAAAGTTTTGGAAAAGCTTCAAAAACCTCAAAAAGCTTTAAAAACCTCAAAAAAGGCTACCACACCGCGTGCTATGAGTTGCTCCTCGAAGTCAAGTCGCAACTGTATTAACGGTGTTAAGAAAAAGGAAACAAACTTGCAAGACGTTTCCGTCTTGCGAAGCAAGCCCATAGGGAAAATCGTCTTGCGAAGCAGCTCAAAAAACAAAAAACCCTTTCGTCTTGCGAGTTTTTTGTCTTGCGAGGCATTCGTCTTGCGAGGTACCACTGTATTAATTTTCCAATAAAAACATCTAATTAACATATCAAGTCCAATAAAAAAATAAATAAAATAAAGTCCAATTGTCTTCCAAATTGTAATAATTTTTGTTTTGGCTTCCCACGGTCTGAATTCCGAAGCGCTTTCAACATCATAGCCCTGCCTCTCATCATCATCAATGTTTTTCATAATTCCATATCCGATTTTCCCCCCTCCACGTTTTGACTCTGGTTCTGCGATCCTCATTCATGTCCGAAAACAGATACTTTTTTCCCTATGGAGTGCAGATTTGTCCGTATATTGCACTCTTTCAGCTGTTTTTGTTTTTTCATCGCACCTCTTCATTTAATTGCATCCAATTTCAAAGTTCTGTCCAGCTCTTTGAGAACTGATATTTTGCCAGCTCCCAAATCGTTGATCTTTCCCGTCCAGGTGTTATCAAAGAAACAGAGAGAAACCTCCTTGTTGATTTATTCTTAAGCAGACTGTTTGCAATGTAGCCATATATCAGACAGTTAACAATTGGCCTTTGGAATCCACCCAATCCCCCCTCCGGGCCCTAGAGGGGGGCTGTCAGAGATCCATTTAGCTCTTGGCTCTCAGACTTAATCCGTACCGGAAGTCCATTCCAAAACCAAGGCATGATTTCCCATACAAAGTAATGCAAAACGGATTAATCCTTTCCAGACTTAAAAACAACCCCTAAAACAGCAATTGAACATGAATTGGGCAGCTGGCTCAAGTAGGACCAATTCAGCCAGCTAGCCCTGCCTGGGGATTATCTAATTGATTTTTGAATTTTGAGTTTTATTGTCATTCATTTTTTATACTGTATTTTATGCTGTCTTTATAATTAAGTGTTTTAAAGTGTTTTAAATTTGTTGTCGGCTGCCCTGAGCCCGGTTTTTGAACCGGGAAGGGCGGGGTATAAATAAAAAATTATTATTATTTATTATTATCTAACAAAACAACTGATCCATAAAATGAAAACAATAAACGAACTGGGTTCCACACAGTCTCAGAAACAAAACGGAAAAGAGCCGCAAAAACAGAAACGCTAAATAAATAGGAAAAACTGACAGACCTCAGCGTAAAACGGAAGTGTGGCACTCAAATTGGAAGCGTAACACTCGAAACGGAGTACGTTCAGCTTCTGAAAAAAGTTCGTAAACTGGAACACTGGGTTTGCAGTGTTTGGGTTCCAAGTTGTTTGAATACCAAGGCGTTTGAGAACCAAGGTACCACTGTACAAAGCAATACATAGTGTAACAATAGAGTAGCTCCGAAAACCAGCCACAACCTGTTGATTTAAACCTGAGAAAATAGAACAGTTTTTTGACCACCTGCCTGTATTATACGAAGCAGGTACCAGGCTAGTGTCATTCTGCATTGGCAGTCCATCTAGGCCAGCCTTTCTCAACCTTTGGGTCCCCAGATGTTGTTGAACTACAACTCCCATCACCCCTAGCTAGCAAGGCCAGAGCTCAGGGATGATGGGAGTTGTAGTTCAACAACATCTGGGGAGCCACAGGTTGAGAACTGCTGATCTGGGCGCTTCACAGACAGGTTTGTGAGGCTGGTGGGAGAGCTTTCTTTTCCCCTTGCATGTGAAAAGAAGGGAGATCCGGTTTCCTCAAAGGCATTTTCCTTTACAACCCCATTTGCAGCTCTTCTAAGCACAGTTCATCGTTCTGAACTAGCTCTTTATCCCCAATATTATTGAACCATATCTCAAGAGGTAGCTCCACCTGGGATTTCCAGCGAAATCATTTTTCTTTTAAAAGATATCAAAGTAAATCAAACCAACTGATACAATAGATACAGCAGAAGTACCAAAACTCATCACAGTGTGCCTGAGAGAGACTTAGGATTAGGTTGGCAAAGTACTAAAGATTATAAGGAAAACAAAATTTCACTTTGTACTGTGGAGGAGAAGTCCTGTGTTGTCTGCCTTAGTTGCGTATAAGATAAAATCGCACCAAACAGCATAGACTTTCATCAGGGTCCTCCTAACCTCTGGCAAATTGTAATTTGTGAGTTAGATTTTCAGCTACTGTGAAACCTTTATACCAAATTTTTTCAGCAGGGGGCCGGTCCACTGTCTCTCAGACCTTGAGGGGGGCCTGACTACCGTATTTTTTGCTCTATAAGACGTACCAGACCACAAGATGCACCTAGTTTTTGGGGGAGGAAAACAAGAAGAAAAAAAATTCTGAATCTCAGAAGCCAGAACAGCAAAAGGGATCGCTGCACAGTGAAAGCAGCAATCCCTCTTGCTGTTCTGGCTTCTGGGATAGCTGCGCAGCCTGCATTCGCTCCATAAGACGCACACACATTTCCCCTTACTTTTTAGGAGGGAAAAAGTGAGTCTTATAGAGCAAAAAATATGGTATATTTTGGAGGGGAAAAGATGAACGAATTCCTATGCCCCACAAATAACTGAGAGATGCATTTTAAATAAAAGGACACATTCTACTCATGTAAAAACACGCTGATTCCCGGACCGGATTTAGAAGGCGATTGGGCAGGATCCTGCCCCCGGGCCTTCTTTGCCTACCCATGCTTTATACCAATGCGAAAGTTGCAAGGAAGGTTTCCATTTGGGGTGAAATATGCCGATAGCGTATCTTCCCCCCGGGTTAGACCTTCATCCATTTTTCACATCCATCATGTTTGTCAACAGAGCCTGGAGTTGGCTGAGCAGTTCACCCCCGAGGACACCCGGAGAGTCGCCGTTGCCTTGGCGATCCAGAACCGCCGGTCCATCCCTCTGCTCCGGGCAATCTCCTACCACTTGGTCCAGAAGCACTTCACCTTCAGCACCAGCATCCTCCTGGACCTGGCTTTCGCCTACGGTGAGCGGCGACTTCCTTTTAAAAAATGGGCGCATCCCTTTAACCCTTCTGCCCAGTAAAGAGTTTTACGCACCAGGAAGCAGAGACAGCATACAGATGCTTCTGCAGACAGCATTCTCCCTTCCCTGGCCACTTGCCATCCATGGTGGAGGGGCTGGAGAGGGTGTGTAATAAATTATTATTATTATTATTATTATTATTATTATTATTATTATTATTAATATCATCCCATCTGGCTGGGTTTCCCCAGCCACACTGGGCAGCTCCCAACAGAATATTAAAAATACAGTGGTACCTCGGGTTAAGAACTTAATTCGTTCTGGAGTTCTGTTCTTAATCTGAAACTGTTCTGAACCTGAAGCACCACTTTAGCTAATGGGGCCTCCTGCTGCTGCTGCCGGAGCACGATTTCTGTTCTCATCCTGAAGCAAAGTTCTTTGTAGAAGCCGCCCAGAGTGGCTGGGGAAACCCAGCCTGATGGGTGGGGTACAAATAATAAATTATTATTATTATTATTATTATTATTATTATTATTATTATTATTAATCCGAGGTACTATTTCTGGGTTAGCGGAGTCTGTAACCTGAAGGGTCTGTAACCTGAAGCGTATGTAACCCGAGGTACCACTGTATTCGGTTGGGAGCCGCCCAGGGTGGCTGGGGAAACCCAGCCAGATGGGTGAGGTATAAATAATAAATTATTATTATTATTATTATTATTATTATTATTATTATTATCCCGGCTCCTCTTCTGCAGTTGGCATCTTTTTCTCTCAACTGCTGTTTCCTCCTCTCTGCTTCAGGGAAACTGGGTTTCCACCAGACCCAGGTCTTCCAAAAGATCGCCGCAGACCTCCATCCCCGCGTGCCAGAGCTGTCCCCTGGGGACGTGGTGCGCTGCCTGAAGTCCTTCGCTTACCTCAAGTGGCTTAACCTGCCCCTCTTTGAGGCCTTTGCACAGGTGAGTAAGGGGCAGAGGTGGAGGCAAACCCCCACGTCCCATGGCCCTGTTCCTTTGAGCCAGCGTGGTGTAGTGGTTAAGAGCGGTGGACTCGTAATCTGGTGAACCGGGTTCGCTTCCCCGCTCCTCCACATGCAGCTGCTGGGTGACCTTGGGCCAGTCACACTTTTCTGAAGTCTCTCAGCCCCACTCACCTCACAGGGTGTTCGTTGTGGGGGAGGAAGGGAAAGGAGAATGTTAGCCGCTTTGAGACTCCTTCGGGTAGTGATAAAGCGGGATATCAAATCCAAACTCTTCTTTGACTCATCAGTGCCAGGCTGTGAAGCCTGTTTTAGTTTGAGGGCTGTGTTTTCCCATGGGCAGCCTCCTAGGAGCCACTGACTGGGAGTAGCCGCAGGGACCACATAACACCGGTCCTGAGAGATCTGCATTGGCTCCCAGCACGTTTCCGAGCACAATTCAAAGTGTTGGTGCTGACCTTGAAAGCCCTAAACAGCCTCAAAGGCCCAGTAGACCTGAAGGAGCGTCTCCACCCCCATCGTTCTACCCAGACGCTGAGGTCCAGCGCCGAGGGCCTTCTGGCGGTTCCCTCATTGCGAGAAGATAATTTTTCATAATTATCCTTAAATAAATTCACATTTTTGGCAGTCATGTTAACCCCTAAATATTTCACTTTCTTAACCAATGTTAGTCCTGTCTCCTCCTGAAACTTCTCTCTCTCATTCACAGTTAAATTTTTCTCTGAATCCTTAGTTTTCATCTTATTCAACTTAAAACCTGCTACCTGTCCGAATTCTTGAATCAGTTCCAATACTCTTTTAGTACAATGTTTTTTTACAATGTGTTTAAAACCAAAATTGTGTTTGGGTAGAAACTGTTTCTCAGGCGGCTAGTCCTAGTCTTTATATTTATGGCTAAACTGTAACCGATTGAAATGAATGAACTCAATTGCTTTCCCCCTGGGCTTCTTTTCTTAGCATACCGTGGACAACGCGGAAAAATACTCCCTGGTCCACCTTAGCAACGTCGTCCTCGCTTTTGCTCGCTTGAACTTCCATCCGAGCTGCAGAGACGCCTTCTATAGCACAGTAAAGTCCTTTATTCAATTTGGGAGGGCAGAGGGAGGGGAGAATGTAGCCATCCGCTGGGGATGCTACAGCTGAGATTCCTGCATTGCAGGGGGTTGGACTAGATGACCTGGGGAGGTCCCTTCCACCTCTGCGATTACATGATTCTAAGTAGGTTCTCAAATGCCAGCCTAGAGGTATTCCGCCCTGCCCAAGAGACTAACATCCTATCCCCTTTTGATTGTGTTTGTAGGAGGGGAAGGAGGGTTACACAATTCAAAGTGTTGGTGCTAACCTTTCAAGCTCTAAACCACCTCGGTCCTGTATACCTGAAGGAGCGTCTCCACCCCCATCGTTCAGCCCAGACACGGAGGTCCAGCGCTGAGGGCCTTCTAGTGGTTCCCTCATTGCGAGATGTGAGGTTACAGGGAACCAGGCAGAGGGCCTTCTCGGTGGTGGCACCCGCCCTGTGGAACACCCTCCCACCAGATGTCAAAGAGAAAAATAACTATGTTTTAGAAGACATCTGAAGTCAGCCCTGTTTAGGGAAGCCTTTAATGTTTAATAGATTATTGCATTTTGGTGTTTTGTTGGAAGCTGCCCAGAGTGGCTGGGGAAACCCAGCCAGATGGGTGGGGTATAAATATTATTATTATTATTATTATTATTATTATTATTATTATTATTTTCTAGGGGTTTGTTATGACCTTGTTTGTATTATGTACAGTGGAACCTTGGTTTTCGAAAGTCTCGGAAGTTTCGGTTTCCAAACGCCGAAACCCCGGAAGTTACTGCTTCGGTTTTCAAACATTTTGGAGGTCGAATGGTCTTCTGGAATGGATTACGTTTGAAAACCAAGGTTCCACTGTATTTTGTGTTTTTATCTTGTATTCTTATGCTGTGAACCGCTCTGAGATCTACGGATGAAGGGCAATATACTACTACTACAACTACTACTGGGGACACGGGGGGCGCTGTGGGTTAAACCACAGAGCCTAGGACTTGCCGATCAGAAGGTTGGCGGTTCGAATCCCCGCAACGGGGTGAGCTCCCATTGCTCCATCCCTGCTCCTGCCCACCTAGCAGTTCGAAAGCACATCAAAGTGCAAGTAGATAAATAGGTACTGCTCCGGCGGGAAGGTAGACGGCGTTTCCGTGTGCTGCTCTGGTTCACCAGAAGCGGCTTAGTCATGCTGGCCACGTGACCCGGAAGCTGTACGCCGCTTCCCTCCGCCAGTAAAGCGAGATGAGCGCCAGAACCCCAGAGTCGTGTGTGACTGGACCTAATGGTTAGGGAGCCCTTTACCTTTACTACTATTAAGTAAAGATAAAGGTACCCCTGCCCGTACGGGCCAGTCTTGAGAGACTCTAGGGTTGTGCGCCCATCTCACTCAAGAGGCCGGGGGCCAGCGCTGTCCGAAGACACTTCCGGGTCACGTGGCCAGCGTGACAAAGCTGCATCTGGCGAGCCAGAGCCGCACACGGAAACGCCGTTTACCTTCCCGCTGGTAAGCGGTCCCTATTTATCTACTTGCACCCGAAGGTGCTTTCGAACTGCTAGGTTGGCAGGCGCTGGGACCGAACAACAGGAGCGCACCCCGCCGCAGGGATTCGAACCGCCAACCTTTCGATCGGCAAGCCCTAGGCACTGAGGCTTTTACCCACAGCGCCACCCGCGTCCCGGTTTTACTACTATTACTACTACTACAAATAATAACCCGCTTCTTCCTCCTTTCCAGGTCCACCGAGGGATGGAGAACCACTTGGATGACTTAGATCCCTACCTGCTTCTGGACCTGGTGTGGTCCCTCTGCGTTCTGCAACAAGCGAAGGCTTCTCATCTGCAAAAAGTTTTGGAGCCGGAGTTTCGCGCTCGCTTCTTAGGTATGAGGGGACGAGTGACCTGGGTGGGGAGGAGCATCCAAGCACCAGGAAAACTGCTTCCTAGCAGTGGGCACTCTGACCCTACCCTGGCCACGGACCCCTTTCAGATGCCCCTTCCCTTCACATTTCAGGACCGACCTGGAGTTGGGAATCTGACTGCTAGGTGGCGCTGCTCCCCAAGGATTTTGGCACAGAGCTCATATATTATCTAAGGCTCCATCTGTGCCCTACATTTAAAGCAGCGTCACGCCGCTTTTGAGCAGCCATGGCTTCCTCACCCCGCAAAGAATTCTGGGAACTGTAGTTCTGTAGGGTGCTGAGAGTTCTTGGGAGACATCTGAGGATAGGATAGGATAGGATAGGATAGGATAGGATAGGATAGGAGCGGCTGCCTATGGGGCCCTGTATAGCCCTTCTCCAGCTCAGACCCCACTGAAACGACTGAGCTATGCACAGCGCTCATGCTCTAGGTTAGCGCAAAGAAAGTACCTGCTGTGTTGGGTCCCATCTTTATTCATTCATCTTGCTATTTCATTATTATTATTATTATTATTATTATTATTATTATTATTATTATCACTAGTATCCTGCCCTATACCCATAGATCTCTGGGTGGTTCACAGCATAAAATTACAATGCAAAAACAAAATATGTACTAGAAACAAAAAAACCCAAAGAAGACCCAAGAACACCTCTTCCACTAAAATAATAATAATAATAATAATAATAATAATAATAATAATAATAATAATGGACCCAGAGGCAACCTCCTCTTCCCCTGATGGGGCTGAGAGTGGAGCACCTGCAGTAGATGGTTCCTCCATCACCTCAGGAGCCAGAGCAGATTCAGCTGGTGCCTGCACCTGAGGATCCAGCACAGGTGAGGACCCTTATGCCTCAGCCCCGGCTCAGCCGGTCCTGGAGGCGGGGACTTCTGTGCAGGCTGGGATCCCTCAGGTTCAGCCTCTGAATCCGATTCCCAGGCCATCACAACAGGGCTTTAAAGGTTAAAACCAGCACCTTAAACCTGATCCTGTACTCCACCAGGAGCCAGTGCAGCCGGTATTCGTTAAAGAAATTGGAGTTCTTGTTGAAAATACACTGAAAAGGATATACCAAGAGCTCTGGCCACAAGTTTCAATATAAGGAATAATTCCTACTCAAGAGTTGAAAAGAAAAACGTGTGTATTCTGCTAAGAATAACAGTTAGAAGCTAATAGTAAATTTAAACACAGCGTGTAAGTGCGATAGTTTTAAGGTAATAGTAAATTTAGATACAACGTTTAAGTGCAGAAATAATGTAGTTTCAAATATGCAGTGATATAGTATAAAGGTACATAAAATACCAGTACACAAGGAAAACGCACAGAGAAACGCAAGAAAACTTGGATTCAATTATCTAAGACGCATGTCGAAAAAGAAACATAAAAGAATTAAATGATATAGACTTCCAACAGTTATAGTTCTCAAAAAACCGAGCTGAAGAAGGCGTTTACTCCGAAACAGGGCCCTGTCCTGGCCACCACTACTGAGTCGTACATCTGATTCACACTCCAGATACTCCTTTTTGGCCCTATTTGATTCTTCATTCTTTATTCTGATTTTATACAATATGGACTCTTTTTGACTGCCATTGAGACTTGTATAAAACAATTGTTGTGTACTGGTATTTTATGTACCTTTATACTATATCACTGCATATTTGGAACTACATTATTTCTGCACTTAAACGTTGTATCTAAATTTACTATTACCTTAAAACTATCGCATTTACACGCTGTGTTTAAATTTACTATTAGCTTCTAACTGTTATTCTTAGCAGAATACACACGTTTTTCTTTTCAACTCTTGAGTAGGAATTATTCCTTATATTGAAACTTGTGGCCAGAGCTCTTGGTATATCCTTTTCAGTGCAGCCGGTATAGCACCGGGTGAATGTGATCCCGCGGCCAGGACCCCGTAAGGAGTCTCGCCGCGGCATTCTGCACCATTCTGCACTGTTTTCTTTCTCTCTTCCTTTCCCTTCCTCCACCTGCGGCAGACGACCCCTCGGCCAGAGGGCACAACTACCGGCTCAAACTGATCCACGTCAACACCGCCGCCTGCCTGGAGTGCGCCGACTACGCAGGGCCCCTCCTGCCGCCGGAGGCCCTGGGCAGCAAGGAGCTCCAGGGGGGCAGGAAGCTCACCCCCCTTCAGAGCAGCCTCAGGGAGGTGCTGCAGGTGGTTGCAGGAGACCCGGCGAAAGTGCGCTTTGAGGTGGACACCGACTGCGGCTGGCTGCTTGGTGAGCCCCACTCTTCGTGCTGTTGTAGGGGGCAGTGTGGGGCACTGGAGGGCAGGCCGTTTGCAGAGGAAAATATCTGTGGAGGCCTCCTCTTCGCATGGCAACATCTTGCCCCACCTACAGAAGGGTCCCCTTAGCCGTTGGGTGACAGGGAGGGGGCGCATTCTTGTCCCAGGGGGCAAGATCTCTACAGTGGTACCTCGGGTTACAGACGCTTCAGGTTACAGACGCTTCAGGTTATAGACTCCTCTAACCCAGAAATAGTGCCTCGGGTTAAGAACTTTGCTTCAGGATGAGAACAGAAATCGAGTGGTGGCAGCAGGAGGCCCCATTGGCTAAAGTGGTGCTTCAGGTTAAGAACAGTTTCAGGTTAAGAACGGACCTCCGGAACGAATTAAGTTCTTAACCCGAGGTACCACTGTATCTCACACCACCCCACAGCCAAGTTGGGGGGTGGCACTTGGGTCCATAGGTTATGAATATTGTAGTAGTGTTTTATAAGGGCACAGGTGGCGCTGTGGTCTAAACCGCCGAGCCTCTTGGGTAGGGGTCAGCAAACTTTTTCATCAGGGGGCCAGTCCACTGTCCCTCAGACTTTGTGGGGGGCCGGACTATTTTTTTTTGGAGGGAAATGAACAAATTCCTATGCCCCACAAATAACCCAGAGATGCATTTTAAATCAAAGCACACATTCTACTCATGTAAGAACACGCTGATTCCTGGACTTTCCGCGGGCCAGACTGAGAAGACAATTGGGCCCCGGGCCTTAGTTTGCCTACCCATGCTCTTGGGCTTGCCGATCAGAAGGTCGGCGGTTCGAATCCCTGTGACGGGGTGAGCTCCTGTTGCTCTGTCCCAGCTCCTGTTGACCTAGCAGTTCGAAAGCACACCAGTGCAAGTAGATAAATAGGTACCGCTGTGGCGGGAAGGTAAAATGTGTTTCCATATGCTCTGGCCTCCATCACAGTGTCCCCTTGTGCCAGAAGCGGTTTAGTCCTGTTGGCCACATGACCCGGAAAGCTGTCTGTGCACAAACGCTGGCTGCCTTGGCCTGAAAGCTAGATGAGCGCCGCAACCCCATAGTCGCCTTTGACTGGACCTAACCGTCCAGGGATCCTTTACCTTTACCTTACCTTAGTAGTACCTTGTGGATCCAATAACAGGACCTTTGCTGCATTACTGCTACTATTATTATTATTCATTTACTGCTTTGTGTTTTAAGGAAAAAATATCAGGGTGGTTTACGACGCATTATAGAATCATAGAACTGTAGACCACAACCTCCCAACAGAGACTATTTTACTATCAAACAGCTCTCAGTCGGAAAGTTTTATTGATGTTTAGTCCTTTCTTGTCACTTGAAATCATCGGTTTGAGTCCTACCCTGTAGCGCAGGAGAAAACGAGCTTGTTGCCTCTTCCATGTGACATCAAATAAAATAATTCAAGCTTCAGATTCAAGCTTCGAGGGAAATACAGTGGTGCCCCACAAGACGAATGCCTCGCAAGACGAAAAACTCGCTAGACGAAAGGGTTTTCCGTTTTTTGAGTCGTTCCGCAAGACGAATTTCCCTATGGGCTTGCTTCGCAAGACGAAACGTCTTGCGAGTTCTTGCGAGTTTGTTTCCTTTTTCTTAAAGCCGCTAAGCCGTTAATAGCCGCTAAGCCGTTAATAGCCGCTAAGCCGTTAATAGCCGCTAAGCCGCTAAGCCGTTAATAGCCGCTAAGCCGCCAATAGCCGTGCTTCGCAAGACGAAAAAACCGCAAGACGAAGAGACTCGCGGAACATATTAATTTCGTCTTGCGAGGCACCACTGTATTTCAGATCCGTTACTAAGGGACATTTTGCTTTCCCCATATTTATTTACCTTCTTAATTTACTGTTCTGTCCCATAGCCGAAGAACTCCAGGAAGCCAGTGGGGTGTAGTGGTTAGACGGTTCTCAACCTGTGGGTCCCCAGCTGTTGTTGGACTACAACTCCCATCACCCCTGAGCTCTGGCCTTGCTAGCTAGGGGTGATGGGAGTTGTAGTTCAACAACACCTGGGGACCCACAGGTTGAGAAAGGCTGGGTTAGAGTGTCAGACTAGGAGCTGGGAGATCAGGCTAGCTTCATAGACGTTGCCTTGCAGCGAGTTGTTCGGGGTGATTCCCAAAACAAAACAAAGCAACCCAATTAATCAGCAGGGGGGAATCTACACCAGGTGTCCCCAGTGGCCATTTTTGCTAAGCCATGCCCACCTAACCAATATATGAGACGCAGGGCAGGTAATGGGTTTGAAAGCCCTGCCGATCGGCTGGTCCATGGGGCCTGAAGAGCCCCTGCCCACAGGAGAATTGCCAGCTCAGAAGGGACTTTTCTTTTCCGTCCGCAGATGCCGAGATGGTGCTTAACGCAGACAACCAGCCCTTGCCTGTAGCAGACTTCACAGCTCCTGCCCAGGCCCAGTCCGAGGGGTCTAAACATCTCCCGCCCGGGGCCAGAAGGTGAGTCTTCAGGGGCTGTTGGTTAGGGCAGCGCTTTCTCAAACCTGAGCCCTGGCAGGACCAGTGCTCAGGGATGATAGGAGTTGTAGTCCTGGTGAAATAATAATAATAATAATAATAATAATAATAATAATAATATTTATGCATGCATGCATGCATGCATGCCTCGCCCATCTGGCTGGGTTTCCCCAGCTACTCCGGGCAGCTTCCAACACAATATTAAAATACAGTAATGCACCAAACATTAAAAGCTTCCCTAAACAGGGCTGCCTTCAGATGTCATCTGAAAGTCTGGTAGTAGTTGTTCTCTTTGACATCTGGTGGGAGGGTGTTCCACAGGGCGGGCGCCACCACTGAGAAGGCCCTCTGCCTGGTTCCCTGTAGCTTTGCTTCTTGCAATAAGGGAACCGCCAGAAGGCCCTCGGAGCTGGTCCTCAGTGTCCAGGCAGAACGATGGGGGTGGAGACGCTCCTTCAGGTACATAGTACCAAGGCCGTTTAGGGCTTTAAAGGTCAGCGCCAACTTTGAATTGTGCTCGGAAACGTACTGGGAGCCAATGCAAATCTCTCAGAATGTGTTATTTGGTACCGGCGGCCGCTCCCAGTCCCCAGTTTAGCTGCCGCATTCTGGATTAATTGCAGTTTCCGGGTCACCTTCAAAGGTAGCCCCACGTAGAACGCGTTGCAGTAGTCCAAGTGGGAGATAACTAGAGCATGTACCACTCTGGCAAGACAGTCTGCGGGCAGGGGGGGTCTCATCCTGCGTACCAGGTGGAGCTGGTAGACAGCCACCCTGGACACAGAATTAACCTGCGCCTCTATGAACAGCTGTGAGTCCAAAATGACTCCCAGGCTGCGCACCTGGTCCTTCAGGGGCACAGTTACCCCATTCAGGACCTCCACACCTGCCCACCTCCTGTCCCCCCAAAACAGTACTTCTGTCTTGTCAGATTCAACCTCAATCTGTTAGCCGCCATCCATCCTCCAACCACCTCCAGACACTCACAGAGGACCTTCTCTGCCTTCACTGGTTCTGATTTGAAAGAGAGGTAGAGCTGGGTATCACTCGCATACTGATGAACACCCAGCCCAAACCCAGCCCTACTGGTCTTCATAAGCATTGCTTCTTCCAGCGGTGGGGGCTAGTAGCACTTTGGCACAGAACCCGCCGGCCGCACACTGATTTAAATTTCCACAAGCCATGGACCCCCTGGCCTAATCCTTGTGGGTTTTCTCCACCCATCCTTAGAAAGGGCGTGTTGCAGACATTGACTAAAGCTTGCCTAAGGGGCATTTATGGTCAGTGGCCTCCCTGGCAGCCAGGCAGGTGCTCCTCAAAAGGCAGAAGATATTCTTGGGAGTGCATGATGGTGCTGAGTTCTGTTTTCTCTCTCCCCTTCCCACCCCAAACTCTCTTGCAGGCTCGCCTTTCTCGGATGGGAGTTCCCAAACTTCAGCAACCGGAGCAAAGACCTGCTGGGGCGATTCGCAATGGCCCGGCGCCACGTCCAAGCCTCCGGCTTCCTGGTTGTTGATGTGAGTTGCTGGGCTGTGGGTGGGTGAATTCCGCGATTCCTCCACGTTCTATTACTATTACTTCTCTTGATCTGGACAGTATACAGTGGTACCTCGGGTTACAGACGCTTCAGGGTACAGACGCTTCAGGTTACAGACTCCGCTAACCCAGAAATAGTACCTCAGGTTAAGAACTTTGCTTCAGGATGAGAACAGAAATCGTGCAGTGGCGGCGTGGTGGCAGCAGGAGGCCCCATTGACTCATGTTCAGCTTGTGGTCCACGAACACCAACAACAACAAATAATTTACAACAACAACAAATTTGTACCCCACCTATCTGACGGGGTAGCTTCCAGTATATATAAAACCATAATAAAACTTTAAACCTTAAAAAGCTTCCCGATACAGGGTTGCCTTCAGGTGTCTTCTAAAAGTCAGATAGTTGTTTATTTCCCTGACGTCTGATGGGAGGGCGTTCCACAGGGCGGGCGCCACCACCGAGAAGGCCCTCTGCCTCTGTCTACGCGGGGTGTGCCCTTGAAGCTGTCCCAGAAACGCCAGCGGGTGCAGAATGCTGCAGCGAGGCTCCTCACAGGGTCTTTGCCATGGGAGCATATTCACCCAGTGCTTTTCCAGCTGCACTGGCTCCCGGTGGAGTACAGGGTCAGGTTCAAGGTGCTGGTTTTGACCTTTAAAGCCCTTCACGGCCTAGGACCCTCGTACCTACGGGACCGCCTCTCCCAGTATGCCCCACGGAGGACCTTAAGGTCCATAAATAGCAACACCCTAGAGGTCCCGGGCCCTAAGGAAGTTAGATTAGCCTCAACCAGAGCCAGGGCTTTTTCAACACTGTCTCCGGCCTGGTGGAACGCTCTGTCCCACGAGACTAGGACCCTTCAGGATCTGATTTCTTTCTGCAGCGCCTGTAAGACAGAGTTGTTCCGCCTGGCCTTTGGCTTAGAATCAATTTGATTCCCTCCCTCCCTCTCTTTCTTTTTTCCTTTCTCCTCCTGTGATGAGGCTGCATCCTAATGTTGTATTTTAATCTTGTTTTTTAAGTTGTATTTTAATCAACTTGTTTTTATTATTGGTTGCTAGCCGCCCTCAGCCTGGTCTTGGCTGGGGAGGGCGGGATATAACTAAAATTTATTATTATTATTATTATTATTATTATTATTATTATTATTATTATTAATGGGCAGGTGCAAAGTCTCTGTGCATATGGGACCCTTCTATAGGAGCCTCCCAGAACTGGTGAGGGCAAGGCCGAGCTTCTAGCAAGAGAGTAAAAGAAAAGGGCATATGCAAATGCCCTTGATTTGCGTCACGGTGGGCAGGATTATTGTAGGGGGGGGCAGCCTGCCTTTGCCCAGTTTAGGATGGAGATACGACTGGAGCACTCCCACCCCGTTCTGCGCCCCTCCCCTGTTCTCCCCCACCAGGGAATGGTGGAAAACCCTGCGTCCGCTCGCCCCAGTTCCCCAGGAGTGGCTTGGAGCAGGGGAAGCGCCGCCATTCCTCCTGGCTCTTGACCGCTCTCTCTCTCTTCCTCTCTGGCGTCAGGCTGCCCGCTGGAGGGCTCCAGGGGTGGGGGTGGGGGGAAGAGAGGGGGGGGCAGAGGCTGCACTCAAACAGCGATCATACATTATTTAGCTCCTGGGAAGCAATTATAGCTCTGCAGTCCTCGGCACCCCCTGCTCTGCTCTCCGGCAGCTTGGAGGAAAGGGCAAAGGGGGTGGGGGGGTGGAGAGGTGTCGGATGCAGACACAGTTGACGCCTCCCCCCCACCCCCGTTGGGGGCCAGGAGAGGAGGGGGAGCCCAGGCCAGGCACCCTCCAACAGGCCCCCGCTTGCTCTGTATAGCCTTGACTGAGCTCTGAACTGCCTTCCCTGTGGTTCTGTGTGTAAGAGAGAGAGTCTGCTTTTTGCAGATCAGCCTCTGCCAACCTGGTGCCCCCAGCAGCGCACCACAGCCGTGCTGGCTGGTCCTCTTTGGAGTTGCAGTCCAGAACAACTCAAGGGCACCCGGTTGGCAAAGGCGGCTGTGGATAAATTGGCTCCAGTCTTGCAAAGAAGACTGCTTTACCCCTTCTCCTACTTTGGGTGTAATCTTCGACACCTCCCTTTCCATGGAGGCGCAGATTGCAGCTATAGCAAAGGCGGCATTTTTTCATCTCCGCCAAGCTAAGCAGTTGGCTCCTTATCTCTCTCGCCCTGACCTAGCCACTGTGATCCACGCGACGGTCACCTCTAGACTGGATTATTGTAACTTGCTCTACGTGGGGCTGCCCTTGAGACTGACCCAGAAACTCCAGCGGGTGCAGAATGTCATGGCGAGACTCCTTATGGGGTCTTCGCTGCGAGATCACATTCATCCGGTACTATACCAGCTGCACTGGCTGAAGTACAGGATCAGGTTTAAGGTGCTGGTTTTAACCTTTAAAGCCCTATATGGCCTAGGACCCTCGTACCTACAGGACTGCCTCTCCTGGTATGTCCCATGGAGGACCTTACGGTCTTCAAATAAAAAAATCTTGAAGGTCCCAGGCCACAGAGAGGTTAGGCTGGCCTCAACCAGAGCCAGGGCTTTTTCGGCCGTGGCCCCGATCTGGTGGAACGCTCTGTCCCAAGAGACTGGGGCCCTGTGGGACTTGACATCTTTCCGCAGGGCCTGCAAGACAGAGCTGTTCCACCAGGCCTTTGGCCAAGGCACAGCCTGACCCCCTCCTTCGGTAATCCTCACAGAACTCTAGCCCAATGGTTGCCATTAATTTGATTTTGAATTGATTTTAGAATGAATGGATTTTAGAATGCTGTGTTACTTTTATTGTTGTTAGCCGCTCTGAGCCCGGCTTCAGCTGGGGAGGGTGGGATATAAATAAAAAATTATTATTATTATTACTATTATTTGAAGGATGGCAGATGCTGTGTGTGAGACCGAGCAGATCAGAGCAATTTTAGAGTCTTGTTCTTATGTTATGGATTCAAACTGTAGAATCATAGAGTCGGAGGTCATTTAGCCCAGCCCCCTGCAATGCAGGAATCTTTTGCCCAACGTGGGGCTCAGACCCACAACCCTGAGACTGAAAGTCTCATGCCCTACTGAGCTATCCCAGCCGTCCATACAGGGTTACTATCTCTCCCTAACCTAACTCACAGGGTTGTTGTGAGGTTAGAGGCAAGGTGGGTGATTGTCCACAAATGCAACCCTGAGCTATGTGCTCATTGCTATCCTTTTTCTCCAAGCAGCATACATGGTCTTTCCCCTTCCTCGTTTAATCTCCGCAACAACCCTGGGGAGTGGGGAAACCCGTGTACGCCGCCTTGAGCCCCTTGGAGGAAAACGATGGGATATAAACACAGTCAATAAAAATGTATTGGGTGAGGCTGCTGATCATAGGGCCCTGGACTGGTAGAGCATGAGACTTTAATGGCTGGGTTGTGGGTTCGAGACCCACGTTGGGCAAAACATTCCTGCGTGGCAGGGGGTTGGACTGGATGACCCTTGTGGTCCCTTCCAAGTCTGTGATTCTACGATTAGAGCCGTGTCACGATACGATAATACGATACGATAATCTTTATTGTCATTATCCCATACAGAACAACGAACACACAGGACAGAACACACAGGATTAGGACTTGCATGCTCTTTCAGGTCAATCCCCAAATTTGTGCTTTGAATGTGTAAGTTCAGGGGTCGCCACTTGTTGTTGTTGTTGTTGTGTAGTCATTCAGTCATGTCCGACTCTTTGTGACCCCCTGGACCAGAGCACGCCAGGCACTCCTGTCTTCCACCGCCTCCCGCAGTTTGGTCAAACTCATGTTGGTAGCTTCAAGAACACTATCCAACCATCTTGTCCTCCATCGTCCCCTTCTCCTTGTGCCCTCCATCTTTCCCAACATCAGGGTCTTTTCCAGGGAGTCTTCTCTTCTCCTGAGGTGGCCAAAGTCTTGGAGCCTCAGCTTCAGGATCTGTCCTTCCAGTGAGCACTCAGGGCTGATTTCCTTCAGAATGGAGAGGTTTGATCTTCTTGCAGTCCATGGGACTCTCAAGAGTCTCCTCCAGCACCAGAATTCAAAAGAATCCATTCTTCAGTGATCAGCCTTCTTTATGGTCCAGCACTCACTTCCATACATCACTACTGGGAAAACCATAGCTTGAACTATACGGACCTTTGTCGGCAAGGTGATGTCTCTGCTTTTTAAGATGCTGTCTAGATTTTCTCCCAAGAAGCAGGTGTCTTTTAATTTCGTGACTGCTGTCACCATCTGCAGTGATCAGGGAGCCCAAGAAAGTAAAATCTCTCACTGCCTCCATTTCTTCCCCTTCTGTTTGCCAGGAGGTGATGGGACCAGTGGCCATGATCTTCGTTTTTTTGATGTTGAGCTTCAGACCATATTTTGGGCTCTCCTCTTTCACCCTCATTAAAAGGTTCTTTAGTTTCTCCTCACTTTCTGCCAACACGGTTGTGTCATCTGCATATCTGAGGTCACCACAGGCTTATCTAAAAAAGCAAAAAGCACATGCGCTTTGCTCTGATTCCCAAAACTGCTGAAGACAGCAGCCCGTCCCTGTCTCTGCATCCTGCCAATGAACACCGTTTTTGTGTGAGGCCACTTAACCCTCCGGCCATCAATGTTTCAGCCCTTAATCTGTTTGCTCCAACTCTACTGCATTTTCCCACGGCCCACCGATCCTCCGGCTTTCATTCCTCCAGGTGCCGGCCAGCCGCTTGTTTGTACAAAGTTGGGTGGAAAGTTGAGGCATTGAGAGTCACCAGGGTGGAAGGGGACAGAGATTATCGCCGGCCGGCTGTCTGGGTAGACCGTGGCACCGTTCCCTGCCAGCCCCACTGGCTCAGAGCCACTCTGGATAATCCCAACGTGCGTAGAAGCCAAGGTGGCTGCGAGATGCTCACGGCGAAGCGCTTCTGATCAGGAAAACACGCACAGACACAACCCAGTCTGGAAGCCAAGCCTTGTGAGGAACAGTCGAGGGAGTTGCGTATATCAACCCTTCCCCAAAGGCTGGGGTTTAACGACTCCCATCTATCGGTGTCTAAAGAAGCCTCTTTAATTCTGTCGCAATTATGTGATACTAACTGGGTTATGTCGCTTGCTATTGAAATGCCTGAATACTGAACAGATTCTGAACAACTACAGAGCTGATGTTTCATAAATGAATATGAGAAGCTTTGGCTGATCTTCTCTGTCCAGGAATAGATGCAATGCCCAGCAGGGCTTTTCTAGCTGAGGCCTGGCCTAGTTTCTGAGCACAGTTTAAAGTGTCGGTGCTGACCTTTAAAGCCCTAAACGGCCTCGGTCCAGTATATCTGAAGGAGCGTCTCCACCCCCATTGTTCTGCCCGGACACTGAGGTCCAGCGCCAAGGGCCTTCTGGCCGTTCCCTCCCTGCAAGATGTGAGGTTACAGGGAACCAGGCAGAGGGCCTTCTCGGTGGTGGCGCCTGCCCTGTGGAACGTCCTCCCACCAGATGTCAAAGAGAAGAATAACTACCAGACTTTTAGAAGACATCTGAAGGCAGCCCTGTTTAGGGAAGCTTTTAATGTTTAACAGACCACTGTATTTTAATACTTTGTTGGAAGCCGCCCAGAGTGGCTGGGGAAACCCAGCCAGGTGGGTGGGGTATAAATAAATTATTATTATTATAATTATTATAATTATTATCTCCTCTCCTCTTTCTCTCTTCCCCTCCACCTGTTGCAGGTTCCCTATTACGAATGGCTTGACCTGAAGTCGGAGTGGCAGAAGACGGCCTACCTCAAAGACAAGATGGGCAAGGCGGTGGCTGAAGAAATGGCAAAATAGGGAGAACAAAAGACACACACGCAAGGGCAGTTGCCGGATTAACTGCTGGGAGGGAGGGAATCTGCCTGTCCTCGTCAACAGCCACCTTGGCGATGCTCTCAAGGGAAGTGGCCGGGAGCATCTCTGGACGCATGGAGGGGGCCTCTTCATCCATGTATATAGATGTGCATTTGAATAAACGGTCTATTGTACAGTCCAGGTCACACTTTCGGCTGGCTGTTCCGCTCCTGGCCTGGCTGATGAAAGAAAGAGAGTTGCTTCGGAATCCGTGTGTTGAAAGAAGCCTTTTGGTCTCCCAGGCAGCAGGCAGTGTTAGAAACTCATATACCGTATTTTTCGCTCTATAAGACGCACCAGACCACAAGACGCAGCTAGTTTTTGGAGGAGGAAAACAAGAAAAAATATATTCTGAATCCCAGAAGCCAGAACAGCAAAAGGGATCACTGCACAGCGAAAGCAGCAATCCCTCTTGCTGTTCTGGCTTCTGGGATAGCTGTGCAGCCTGCATTCGCTCCATAAGACGCACACACATTTCCCCTTACTTTTTAGGAGTGAAAAAGTGAGTCTTATAGAGCAAAAAATATGGTATACAGTGGTACCTCGGGTTACATACGCTTCAGGTTACATACGCTTCAGGTTACAGACTCCGCTAACCCAGAAATATTACCTCGGGTTAAGAACTTTGCTTCAGGATGAGAACAGAAATCGTGCTCCGGCGGCGCAGCGGCAGCAGGAAGCCCCATTAGCTAAAGTGGTGCTTCAGGTTAAGAACAGTTTCAGGTTAAGAACAGACCTCCGGAACGAATTAAGTACTTAACCTGAGGTACCACTGTATATATCAGCTAGGGGCCAAATGCCTCCCTTAAACCAGGACTACAGTGGCCAAAATGGAATGCCTAGTTGCCATTTATGGGCCAGACTGCTCAAAAGTCATATTTTTCAATACAGCCTTTTGGTTCCTGAAATTCATTCTGATTGTGCAGATGAACTATAAAGGATGGGATTCTATAGGAGATATAGAATAGCCAATCACGGCAGTTCTGGGTAGCTCAGACTCAACAAAACAGCATATATGCTGGTGAAATCCCACATGCAGTAGGATGTCCAAGATGGATTGGGTCCAGTTGCAGGCTGACCAGCCTCCAGGCGAATCCACACATAAGAAGGCCGTAGCTCAGTGGTTCAGCATCGGCTTTCCATGCAGAAGGTCCCTGTTTCAGTCCCTAGTTTTTGCAGGTGGTGCCAAAATTGTCGTCCTGCTACCAGTCAGTGCAGACAACACTAAGGCAGATGGGCCCAGTGGTCTGTTCTGAACTGCTGGACCAAATAATAATAATAATAATAATAATAATAATAATAATAATAATAATAATAATAATTAATCTATTATTTATACCCCGCCCATCTGGTAGAGTTTCCCCAGCCACTCTGGGCGGCTCCCAGTCGACTCTTAAAAACAATACAGCATCAAACATTAAAAGCTTCCCTAAACAGGGCTGCCTTCAGATGTCTTCTAAAAGTTTGGTGTTAGTTGTTCTCTTTGACATCTGATGAGAGGGCGTTCCACAGGGCGGGTGCCACCACCAAGAAGGCCCTGTGCCTGGTTCCCTGTAACTTGGCTTCTCGCAGTGAGGGAACCGCCAGAAGGCCCTCGGCGCTAGACCTCAGCGTCCGGGCAGAACGATGGGGGTGGAGACGCTCCTTCAGGTATACTGGGCTGAGGCCGTTTAGGGCTTTCAAGGTCAGCACCAACACTTTGAATTGTGCTCGGAAACATACTGGGAGCCAATGTAGGTCTTTCAAGACCGGTGTTATGTGGTCTCGGCGGCCACTCCCAGTCACCAGTCTAGCCGCATTCTGGATTAATTGCAGTTTCTGGGTCACCTTCAAAGGTAGCCCCACATAGAACGCATTGCAGTAGTCCAAGCGGGAGATAGCCAGAGCATGCACCACTCTGATGAGCCAGTCTGCGGGCAGGGATGGTCTCATCCTGCGTACCAGATGGAGCTGGTAGACAGCTGCCCTGGACACAGAATTGACCTGCGCCTCCATGGACAGCTGTGAGTCCAGAATGACTCCCAGGCTGCGCACCTGGTCCTTCAGGGGCACAGTTACCCCATTCAGGACCAGGGAGTCCTCCACACCTGCCCGTCTCCTTTCACCCCAAAACAGTACTTCTGTCTAGTCAGGATTCAAGCTCAATCTGTTAGCCGCCATTCATCCTCCAACCGCAAAGTAGCTCTCCCAGGAGTGGCTGGGTGCAAGGATACCAAAGGAGGATGTCAAAACATCAGAATGGCCCGTTCGAATGCTTTATTAAAGAAAGGTGTAGACTTGGAGCAAAGCAGCCTGCCAGGTCTCCCAGCCTTTGCAGTCCTGGGACGGACACCGCAGCAAGGAGATGGCTTGTCCGCACCCAAGCCAACGTGCCTACATTATACACAACGTGCCTACATTATACACAAAACAGCAAACCTCATTTGACCTGCCCAGATGAAGGTGTCGGTGGAAAATACTCGGACCTTACAGATAGCTCCTCTTTCCGGGCTGAGAGCCCAGTCCCTTGAGCCCGCAGATAAGGAGGGCATCAATGCAAATTAGCTTATATCAGAGCAAGTGGATCTAAACATAGATGAGCTCATTGCTACAACAACTAGCAATTAATGGTGGGGTTATCTCGACTGCCAAGATGGTGTTTGCAGAGCTTCTGGAGCAGTTCTTTGGTTGAGCACGTGGTCTGATCCTGTGCACAGCGGCTTCCTGTGTCCGACTCTCGCCTTCCATGGAAGAGGTTTTTGGAGGGTAATGGCAAACGGTGGCTCAACGGTAGCAAACAAATGAAGGAATCACTAGGAAGGGGGATTACCGTATTTTTCGCTCTATAAGATGCACCAGACCACAAGACGCACCTAATGTTTGGAGGAGGAAAACAAGAAAAAAAATATGAAAGCAGCTGTTTCTGGCTCTTGCTGTTCTGGCTTCTGGGATAGCTGCGCAGCCTGCATTCGCTCCATAAGACGCACACACATTTCCCCTTACTTTTTAGGAGGGAAAAAGTGAGTTATAGAGCAAAAAATACGGTAAAAGAAGCCACAGACTCTAGATCTATGGTGTACTCACAGCTTAAGATACTGGTTCAATAAATCTTCTGGAAGCTTATAGAATAGAATGGAATAGAATTTATTATTTATACCCCGCCCATCTGGCTGGGTTTCCCCAGCCACTCTGGGTGGCTTCCAACAAAGTATTAAAATACAGTGGTCTGTTAAACATTGAATCTTCCCTAAAGAAGCTTTTACTGGGAGCCAATGTGGGTCTTTCAGGACCAGTGTTATGTGGTCTTGGCGGCCGCTCCCAGTCACCAGTTTAGCTGCCGCATTCTGGATTAGTTGTAGTTTCCGGGTCACCTTCAAAGGTAGCCCCACATAGAGAGCATTGCAGTAGTCCAAGTAACCCACCGACGTCTCTCGAGCTGCAGAGACTGAGGTCTGAGAGAAGGAGAGACCTGAGTCCTTGCAGGAGGAGTGCTCACCTCCGGGCGAAACGGAGGTGAGTCGCCGGGGGATCAGGACCAGCCGCTACCCTGACAGAGATAAAAGGCTGTCGGACCCTGCCCCAAGTTGCGGGAGCAACATTGCTGTATGCTAGACCCTGCCTGAGATCCCGTACCTGTCCTTGCCTGGTTTCCTGCCTCGTGACCTGCCTTGACCCTGTCGGACTGACTCCTAGCAGAACCTTCGGATTATGGACTGGTCCGGGACCACATTTCACGGGTCACCCCGGGCCCAGCACAGTGCAACTGCAGAAGTGCTTGGCTGCTGAATCGGCCCATCTCGTCCTTATGGGCGCCACCTAGATGATGATGATGATGATGATAATAATAATAATAATCGAATCACCATGATGGGGTGAGCTCCCATTGCTCAGTCCCTGCTCCTGCCAACCTAGCAGTTCGAAAGCACGTCAAAGTGCAAGTAGATAAATAGGTACCACTCTGGCAGGACGGTAAACGGCGTTTCTGTGCGCTGCTCTGGTTCACCAGAAGCGGCTTAGTCATGCTGGCCACATGACCCGGAAGCTGTACGCCGGCTCCCTCGGCCAATAAAGCGAGATGAGCGCCCCAACCCCAGAGTCAGTCACAAATGGACCTAATGGTCAGGGGTCCCTTTACCTATATATATATTTATTAATTTTTACATGGAATTTCCAAAAAACCCCACATACAACATATTTCCTCATCTTCTTCAGTGTTTTGGACTTCCATCAACCACATCTGAAGGTTTTTCCATCTTTATCCCTTAATCTGCATTTCATTAATTTCACTATTCCTTTAAATAATCCTTCACTAATAGTTCTCTTCATACTTTTCTCTGCAATATTTCACACAGTCCTCCTTACAAAACTTCTTGCGTAATCTGTTGATTACAATTGCTTTTCAGATAGTTCACATGTTTACTCCGGTCCTCTGAGAATCTCTAATCCCGCAGGTTTCGAATCCTTCCTGTCATCTTGTCTAATTCTGAATAGTCCATTAATTTCGACTGCCATTCCTCTTTTGTCAGTAATTCTTCGAGTTTCCATTTCTGTGCCAATAGTACAGCTGCCGTTATTGCATATAAAAACAGTTTATTATCCTGTCTGTTAATATCCTCCCCTACAATGCCAAGTAGAAATGCTTCTGGGTTTTTTTTTATACATGTATATTTCAACATCTTTTTCATCTCATTATATATCATTTCCCAGAAGCTTTTCGCTTTCTTACATTCCCACAACATGTGATAAAAAGATCCTTCTTTTTCTTTACATTTCCAATGTTTGTTACTTGCTTTATACATTTTAGCTAATTTCACTGGTGTAATATACTGTATTTTTCGCCCCATAGGGCGCACCGGCCCATAGGGCGCACCTAGTTGTTTTTTTTGGGGGGGGGAATAAAGAAAAAAAATTATTCCCCCCCCCAGGTGCGGGGCTGGGGTGGGGGAAGCCCGGGCTTCCCCTGACCCCAGCCCCCAGAACAGGCTGCTATCCACAAGCCTAGAGCCTGGCGCGACGTCGCGCCGGTCTCCCCCCAGGCTTGCAGAGAGCTGCCCGAAGCTCTGCTGTGCGCCCCAGGCTTCGGGATGCAGGCAGCTCTCCGCAAGCCGTGGGAGCCCGGCGGGAACTCCCGCGGGCTCCCAAGGCTTGCGGATAGCTTCCTGAAGCCTGGAGAGCGAGAGGGGTCTGTGCGCACCGACCCCTCTCGCTCTCCAGGCTTCAGCGAAAGCCTGCATTCGCCCCATAGGACGCACACACATTTCCCCTTCATTTTTGGAGGTGGAAAAGTGCGTCCTATAGGGCGAAAAATACGGTACCATCTGTACATCATCACGTTTTCTTTCAAAGCATTGCATGCAGTAAATTTTAATCCTTCCTTTAATCCTTCCCCACTCTTTTAGCTGTATGTTATACCCAAAATCCTTGGCCCAATGTATCGTAACCGACTTGACCTCTTCATCTTTCAAATGACATCCCAGCAGCAATTTATACACTTTAGACAATATTTTACAATCGTTGTTCAACACTTTTGTGACCAACAGAGGTTCCTAGCGCCCCTGCCCCGCCTCGCAGGGTGGTTGTGCGATAAAGGGCGGCAAAATACTTTTTGCAAATGGATTTTAAGTTGCAGCAGGGAAAAAGCTGGTGGTTAAGAAGCTTTCGGGAGTGACTCTCTGTGGAAGGCAAATGGAGACTGAGAGCTGGGCCTCGGCGTCAGATTCAATCAAGGGATCGCGTTGGAAATGACCTCGTTTGCAAGAGCTGGAAGGAAGGGAAATAGCAGGGAGACGCAGCGAGGCCAAGCAAGCGCTTGAATACACACACACACACACACACACACACACACACAGAGGCAGGTGGCCTTGCTGCCTTGCTAGAGCAGTGCAGTCCTTGGAAGCTCTCAATTAGAATTGTAGTGGCGAAATTCGAACCCAGAACTCTCCAAAGGGAAGGAGCCTCAACCATAAGTGGTGGCAAGGTGAGAGCCATTGTGGCATCGTGGTTCAGAGTGTGGGACTTCGACCTGGGAGTTGTTGATGTTTAGTCGTTTAGTCGTGTCCGATTCTTCGTGACCCCCTGGACCAGGCACTCCTGTCTTCCACTGCCTCCCGCAGTTTGGTCAAACTCATGCTGGTAGCTTCCAGAACACTGTCCAACCATCTCGTCTTCTGTCGTCCCCTTCTCCTTGTGCCCTCCATCTTTCCCAACATCAGGGTCTTTTCCAGGGAGTCTTCTCTTCTCATGAGGTGGCCAAAGTCTTGGAGGCTCAGCTTCATTATCTGTCCTTCCAGTGAGCACTCTGGGCTGATTTCCTTCAGAATGGAGAGGTTGGATCTTCTTGCAGTCCATGGGACTCTCAAGAGTCTCCTCCAGCACCAGAATTCAAAAGCATTCATTCTTCGGCAACCAGCCTTCTTTATGGTCCAGCTCTCACTTCCATACATCACTACTGGGAAAACCATAGCTTGAACTATACGGACCTTTGTTGGCAAGGTGATGTCTCTGCTTTTTAAGATGCTGTTTAGGTTTGTCATAAGGGACGCGGGTGGCACTGTGGGTTAAACCACAGAGCCTAGGGCTTGCCAATCAGAAGGTCGGCAGTTCGAATCCCCGCGACGGGGTGAGCTCCCATTGCTCGGTCCCTGCTCCTGCCAACCTAGCAGTTCGAAAGCACGTCAAAGTGCAAGTAGATAAATAGGTACCGCTCCGGCGGGAAGGTAAACGGCGTTTCCGTGCACTGCTCTGGTTCGCCAGAAGCGGCTTCGTCATGCTGGCCACATGACCCGGAAGCTGTACGCCGGCTCCCTCGGCCAGTAAAGCGAGATGAGCGCCGCAACCCCAGAGTCGGCCACGACTGGACCTAAAGGTCAGGGGCCCCTTTACCTTTACCTAGGTTTGTCATTGCTTTTCTCCCAAGAAGCAGGCGTCTTTTAATTTCTGCCTGGGTTCGAATCCCCACTCTGCCATGAAGCTCGCTGCTTGACCTCTCAACCTGGCCCACCTCACAGGGTTGTTGTGGGAGATTAAACGAGAAAGGGGAGAACTAGGTACGCCACTCTGAACGCCTTTCCCGGCTTTCAGTCCCCCCCCCCATAAAATACTATTTTGAAACAGGCTTCCCAGCCTCTCTCTCATTCCACGTGAACAGAAGAGGGGGGTGCGAGATTCTCCAATATTCCCATAGGCTGCCCCTCTTGCATTGATGTAATTGGCCAGCTCTAAGCATCCCCTTTTTTCAAATTCCGTTGTCACCATGGAGACTAAGGCAGGAGGGGAAAGTTTGGTTTCCATGGCAGCAGGCCAGGCTTGACACCTGCAAGGACCAATGGGATGTTTCCTCGGTGTCTAGGCAGCATGCAAGCCCTGGTAGATTATGATCGAGGGTGTCAGCATAAAACTCGGTGCGGGTATTTTGCAAGTCATTCGTTCGGAGCCTCGGTTCTCATCGTTCCATGCAAATGGAGACTTTTCATCAAGTTACAACGTAGATTATAACCCAAATGAAACCCAGAGATGCTGTAGGCTCCTAGGGGCAGGGACCTGTTCCTTCCTTCTTTCAAAAATAATCTTTATTAATTTAAATTACACATACAAAGAATTTACAATCTCATACGAAGAGTTCGGGCACGACTAAACGACTAAACAACAATGACACTACAAAAAGAAAATTAAAGGGAAAACAATTAAGAAAGAAGAAAGGAAAGAAAAGAAAGAAAAAAGAAAGAAGAAAAAGCAAATTTACGTACATAAATAATAATAATAATCTACCTAATTAATACTTAATTAAACACTTAAATAAAAAAGACTTCTAACAAAACAAGTCTTCCAATCATTCTCATTGTACTGTTTATACTGTCATCGTTTCTTCCGCACAGTTTTATATTCTTTAATATTGTTCCCGTCTACTCCACAAACGGTATTTGTTGTGTTTACAAGAATCACTCAAGTTCTGCTAATATGGTGTGATTGGTACAATATGATCTTATATAATCCTTAAATATTCTCCATTCTCCAAATAATTTCTGGTTCAATACTCCTCTAACTCTTCCCTTCAGTTTTGCTTCTTTCCACCCTCATATATTGAAATGTACGTGTGAATTTTTTTTGGAAAACCTAATGAAAAAAACTTTGCCAAAAAATATTTGCATTTCTTGTTCCACTTGCCACTGGCATGCAGTCCCTGGACGCGTTGCCAGCCAGCGGAAAGTGGGATATAGATTTGTGTGTCCCTGGGGAAAAAAGAGAGATCTATCTGCCTGACATTTTATTTATCGCCAGCTTTGTGGTGGAGAGAAATGTCAACAGTGCCACACCAGGCTCCAGCGACTGGCTTCTGCTGGCTCCAGAATAAGTCGCAGCACCCACAAAGCGAAAAACGCGATTGGTTTTCCAGTCACATGCTGTCCCGCGTTGGAAACTGGCGACTGGGGCCAGCTCCACCCCTGGACCCGGAAGCACTGTGTGGCCCAGACCAAAAGTGAAGTCTCTGCTTGAAGGCAGGCCACTAATAATAATAATAATAATAATAATAATAATAATAATAATTTATTCATTCATTCATTCCCTGACCATCTCTGGGCGGCTTCCAACAAAATATTAAAATACAATAGTCCTTCAGTTATTAAAAGCTTCCCTAAACAGGGCTGCCTTCAGAGGTCTTCTAAAAGCCAGGTAGTTGTTTTTCCTTTGACAACTGGTTGGAGGGTGTTCCACAGGGCGGGAGCCACCACCGAGAAGCCCCTCTGCCTGGTTCCTAGTAACTTGGCTTCTCGCAGGGAGGGAACCGCCAGAAGGCCCTCGGAGCTGGACCTCAGTGTCTGGGCAGAACAATAGGGGTGGAGATGCTCCTTCAGGCTGAGGCTGTTTAGGGCTTTCAAGGTCAGCACCAACACTCTGAATTGTGCTCGGAAACATACTGGGAGCCAATGTAGGTCTTTCAAGACCGGTGTTATGTGGTCTCGGCAGCCGCTCCCAGTCACCAGTCCAGCTGCTGCATTCTGGATTAGTTGCAGTTTCTGGGTCAACTTCAAAGGTAGCCCCACATAGAGCGCATTGCAGTAGTCTAAGCAGGAGATAACCAGAGCATGCACCACTCTGGCAAGACAGTCCGCAGGCAGACAAGGTCTCATCCTGCGTAGCAGATGGAGCTGGGAGACAGCTGCCCTGGACACAGAATTGACCTGCGCCTCCATGGACAGGTGTGAGTCCAGAATGACTCCCAGGCTGTGCACCTGGTCCTTCAGGGGCACAGTTACCCCATTCAGGACCAGTCCTTCACACCCGCCCATCCCCTGACCCCACAAAGCAGTACTTCTGTCTTGTCAGGATTCAACCTCAATCTGTTAGCCGCCATCCATCCTCCAACTGCCTCCAGACACTCCAGAAAAAGATGATCCCACATCCTTACTCCTCCCGTTGGGATTTTTATGTGTGACTGGCAAGTGCGCATGCAATTTTGCGTGCAATAACAGTTGTGCAATCAGATACCACATTCACGGAATTTGCTGTTGCAGACTTAGTTCTTCAGAAAACCTGCAGGTCCTCAAGGCTGAAAATATGGCCTTGAATCAGATTTTGAGTAGTTGGTATTTTGCTCACCATTAATCTCGTATTGGGGACACGGGTGGCGCTGTGGGTTAAACCACAGAGCCTAGGACTTGGCAATCAGAAGGTCGGTGGTTCAAATCCCTGCGATGGGGTGAGCTCCCATTTCTCAGTCCCTGCTCCTGCCAACTTAGTAGTTCGAAAGCACGTCAAAGTGCAAGTAGATAAATAGGTACCACTCCGGCGGGAAGGTAAACGGCGTTTCCGTGCGCTGCTCTGGTTCGCCAGAAGCGGCTTAGTCATGCTGGCCACATGACCCGGAAGCTGTACGCCTGCTCCCTCGGCCAGTAAAGCAAGATGAGTCCCGCAACCCCAGAGTCGTGTGTGACTGGACCTAATGGTCAGGGGTCTCTTTACCTTTAATCTCATATTGAGGAAAAGGGGGAGGGGAGAATTAGCCCTAAGGTCCCCACAGCTCTAACCCTCCCCCTTCCCCACAGCAAATAAACATAATTTTTACTGACCTATAATCTTTCTTTCTTTCTTTCTTTCTTTCTTTCTTTCTTTCTTTCTTTCTCAGATCCATCCCTGCAGCATTAAGTTTCGAAAATGTTCCTGGTCCATTGCCAAAGGAACAAAACAGAGAGGCAAGTTTATAAAAGGCATACCCATTTATTATGTCTGAGCTGCCCTAGTTTATGGATCAAGAGATCATTTTTTCGCAGCTGAAGGTAACAATATTCAGAGAGAGAGAGGTGGGGGGGATAGCATGTCTGTTGCGGCAACATTGCAATGAACTGCCATGTGGCCTCTGCCAGGATCATAAAGAGGGTATGCAAATTATGGAAATTACAAGCCCCTAAAATGTACAGATTACAGATGTACAGATGTCCTCTGCATTGTTCGGGGCTTCCAATGTGGTCCTCGATGAAATGTAGCTTTTGTCCTGGCCTTTGGCACCTAAGATGCACACACAAACCTCTATCTATCATGCACTATCATTGCAGATGGTGCTGGAGAAGACTCTTGAGAGTCCCATGGACTGCAAGAAGATCAAACGCATCCATTCTTAAGGAAATCAGCCCTGAGTGCTCACTGGAAGGACAGATCCTGAAGCTGAGGCTCCAAGACTTTGGCCACCTCATGAGAAGAGAAGACTCCCTGGAGAAGACACTGATGCTGGGAAAGATGGAGGGCACAAGGAGAAGGGGACGACAGAGGACGAGATGGTTGGATAGTGTTTTCGAGGTTACCAGCATGAGTTTGACCAAACTGTGGGAAGTAGTGGAGGACAGAGGGGCCTGGCGTGCTCTGGTCCATGGGGTCACGAAGAGTCGGACACGACTAAACGACTAAACAACAACATCATTGCAGAATCACAGACTTGTTGAGCTGGAGGGTCATCTAGTTCAGGGGTCAGCAAACTTTTTAATTTTTTTTTATAGATTTTAACAAAAATTACCACAAAACTTATCACTTTTACAATCTTTTTAGACTTCCACCAGCACCTCTGATGATCCACCGTTTTAACCGCTTCTTATGCATTTCTTAACTTTATATTGCCTCTTAACAAATCATCCTTCCCCTTCTCCAATTTTGCAATACTTCCAATAATACTCCTCACAAAACCTCTTGCAAACCTACAAACGTCGTCTGATCTTCACAAATACTTTTGAAGTAGTCTGTAAATTTGTATTTTGGTGTTCTGTTGGAGGCCGCCCAGAGTGGCTGGGGAAGCCCAGCCAGATGGGCGGGGTATAAATAATACATTATTATTAATATTGTTGTTGTTGTCATTATTATTAACCTGCTGGATCAGGCCGGGGGGGGGCCCTATCCTGCCCTCGCCTGGCCAATGCCCATGACGGGGCACCCACAAACCTGCCTAGAAGAGCAAAACTCCCCTTTCCTGTGGCTTCCAGAAACTGGATTTTGGCTGGACGAGGGAGGATGGAGAGAGAGAGAGATCAGAGGCTCTTGCTCCATGCCAGGCTGGTGCAACTGCCCTGGAGGGATCAGGGCCTTCTTGTCTGCCCTGCCTGGCTTGGCCTGCCTCTCTCTGTCTTTTCTGCAGTACCAGGCGCCCTCGGCTTCCACAATCTCCACACCCTCCCTGCTATAGAGGGAGCTGCTGCTGCCTCTGCTGCTGACATCATTGAGGATGACAGAGCTGTTCAGGCAGCGAGGGGGGAGCAGCAGCAGCAGCAGCCTGGTCCAGCCTCCCTCTCCCCCCTCCCCACCTCTGAGCTGGATTCTCCCAGGTCCCCCCCCCCCTCTACGGCGCAGGCTCCATCCCACCTCATCCTCCCTCCAGCCTGCAGAGCGCATCAGAAGCGCCTGGTCCCTTCTCCGCATCTCTCTCCATCTCTCTCCATCCAGCCGCCTTGCCTGCCAACTCTAACTCCCCCCCCTCAAGACCACTTCACGCCCCCCCCAAACCCCGCTGGATGCCACACCATGCCCGGAGAAGCCCTCAAGAGCCAGGAGGCCACGCGGGCCAAGGACCCAGGCGTCCTGAGGACACCTGAGACAGGTGAGTGCTGAGGTTTCTTCTTCTCCATCTCAAAGGCGCACTGCTGAGTTGGCCAAAGGCGGCGGCGTGGTGGGGGCGGAGGAGGGAAGGAGGGTTTTGTGTGGGGGGGGGGCAATGTAAGCAAGGCACAAAGAGGGGGGCGGGGGTGGGGAGATGGAAGCAGGAATGGCAGGTTGGGAAACGTAGGGGCAGTTTTGGGGGGCGGGAGGGGCGGAGAATGTCTTCTCTGATCGGATGGTGGCTGCTTAGGCTGCCTGGATGTGGGGCAGAGCAGTTTTTTTTTGGGGGGGGCAGGTTCTGATGAGGGGCAGAGCATGGAGAACGCCTGGGTTATTTCTCGGAAGGTGTGTGCGGCTGGATGTAGAGAAAGCAAGGAGACTCTCCTTTCCCCCCTCCCATTCTTAACGCGCCCCCTCCCTCCCTAAAGGCCCCTCTCCCTTATCCTCAACCCCCAAGCTCCAAAAGATATGGGGCTTAGAAGGGTCTGGCTATCTGAGGACACCCCCCTTCCCTAAGGCTGACCTCTCTTTTCTTTAGGGGGGGCAAAGCAAAGGACTTTCCTCCCCCCCCCATGCACAGATTGTGGGTCGCTCTGAAAAGTTTTCCCCTTCTTTGTTTTGGGCGATCTAGTCATAGCTCCATGGGGGCAGAGACCCTTGGGGGGGGGACTTGATCTGTGTTTGCATTTTGGGGGGGGCATAGTAACTTTCCCAAGCTCGGCTGAGAGGTAGGGAAGCGAGGCAGCTGCCACTCTGTCCTTCGCTCTCTGGGTGGGTGGGAAGGAGACCCTGCTGCTCTACCCACTGCGCATCACTGCCCTGCCTAATCCTAAGCGGCCCCGCAGTCAGACATCACATCCCTTACGCTGCCCCACAGAGTAGCTCTTAAAAGCCCTTCATGGCAATGATATTCTCTGGGTGGCATCCTTGTTTGCACAGACGAACCCCCCCCAAAAGAAGGGGAGGTAATTTCCAGGTGTGCCAGCACCTTTTCGACACCCCTGGGTGCCATTTAGGGGGGGCAAGAGACCCCACCCCCCTGCTCAGGCTGCTGCTAATCCATCCCTTTGGAGCCACCAGTATTTTCAGCCGACTCACTCGTTCCGCACATCGGGGCTTATTGTTCCGAACTGTAAAATGGGCCCATGAAGTCAGCGTGCGGCTCGAAAGCACAAATCTTTCTACGGGTGGTTGGCTAGCTTGACCCGTGTCGGTTATGTGGGGCAGAACCTGCGGGTTGCCTGCTGGATGCGGGAGAAAAAAACAAACCACAACAAATGCTTTTTTTAAAATGCAGAGCTTTGTAACTTGCAATATAATGTGTGACGCGTCCAAGGAAGGGCCTTCGCAGCTTGTCAGCCTTTGCCCCCAAATCTACTCCCCCCTTAAAAAAAAAAACCCATGCAATGATGCCTCTGCTAAACCCAACTTAAATATATATATTTTAATCCATGCAAATTAAGGACGATTGGTTTTCTCTTTGCCCCAACCTCTGGGATGATTGGCAGAGTGGCCTAAGGGTTATGGCGCCCCTTCGTCCCCATAACCCAGAATCTGGATAAGAGTTTAAGGGCTGCAGGGATTGGTGGGGGGGAATATCAGGTGATTGGGGTTTCCCCTTAGATTAGGCCAGACACAGAGAACATTGCCTCTTTTTCTGCTGCGTAATACTATGACTTGCCCCAAGACCTCGCCATACGGCGGGACATTGTCCTTCTAAATAACTCGGTGTAACAAGAGCAAAGGCAAGACACTGACACCCCCCCCCCATCGTCTCTGCATCCTTACTCAGCAATAAATCCCACTTTAATACGATAGAACTGGAGAACAAAAAGCTATGAAGGGGATAGAAAGCTTATGCGATAAGCAGGTTTCTACGCGAGTAAGTCTTTCTGGGTTCATCTGCGCTGGGTCACACCTGCAGGAAATCGCCGGTTTTAGCAACTTTAATGTGAATGATCTGCATATTTTTTTAACCGTCTCCTCCCACCCGCCTCTGATCTTCCTCCTTGCAATGTTTCTGTATGCAGAGATAGGAACAGTCATTGGCAGCGACCTTAAACTGAGTCAGAATCGCCGGTCGATCTAGCTCATAATTGTCGACACTGACTGGCAGAGTTTGGGGCAGGGGAAATTCCCCATATCTACCCAGAGATGCCACTGGAGGTTGAATGGATGGATTTTATTATGATGGTCACAGACCAGTTCTGGGTCACTTACAATATTGGGAAAATCAGAAAACACAACAGGAATACATTGAATTGCAATTGGGTATAACAGAGACAATTCAGGTATAGGTAAAGGTAAAGGGACCCCTGACCATCAGGTCCAGTCGTGGCCGCCTCTGGGGTTGTGGTGCTCATCTCACTTTATTGGCTGAGGGGGCCGGCGTACAGCTTCCGGGTCATGTGGCCAGCATGACTAAGCCGCTTCTGGTGAACCAGAGCAGCGCACGGAAACGCTGCCTTCAGATATCTTTTAAAGATAACATAGCTACTCATTTTCTTCACATCTGAAAGGAGGGCGTTCCACAGGGTGGGCGCCACCACCGAGAAGGCCCTCTGCGCGGTTCCCGCGGGAGCGGTACCTATTTATCTACTTGCACTAGTGTGCTTTCGAACTGCTAGGTTGGCAGGAGCAGGGACCGAGCAACGGGAGCTCACCCCGTCACGGGGATTCGAACCGCCGACCTTCTGATCGGCAAGTCCTAGGCTCTGTGGTTTAACCCACAGCGCCACCCACATCCCATACAATTCAGATATAGCGGCAGTTAAATCTGGATCACTAAAATATAACCTAAAATTATCATTTAAAACCTGAATCATTTTGATAGCACAGCTTGTTCCCTAAGTTTTATGGCAGCCGCACAGAACTGGAGGCTGAACTTTCCGTGTTCAAAAGAGACGCTCTGCCCCATTTTGTTACAGCCCTTCCCCGCGTCAAATAACTGGGATTCGGATAACCACGTTCGGTCGTCTTCCTGGTACTGAGCTCTCTCAGGAAGTGGAATGAGTGGATCCCGAAATTTGTGCCTTCAGGAAAAAGAAAGGGGTGTGGCTATGCGGCCAGAAACTTGCTAAATTCTCGGGGGCTCGTCTTTAAAATTTTATTGGGCAGCAGGCAGGAGAAGGAAGAGAAGCGTGTGTTTGGGTTTGGCACATTGTTACTTACAAAAGCATCTTCGCCTGGTCTGAGTGATGCTTCCTGTATTTGTTTGTAACTGTGTACTTGGCTTGCGGAAGGAAGTGCCTCCATCCCTGCCCACAGCTCCTTAAAGCTGTCCCCCATCATTCTGCCCGGACGCTGAGGTCCAGTGCTGAGGGCCTTCTGGCGGTTCCCTCATTGCGAGAAGCAAAGCTACAGGGAACCAGGCAGAGGGCCTTCTCAGTAGTGGCACCCGTCCTGTGGAACGCCCTCCCTTCAGATGTCAAGGTGATAAACAACTACCTGACATTCAGAAGACATCTTAAGGCAGCCCTGTTCAGGGAAGTTTTTAATGGGTGACATTTTAGTGTATTTTTGGTCTCTGTGGAAGCCGCCCAGAGTGGCTGGGGAAACCCAGCCAGATGGGCGGGGTACAAATAATAAATTATTATTATTATTATTATTATTATTATTATTATTATTATTATTATAGTAGTATCCTAGGCTGGCAAAGTTTGGGCAGGGACCGGAGGCTTTGCATTGGGAATGTCAAGGTTCTGGTTCCTGGTCTTTCCAAATCAAAGCATTTCTGGTACCAGGTGATGATGATGATGATGATAATAATAATAATAATAATAATAATAATAATAATAATAATTTATTTATACCCCGCCCATCTGGCTGAGTTTCCCCAGCCACTCTGGGCGGCTTCCAATCAAGTGTTAAAAACAATACAGCATTAAATATTAAAAACTTCCCTAAACAGGGCTGCCTTCAGATATCTTTTAAAGAGAAGATAGCTACTTATTTCCTTCACATCTGAAGGGAGGGTGTTCCACAGGGCGGTTGCCACTACCGAGAAGGCCCTCTGTCTGGTTCCCTGTAACCAAACTTCTCGCAATGAGGGAACCGCCAGAAGGCCCTCGGAGCTGGACCTCAGTGTCTGGGCAGAACGATGGGGGGTGGAGACGCTCCTTCAGGTATACAGGACCGAGGCCGTTTAGGGCTTTCAAGGTCAGCACTAACGCTTTGAATTGTGCTTGGAAACGTACTGGGAGCCAATGCAGATCTCTCAGAACCGGTGTTATGCGGTCCCGGCGGCTACCCCCAGTCACCAGTCCTAGCTGCTGCATTCTGGATTAATTGCAGTTTCTGGGTCACCTTCAAAGGTAGCCCCACACAGAGCGCATTGCAGTAGTCCAAGCAGGATAACCAGAGCATGCACCACTCTGGCGAGACAGTCTGCGGGCAGACAAGGTCTCATCCTGCGTAGCAGATGGAGCTGGTAGACAGTCGCCCTGGACACAGAATTGACCTGCGCCTCCATGGACAGCTGTGAGTCCAAAATGACTCCCAGGCTGCGCACCTGGTCCTTCAGGGGCACAGTTACCCCATTCAGGACCAGGGAATCCCCCACAGCTACCCGCCTCCTGTCCCCCAAGAACAGTACTCCTGTATTGTCAGGATTCAACCTCAATCTGTTGGCCGCCATCCATCCTCCAACCGTCTCCAGGCACTCACACAGGACCTTCACTGATGGGAAAGTCGTCTCTCTGGGGAGCCCCTGTCAGACTCTGGGACTACTCAGGACTGGGACCCAAACATGACCCTTCAGGCCCCTTTTACTGACCCTTGGGGCTCCCCCCCCACACCACCAGCCCCTCTTTCCAGGCCATGCCTCTCACCTGCCCTGCTCTGTGAACAATTTTACCTGTCTGGAATGGGTTCTTGAAATCTGAGAATTTGTCTTGCCTTCCTGGGTAGAGAGATGTCAGAGGGGTACGCATGTGGGTGTTGAAACCTCTGATTTCTGTATGGTTGAAATATACAAAGGATAGCTCAGTTGGTTAGAGCATGGTGCTGATAAGGCCAAGGTTGCAGGTTCGATTCCTGGATGGGACAGTTGCATATTCATTCATTGCAAGAATGAATATTGGATTAGACCAAGGGTCAACAAGCTTTTTCAGCCATGGGCTGGTCCACTGTCCCTCAGACCATGTGGGGGGCCGGACAATATTTTTTGGGGGAATGAACGAATTCCTATGCCCTACAAATAACCCAGAGATGCGTTTTTTAAAAAAGGACACATTCTACTCATGTAAAAACATGCTGATTCCTGGAGGCCGGATTGAGAAGGCGACTGGGCTGCATCCGGCCCACTGGCCTTCGGTTGCCCACCCCTGGATTAGACGATCCTTCGGGTCCCTTCCAATTCTGCAATTCTATGATTTTATGAAATGCAACACCCATTGCTTTGCCTACTTTTGTTTCAGGACACACCCACTTCTGCCTCTGGACACACCCACTTTTCGTCTCTGGACACACCCACTTCTGCCACCGACCACACCCACTTTTTGCCTCTAGACACACCCACTTCTGCCACCGACCACACCCACTTTTTCCTCTAGACACACCCACTTCTGCCACCGACCACACCCACTTCTGCCTCTGGACACACCCACTTCTGCCGCTGACCACACCCACTTTTTGCCTCTAGACACACCCACTTCTGCCACCGACCACACCCACCACCCACTTCTGCCACCGACCACACCCACTTCCCCCTCTGGACACACCCACTTCTGCCACTGACCACACCCACTTTTGCCTCTGGACACGCCCACCACAGGCATGTCTGAGTTCTCATTTTAAATCTCAAGGGAGACCTGGGAAAGATTCCCCCTTGGGGAGCTGCTGCGGACAATATTGAGCTCGATGTTGTGTAAGGCAGCCCCCTTGGCATGGCAAAAGGCCATAGATCAGCGATAGGACATCTGTTTTGCATGGTAAAGGTAAAGGGACCCCTAACCATTAGGTCCAGTCGTGGCCAACTCTGGGGTTGTGGCGCTCATCTCGCTTTACTGGCCGAGGGTGCCGGCGTACAGCTTCCGGGTCATGTGGCCAGCATGACTAAGCCGCTTCTGGCGAACCAGAGCAGAGCACGGAAACGCCGTTTACCTTCCCGCCACTTTGGTATCTATTTATCTACTTGCACTTTGATGTGCTTTCGAACTGCTAGGCTGGCAGGAGCAGGGGCCGAGCAACGGGAGCTCACCCCGTCACGGGGATTTGAACCGCTGACCTTCTGATTGGCAAATCCTAGGCTCTGTTGTTTAACCCACAGCGCCACCCGCGTCCCTGTTTTGCATGGAGAAGGTACAGTCTCTGGCATTTCAATTGAGGGCTGCCTGAAACCCTGCACAGAGGCTGCCGGCCTGTGCGTGGACTGCCCTGAGCTAGTTGAACCAATAGTCCGAGTCTGCATAAGGCAGTGTCCGACATTTGTATGAAGCCGTTCCTTTCTGCCAGGCTGGTTTTTCTGTTTCAGAGATAAAGCTTCTCTTTCTCCCCAAATCTTCACCGACGTCCAAGGAAGGGTTGCCAACATTATCAATTTTTTTCCCTGGCAAGGCTTCTATGCTTTATGAGAAGTACATAGAAAGTGTCTAGAAGACATCTAACAGCAGGTCATTTTCCTGGCTTGGAGATGCAGTGCAGTCTTCACAGAATAAAAATGCTACCTGTGTTTTTTTGAGGGGGGGGGAGAAGATTGAGAAGCAGCAGCTCTCCTCTTACACACACAAACACATACGTTGGCAACTTTACCCCTGAGCCACTACAGCTGAACCTCTGCTCCCCCTATTCCGTCGTTCTGTATCTCCCTCCTTTCCCTCAGTTCTTATGGGGGTTACCAGACAATGTTGTTGTTTAGTCCCCATGGACCAGAGCACGCCAGGCACTCCCATCTTCCACTGCCTCCCACAGTTTAGTCAAACTCATGTTTGTAGCTTCGAGAACACTGTCCAACCATCTCGTCCTCTGTCGTCCCCTTCTCCTTGTGCCCTCCATCTTTCCCAACATCAGGGTCTTTTCCAGGGAGTCTTCTCTTCTCCTGAGGTGGCCAAAGTCTTGGAGCCTCAGCTTCAGGATCTGTCCTTCCAGTGAGCACTCAGGGCTGATTTCCTTAAGAATGGAGAGGTTTGATCTTCTTGCAGTCCATGGGACTCTCAAGAGTCTCCTCCAGCACCAGAATTCAAAAGCATCCATTCTTCGGCAAACAGCCTTCTTTATGGTCCAGCTCTCACTTCCATACATCACCCCAAAATAATACCATCCCATCAGGCCATTGCAAAGGGCTGTCTGAAAAGATCCGCAACTGTCGCTGAAAACAGCCAGGTATTGCTTCTCTTTTGATCAACTTCTCCTTCCTTTTTCTCTTCTTATTTCCGCTGTGTTGACCTTTTTAGATTGTAAGGTCCCCGGGCCAGGGACCTTATCCTCTGGGCAGATCCACAGCACAACCAACGCGCATTTACAGCACTTTGCTCCCCCCCCCGAGAACTGTAGTTTGTTAGCGGTACAGTCATACCTCGAGTTGAAGTAACGGAGCGCGTTACTTCCGGGTTTCTCCGCTCGCGCATGCGCAGAAGCGGCAAATCGCGACCCGCGCAGACACACGGACGCGGGTTGCGTTCACTTCTGGATGCGAACAGGGCTCCGGAACGGATCTCGTTCGCATCCAGAGGTACCACTGTACTGCAAAGTGTAGCTCTGTGAGTGGGAAACTACAATTCCCAGGATTCCTGGGGGGGGGTGCAAGCCAAGGGGTTTAAAAGTATGTTTGGATGTGTTTTAGGTGCACAGTGTGGGTCACCCATTTGCAAGCATGAGGGTGGTGCTAGCTGCAGAGACATAATAATAATAATAATAATAATAATAATAATAATAATAATAATAATAATAGTATATCTGAAGGAGCGTCTCCACCCCCATCGTTCTACCGGACACTGAGGTCCATCTCCAAGGGCCTTCTGGCGGTTCCCTCCCTGCGAGAAGCCAAGTTACAGGGAAGCAGGCAGAGGGCCTTCTTGGTGGTGGCGCCCGCCCTGTGGAACGCCCTCCCATCAGATCCCAAAGAGAAGAATAGCTACCAAACTTTTAGAAGACATCTGAAGGCAGCCCTGTTTAGGGAAGCTTTTAATGTTTGATGTATTACAGTATTTTAATATTTTTTGGAAGCTGCCCAGAGTGGCTGGGGAAACCCAGCCAGATGGGCGGGGTATAAATAAATTATTATTATTATTATTATTATTATTATTGATAAATAAAAAAGGGGTGGAACGTCTCATTCAGGAAACTAACAGTGCGAACCCAAAAGCATCTACTCAGAAATAAGTCCCGTTCAGTTCAAAGGGGGGGGTCGCTTCCAGGTAAATGAATATCTTAAGGGTACATAGAGCAATAACTTTAACAATAAAATACACCGCATAATTTTCTCCCCACCCTTCCTCCTTTCAGGGCTCCATCCACCCTCCCAGATCTCCCCCCACCCCTTTTGGAATGATCTTGACATCAGCAAAACCGAAAGCAGACTGAGTCATTCTATTGTTCGCCTCCCCGCCCCCCGCCATGTGTCAAACGAGCTGTCTGCCTCAAAACGTCTTTTGCAAAATTAAATTAAACTCCACTTGGAAGTTAGATTTAATTTAATGTCTGCTGGGTGCCTCGTTTGAAACGCACGGCGAAAGAGAAACACAAATGTGCTCCCGGGATGGAGGGGAAAGGGGGGGAGTCCGTGATGTCACAGGACCTGGCCAATTAGTGCTGTGCACAGTTGGCGTCTGCCTTGGGCATACAAAACCTCCGCTGAATCCTGCAGGGACGATTGTTAGATATGAATGAAATGCAAGAAGGTGGAGGTCGTCAGTGTTACCTGCCTCTTGTCTATTCATGGAAACAGTGTGGCGCTGTGCCGGATTTACGTATAAGCTAAACAAGCTATAGCAGCGCACGGAAACGCCATTTACCTTCCCGCCGGAGCGGTACCTATTTATCTACTTGCACTTTGACGTGCTTTCGAACTGCTAGATGGGCAGGAGCAGGGACCGAGCAACGGGAGCACAGTGCCAGTCCCTGTCAATTACTTAGTAAAGGTAAAGGGACCCCTGACCATTAGGGGTGGCCGACTCTGGGGTTGCGGCACTCATCTCGCTTTATTGGCCAAGGGAGCCGGCGTACAGCTTCCGGCTCATGTGGCCAGCATGACTAAGCCGCTTCTGGCGAACCAGAGCAGCGCACGGAAACACCATTTACCTTCCTGCTGGAGTGGTACCTATTTATCTACTTGCACTGACGTGCTTTCGAACTGCTAGGTTGGCAGGAGCTGGGACCGAGCAATGGGAGCTCACCCCGTCATGGGGATTCGAACCGCCGACCTTCTGATCGGCAAGTCCTAGCTTATGTCCCATAAGCTATAGCTTAGCCCCCCCCCCAAAAAAAAAATTAAAGGGGGAAAAAAGGGATGTACATTTCCAAAATAAAAAGATAAAAAACAAATGAAATAAAACCTATAAACAGAAACTGGGCTTTGTGTTCTGTAGGCTCCTATAATATAAGTCAGGGGCCCCGCCTGCTAGCCTGCTCCCTAAAATATCACTGGTTTGCTCCTTTCTATATATAGGGTGCCTAAATTCTGCATGGACTGATTGCAAGGCAACATGTGCAAATGGCTTGAGATACCTATGAGGTCCGTAAATTACCATATAGCATTTATTCAACACAAAAAACAGCAACAATTGGTTGTTGACAAAGGACAGCCGGACATCGAAAGGCCCCATTACCTTCAGTAGCTAATGGCCTCATCAAACCTAAATCCGGCCCTGAGTGTGGGGTAGTGGTTAGAGTGTCGGACTAGGACTAGGACCTGGGAGACCTGTACCACTGTATATATTTAAAGAAGATGAATAAACGAGTAAATTAAATGAATTTGGATATGCAGAAGATATTAAAAATTAATTTAAGGAACCGCAGGAAGAGGGGGAAGGAAGTCAAGTTCTGAAACATTAAAAGGGCTGCAAAATTATTGAAATGTATAAACCTGAAAAGCATAAATCATTTTTTAAAAACAAAAAACAAAAGTGCTCTCGGCACCCTCAACAAACTACATTCCTGCACTGCAGGGGGGTTGGTCTGAATGACCCCCCAGGGTCCCATTCCAGCTCTTCAATCCCATGATTCTTTGGGGGAAGCGTGGCTGTTTAAAGCGGCGTAAGAAAACGCACGTTACAGATGTGGACTTGGCCTGCTTTTGTTTTTCACCTGGGCAAAAGGGCACATTGCCAAGAAGCCTTGTCTGCCCAGCCGCCTCCCCTCCTTGCATTAAATCCTTTGACAAGAAGCAGCCTCTGAATAATGAACGAAACGCTCTCCAAGCAGAGAGGCTTCAGCCTTGCACTCATGCGCCGCACGCATGTGCAGCCCCCGGCCTTGGAGTCGGGAGAGACCGAAATAACCAAAGTTGCAAGCGTCAGGAGCTGGCGGTGGGCAGAGGAGACGAGCGCTCACCCCCTCGAGGAAGTTCAAGGCCCTTTTGCTGAACGCTAAGCTTGTGGCGCCAAGATGAAATGAAATAAAAGCCTGCCGCTGTTTCCTTCGCAGAGCTGCGATGCAGAACTTGCTGTCTCCCAGCCAATTAGCAAAACGCTAGTAATATCCAAAAGGCAACACGATGGCCAAGTACAACAATGTGATGTCAATATAAAGTCTTTATATAATCTGCACGGAACATTGAACAATACGAAATACCGTATTTTTCGCTCTATAAGACGCACCAGACCACAAGACGCACCTAGTTTTTGGAGGAGGAAAACAAGAAAAAAAAAATATTCTGAATCCCAGAAGCCAGAACAGCAAGAGGGATCGCTGCGCAGCGAAAGCAGCAATCACTCTTGCTGTTCTGGCTTCTGAGATAGCTGCGCAGCCTGCATTCGCTCCATAAGACGCACACACATTTCCCCTTACTTTTTAGGAGGGAAAAAGTGAGTCTTATAGAGCAAAAAATACGGTATATGAAATATGCACTCTCTGCAAAATCAAATAAACAGAAATCTTCTAAATCTCTGAAAGTCACAAAATGTGCACTCTTGATGGATTCTCTTGAAAACATAGAACCAAATAAACATAAGTCTTATAGGTCTCTGAAAGTCTTTGTAGACTATGCAAGTCTCTGAAAGAAGCAATTGGTCAGATTCTTATCTGGTGAAAATAAGCCGTAAAGCTTTGTTTTATGATGTCCAATGCTGCCGAAGTGGTCCGCAAACAGACGTGGTGAACAGTGATTCCGGATATACCCACTGTTTCATAGAATTCTTCTTCAGCACAGCAGAAGGATACAGAAATTCTTCAAAAACCCATCTATAGGGCGAATGGAACTGTATGAACTACAATTGCTAAGGAAGTGGTTCAATGTTCTGTATAGATTATATAAAGAGTTTATACTGACATCGCATTGTTGTACTTGGTCGTTGTGTTGCCTTTGGGATATTACTGACACAGGGGTTTAATTGTTTAATTAGGAAAACACGGCTGCGCCTGCACACATTTCACTTGCATGATTCCACTTACACGTGGTTCGTAGAATCATGGGAAAGAGTCCATCAACAGTGTCTCCGAAAATTTTTACACATCACTTGGGAAGACGGGCAAACTCTAGTACCAGTGTACTGGAAGAAGCAAAGATCACCGGTGTCAAAGCGATGATTCTTCAACATCAATTTCGTTGAACTGGTCATGTTGTGTGGGTGCCTGATTATCTTCCAAAGCAACTGCTCTATTCCAAACTTAAAAATGGAAAGCGTAATGCTGGTGGTCAACAAAAGAGGTTTAAAGACTCTCTCAAGGCCAATCTAAAAAAATGTAGTATAAACACCAACAATTGGGAAACACTGGCCTGCGAGCGCTCCAGTTGGAGAACAGCCTTTGCCAAAGGTGTCATGGGCTTTGAAGACACTCGAACTCAGGACGCAAGGGAGAAAGGTGCTAAGAGGAAGGCACGCTTGGCAAATCTACACCGTGGTCACCTCCTGCCCGGAAACCAATGTGGAAAAGCCAGGTGATTTTTAGAAGACATCTGAAGGCAGCCTTGTATAGAGAAGTTTTAAACTGGCTTTTTGGGGGTATGTGTGTGTTATTGGGTTATTGCTTTTGGTTTGATTTTATATAATAAATAATAACTTTTTGTTTATACCCCGCCCTTCCCTGTTCAGAAAACTGGGCTCAGGACAGGGTAACAACAAATCTAAAACAATTGATGCAACAAAAAACAACATAAAATACAGTATAAAACGTGAAGAACTGCCCCTAGGCTGCCCCTATTTTCATCAGAGGAATGTTGGAGGGTGTGGAGTTATGCGACCCCCAAGCCAAGGAGATAAATACCTATAAAACCTTTAGAAGACACATGAAGGCAGCCCTGCATAGGGAAGCTGTTTAATGTTTTATTATGTTTTTATATATGTTGGAAGCTGCTCAGAGTGGCTGGGGTAACCCAGTCAGACGGGTGGGGTATTATTATTATTATTATTATTATTATTATTATTATTATTATTATTGAATGTTGTTGTTGTTTAGTCATTTAGTCATGTCCGACTCTTCGTGACCCCCTGGACCAGAGCACGCCAGGCACTCCTGTCTTCCACTGCCTCCCGCAGTTTGGTCAAACTCATGCTGGTAGCTTCGAGAACACTGTCCTGCCATCTCGTCCTCTGTCGTCCCCTTCTCCTTGTGCCCTCCATCTTTCCCGGCATCAGGGTCTTTTCCAGGGAGTCTTCTCTTCTCATGAGGTGGCCAAAGTCTTGGAGCCTCAGCTTTAGGATCTGTCCTTCCAGTGAGCACTCAGGGCTGATTTCCTTCAGGATGGAGAGGTTTGATCTTCTTGCAGTCCATGGCACTCTCCAGAGTCTCCTCCAGCACCAGAATTCAAAAGCATCCATTCTTCGGCGATCAGCCTTCTTTATGGTCCAGCTCTCACTTCCATACATCACTACTGGGAAAACCATAGCTTTAACTCTACGGACCTTTGTCGGCAAGGTGATGTCTCTGCTTTTTAAGATGCTGTCTAGGTTTGCCATTGCTTTTCTCCCAAGAAGCAGGCGTCTTTCAATTTCGTGGCTGCTGTCACCATCTGCAGTGATCATGGAGCCCAAGAAAGTATTGAATAGAACGTCCCTATTTTCATCGGAGAAATGTTTTTGGAGGGTTTGTGACTATTTATCCAGTAGCTGGAAGGGAGCAGGTATCTCTGCGCATTGCGTCCTAAACACAACATCGACGCGCCCAACGTCCAGATATTCACGTTCATTCGCTGGCTGAATGCTTTTAAAACAATACGCCAGAGCCCCTTTGTCGAAGGCCCGGTGTGTGTGTGGGGTGCGAATAATGGGAGGAATCTCTTTTGTAATGCCCTCTCTAGCTAAAGCCTCACAGAGCCCGGCTAGGTGCCCCCCCCAGCGCCAGCCCGGCTGCCAAACGCCGGAGTCAGCAAGTCTCCATTTTTGCAGGGACAGGAGGGAGCCAGAGGCCCAGGAGAACTTGCTGGGGTGGCAGTTCCCGGGTAGAAGGTACGGGAAGGTCTGCCTGGCAAAGCCCCCACAACATCCTTGCTTGGTCCAAAGTCAGAAATGGAACCAGAGTTTCCAAAGAGTTACGTGGAAACAAGCGGTATTTTGTGGGTGGGATTTGACCATCATCTGGCATGTTTAGGGTGAGGTTCATGGGACGCAGGTGGTGCTGTGGGTTAAACCACAGAGCCTAGGGCTTGCCGATCAGAAGGTCGGCGGTTTGAATCCCCGCGACGGGGTGAGCTGCCGTTGCTCAGTCCCTGCTCCTGCCAACCTAGCATTTCGAAAGCAAGTAGATAAATAGGTACCGCTCCGGCGGGAAGTTAAACGGCATTTCCGTGCGCTGCTCTGGTTCGCCAGAAGCGGCTTAGTCATGCTGGCCAAATGACCCGGAAGCTGTACGCCGGCTCCCTCGGCCAATAAAGTGAGATGAGCGCCGCAACCCCAGAGTCGGCCACGACTGGACTTAATGGTCAGGGGTCCCTTTTGTTGTTGTTTAGTCGTTTAGTCGTGTCCGACTCTTCGTGACCCCCTGGACCAGAGCACGCCAGGCACTCCTGTCTTCCACTGCCTCCCACAGTTTGGTCAAACTCATGCTGGTAGCTTCGAAGACACTATCCAACCATCTCGTCCTCTGTCGTCCCCTTCTCCTTGTGCCCTCCATCTTTCCCAGCATCAGGGTCTTTTCCAGGGAGTCTTCCCTTCTCATAAGGTGGCCAAAGTATTGGAGCCTCAACTTCAGGATCTGTCCTTCCAGTGAGCACTCAGGGCTGATTTCCTTCAGAATGGATCGGTTTGATCTTCTTGCAGTCCATGGGACTCTCAAGAGTCTCCTCCAGCACCATAATTCAAAAGCATCCATTCTCCGGCGATCAGCCTTCTTTATGGTCCAGCTCTCACTTCCATACATCACTACAGTGGTACTTCGGGTTAAGTACTTACTTCATTCCGGAGGTCCGTACTTAACCTGAAACTGTTCTTAACCTGAAGCACCACTTTAGCTAATGGGGCCTCCTGCTGCTGCCGCGCTGCCGGAGCACGATTTCTGTTCTCATCCTGAAGCAAAGTTCTTAACCTGAAGCACTATTTCTGGGTTAGCAGAGTATGTAACCTGAAGTGTATGTAACCCGAGGTACCACTGTACTCGGAAATCCATAGCTTTAACTATACGGACCTTTGTTGGCAAGGTGATGTCTCTGCTTTTTAAGATGCTGTCTAGGTTTGACCTTGGAGCAATAAATGTATCTTGCTGGGGACATAAGTAAATATTCAAAGGATCATAGCATTGTACCCCTAACAGGGCTGCTGGAAGTTGTAGTCCGGAACATCTAGGCTGGCATTCAAGGCTGCTTTAATGATTTTTAAAAATTATTATTTCTCGTTCCTTAATTGGGTGCTTTTGAGGTTTGGTCCCCTGGTTAACATAACTTTAGCCTTCATTATCTCTGTTCTTTCATTCCCGTTCAGCCTGAAATCACTGCGATGAGTTTTCTGCGCTTTGCTCTGATATGTGAGATTTCGGCTCTGGGAGCCAGACACAAAGCGATCTCTTTTTCCAAACCAAATTGCGAGATCCAAACCCCAGTCATGGATGCTGACTTAAGAGTCGTGAACAAAGATCTTTTGAAGTGAAAAAGACCTGCTATGGTCTCAGGCGCCGGGCTTGAAAGCCTTATAGTTTTTAATTTGCATTTTTATGACAGCGATATCTTCCCCCTCCTTGTTTGTTTTGCTTTCCATTATAAAAATAAATGCACACATGCACAAAGATAAACACACAAAAAGAATATATCTATAACAACTACTAACATGCACACGTACATTTTCTCCCGCCCTCATAGCATTAAAAGTTGTGGGTGTCCGATGAAACTGAAGGTTGGGAAATTTCAGGACAGAAAGTCCATAGCGGCTGCTTTCGTAGTTGTTAATATTATTACCGTATTTTTGGCCCTATAGGATGCACTTTTCCCCCTCCAAAAATGAAGGGGAAATGTGTGTGCATCCTATGGGGCAAACGCAGGCTTTCGCTGAAGCCTGGAGAGCGAGAGGGGTCGGTGCGCACAGACCCCTCTCGCTCTCCAGGCTTCAGGAAGCTCTCCGCAAGCCGTTGGAGCCCGGCACGAAGTCACGCAGCTCTCCCACGGCTTGCGGAGAGCTGCCTGCATCCCTAAGCCTGGGGCGCGCTGAGCCGTGGGAGAGCTGCGTGACTTCAGGCAGATATCCGCAAGCCTGGGGAGACCGGCATGACTTTCCGCCGGGCTCCCTAGGCTTGCGGATAGCAGCCTGTTGTGGGGGCTGGGGTCGGGGGAAGCTCGGGCTTCCCCCACCCCAGCCCCACGCCTGGGGGGGGGAATAATTTTTTTCCTTTATTTCCCCCCCAAATCTAGGTGCGCCCTATGGGCCAGTGCGCCCTATGGGGCGAAAAATACGGTATATATTTATTTACTTATACCCTCTGTTTCCCCCCAAAGAGACTCAAGAAACAACCACAGTCTTTTTTTTAAAAAAATCATTTTTATTTGAGTCTACAAATAAAAATTTATAACCATCCAAATACATATCCATATGTAGAGATTACTCAAAATCTCGATACTTCCCACCATCCTCTCCAGTTGTCAACATTTTCAACTGCATATTATTCCATATTCTGTGTTTAATATACTTCCATCTTATCCGTAGTATTTGTTACATTACAAGTGAGTTAAAAACCCTGCTAATGTTTTCATCTGCTTGCAGTGGTCTCATAAATCAATTATGAATTGTCCCCATTCTTTTTTAAAGTTTTTGTCCTCTTGTTTCCTGAGCTTTCCAGTCAGGTTTGCCATTTCGGCGTAGTCCATCGGCTTAGGGACTATTTCTTATTTTCATCTCGGGGCTGGTAGCATCTCTGCTGCTGTTGTCGCCTACATAAAGAGTCTTTTCTCTTCCTTTGGAATGTCGGTACCTACAATTCCTAATAAAAAAGCTTTTATGGTTCTGTTTAAACAAAAGTTATTCTAAACATTTTCTTCATTTCATTAGATATCATCTCCCAGCAGTGGTGTAGTGTGGGTTGTCAGCACCCGGGGCAAGGCAAGTAATTTGCGCCCCCTAACCCGTGGATTTTAGTAGGGGCAGAGAGCTGCGAGTGCGAGCACGCGCCCCCAGATGTTGCGCCCGGTGCGGCCGGCCCCCCCTACACCCCCCACGCTGCGCCACTGTCTCCCAGAATGCTTTTATTACCTTACTACATATGATAAAAAACTCCTTCATGGATCACTGCCTTGCCGTGGCGAAGGGGCTTGAATAACTCAGAGAAGCTATGAACTATGCCGTGCAGGGCCACCCAAGATGGACAGGTCATAGTGGAGAGTTTTGACCAAACATGATCCACCTGGAGCAGGAACTGGCAAGCCACTCCAGTGAGCCCCTCAGGTCGGAAGGTGTCCAATATGCTACTGGGGAAGAGCGGAGGACAAGTACAAGTAGATCCAGAGCTGATGAAGCGGCTGGGCCAAAGCCGAAAGGACGCTCAGTTGCGGATATGCATGGAAGCGAAAGGAAAGTCCAATGCTGTAAAGAAAAATATTGCATAGGAACCTGGAATGTAAGAACCATGAACCTGGGTAAGTTGGATGTGGTAAAAAATGAGATGGCAAGAATAAATATTGACATCTTGGGCATCAGTGAACTAAAATGGACGGGAATGGGCGAATTCAGTTCGGATGACTATCATATCTACTACTGTGGACAAGAAACCCGTAAAAGAAATGGAGTGGCCCTCATAGTCAACAAAAGAGTGGTGAAAGCTGTACTGGGATGCAATCTCAAAAATGATAGAATGATCTCGATACGAATCCAAGGCAGACCTTTTAACATCACAGTAATCCAAGTTTATGCACCAACTACTGGTGCTGAAGAAACTGAAATTGACCAATTCTATGAAGACTTACAAGACCTTATAGAAATGACACCAAAGAAGGATGTTCTGCTCATAATAGGGGATTGGAATGCTAAAGTAGGGAATCAAGAGATAAAAGGAACAACGGGCAAGTTTGGCCTTGGAGTTCAAAACGAAGCAGGGCAAAGGCTAATAGAGTTCTGTCAAGAGAACAAGCTGGTCATCACAAACACGCTTTTCCAACAACACAAGAGACGACTCTACACATGGACATCACCAGATGGGCAGCATCGAAATCAGATTGATTATATTCTCTGCAGCCAAAGATGGAGAAGCTCTATACAGTCAGCAAAAACAAGACCTGGAGCTGACTGTGGCTCAGATCATCAGCTTCTTATAGCAAAATTCAAGCTTAAACTGAAGAAAGTAGGAAAAACCACTGGGCCGGTAAGATACAATCTAAGTCAAATCCCTTATGAATACACAGTGGAAGTGAGGAACAGGTTTAAGGATTTAGATTTGGTGGACAGAGTGCCTGAAGAACTATGGATGGAGGCTCGTAACATTATACAAGAGGCAGCAACTAAAACCATCCCAATGAAAAGGAAATGCAAGAAAGCAAAGTGGCTGTCCAACGAGGCCTTACAAATAGCGGGGGAGAGAAGGCAAGCAAAATGCGAGGGAGATAGTGAAAGATACAGGAAATTGAATGCAGATTTCCAAAAAATAGCAAGGAGAGACAAGAAGGCCTTCTTAAACGAGCAATGCAAAGAAATAGAGGAAAACAATAGAATGGGAAGAACCAGAGATCTGTTCAAGAAAATTGGAGATATGAAAGGAACATTTTGTACAAAGATTTCCATAATAAAAGACAAAAGTGGAAAGGACCTAACAGAAGCAGAAGACATCAAGAAGAGGTGGCAAGAATACACAGAGGAACTATACCAGAAAGAAATTGATGTCTCGTATACCCCAGGTAGTGTGGTTGCTGACCTTGAGCCAGACATCCTGGAAAGTGAAGTCAAATGGGACTTCCGGGTTGACGCGATCTGGAAATGGCGGATTCCCTCCGAGCTCCGGAGGGAATCGGCTCTACCGAGGACGGGTCTTAGCCGCGCTGGCGACGCGGGGACCCTTAAAAACCGCAGGCGCGGATGCCTGCGGACTGAAGACTCGGCGGGTGCCTTAAGCGCCCCCCCTGATTCGCGAAGAGCCTTTTTAAAGGCTGCGGAGGGGATACGGGGGTGGCGTGGCACTGAGAGTCGATCGCTACCTCGGTGGAGCGAAGCCGCAAGCCATAACCAGAGAGCGCCGACTTCCTTCCTTGAAAATCTGAACTGAAAGAATTACCCGTGAGTAAGACGGATTGGGACTTTAAAAATTTCTACCTTGAATTAGAGACGACCGGGGTGTGTGCTAAAAGGAAGTCCGCACCCCCCCCCCTTGCAGAAGATCTAAGCAACGACATAAGAGCTAAGCTGGAGAGCCTGCCCTCGGTGGGGTGAGTTAAAAAGGACATTAACTTTCAAGATTTTGCTAAGGGAAATTCTATGCTGGAGAGTGGAGTTTCAGAAGCTTTCTTTCTGTTTTAAACTACCCCCCCTCCCGGGCTCGGGAACGTCCTGCCTTTGTGCTTGTGTAAGAGCCGCGGAGTTTGACAGCTGTCAAAGCTGTCAAACGGGCAATTTAAAGCGAAAAATTGTTGTTTAAGATCCCCCTGGACTAAGATACAATTAAATCAAAATTGTTGGAAACAAAGTGACAATAAGAAGTTAAAGGGTTATTGAGTAAAAGACTAATAAGTAACCAGATTCCCCCTAGGGGGAATTCTGTGAAATTACAATGGATACAATGGCTGTGGATGGAAAGTTACTAGCTGAAATCGAAAGGATGTTTCAGTTGGTGGGAACCTTACAAGAGCAGAGTTTGGCTATGAATAAACAACTTGTGACTATGACCTTGGGAACAGGCAACTCTGCTGTTTGTGTTGAGGACTTGAATGAGAAAGAATCCACAGCTGAAGAGGAAACAATACTTTCAGAGGTGGAAGAGACTAAACAAGAAAAAGAGAAAGTAACTTTGGGAAGCAACATCCAAAAGTTGACATCTGTGGAACACAAGCAAGGAGACCTTGGGAACACATCTACCACAAGTCTGCGAAAGATCCAGAAGAAGGAAGAGGCCCTGGGACAATATGGAATACAGGAATTTAAAATAAAGAGGCATGATTGGGGCCTTTGTTTGGACTTTGGTTCTGAGGATACAGGCTTTGTGGAAATTTTCCAGCAATTGATTACAAATCTCCTTGTGGGAAGAGAATATATTTGGATGCTGAAAGAGCTTTTTCCAGACTCGATGACTGACATAAAGGGCTACCAACAAGACCGGCGGAGAGGGACTGAAGGAGATTTGAAAGCCTCGGACGTGAGGAACCCAGGCTGAGAATCTCGACTTTGGACTATCATTGGGAAGGGACAAAAACCGGGGACGGGAGGGAGGGAAGAGGAGATCTTTAGAAATTCTTAAGACTTTTAGGTTTGGTCAATATGACTTTTAATTAAGACAAAATGAAAAATCGATGGAAGAGAACCTAAGTCCAACTTAGGAATATCAATTTTAATTATAAAAGAGGTAATAAGAAGAACAAGATGGTTAAGAAGAGAAATACCAACTTGCTGACATAATTTTGGGAATTGGGATGCATGAGGGGGGGTGGGGGGAAGTCAGGGAACAAGGTCATGAAACGAAGATGGGCTGAATTTATACATGTTTTGTTATGTGTTATTTTTTTGTGTGTGTCTTTTGTTTTTATAAATGTGGAAAACCCAATAAAATTTTTTTTTTTTTAAAAAAAAAGGAAAGTGAAGTCAAATGGGCCTTAGAAAGCATCGCTAATAACAAGGCCAGTGGAAGTGATGATATTCCAGCTGAATTATTTAAAATTTTAAAAGATGATGCTGTTAAGGTGCTACACTCAATATGCCAGCAAATTTGGAAAACTCAGCAGTGGCCAGAAGATTGGAGAAGATCAGTCTACATCCCAATCCCAAAGAAGGGAAGTGCCAAAGAATGCTCCAACTACCGCACAATTGCACTCATTTCACACGCTAGCAAGGTTATGCTTAAAATTCTACAAGGCAGGCTTAAGCAGTATGTGGACCGAGAACTCCCAGAAGTGCAAGCTGGATTTAGAAGAGGCAGAGGAACCAGAGACCAAATTGCAAACATGCGCTGGATTATGGAGAAAGCTAGAGAGTTCCAGAAAGACATCTACTTCTGCTTCATTGACTATGCAAAAGCCTTTGACTGTGTTGACCACAGCAAACTATGGCAAGTTCTTAAAGAAATGGGAGTGCCTGATCACCTCATCTGTCTCCTGAGAAATCTCTATGTGGGACAAGAAGCTACAGTTAGAACTGGATATGGAACAACTGATTGGTTCAAAATTGGGAAAGGAGTACGACAAGGCTGTATATTGTCCCCCTGCTTATTTAACTTATATGCAGAATTCATCATGCGAAAGGCTGGGCTGGATGAATCCCAAGCCGGAATTAAGATCGCCGGAAGAAATATCAACAACCTCAGATATGCAGATGACACAACCTTGATGGCAGAAAGTGAGGAGGAATTAAAGAACCTTTTAATGAGGGAGAAAGAGGAGAGCGCAAAATATGGTCTGAAGCTCAACATCAAAAAAACGAAGATCATGGCCACTGGTCCCATCACCTCCTGGCAAATAGAAGGGGAAGAAATGGAGGCAGTGAGAGATTTTATTTTCTTGGGCTCCATGATCACTGCAGATGGTGACAGCAGTCACGAAATTAAAAGACGCCTGCTCCTTGGGAGAAAGGCGATGGCAAATCTAGACAACATCTTAAAAAGTAGAGACATCACCTTACCAACAAAGGTCCGTATAGTTAAAGCCATGGTTTTCCCAGTAGTGATGTATGGAAGTGAGAGCTGGACCATAAAGAAGGCTGATCGCCGAAGAATTGATGCTTTTGAATTATGGTGCTGGAGGAGACTCTTGAGAGTCTCATGGACTGCAAGAAGATCAAACACATCCATTCTTAAGGAAATCAGACCTGAGTGCTCACTGGAAGGACAGATCGTGAAGTTGAGGCTCCAAGACTTTGGCCACCTCATGAGAAGAGAAGACTCCCTGGAAAAGACCCTGATGTTGGGAAAGATGGAGGGCACAAGGAGAAGGGGACGACAGAGGATGAGATGGTTGGATAGTGTTCTCGAAGCTACAAACTTGAGCCTGACCAAACTGCGGGAGGCGGTGGAAGACAGGAGTGCCTGGCGTGCTCTGGTCCATGGGGTCACGAAGAGTCGGACACGACTAAACGACTAAACAACAACAACAACATATGATAAAACGTACCTTCTTTTTCTTTACATTTCCAGCAGGTATTTGTACTTGTTCTATACATTTTGGCTAACTTAAAGGTAAAGGGACCCCTGACCATTAGGTCCAGTCGTGGCCGACTCTGGGGTTGCGGCGCTCATCTCACTTTCTTGGCTGAGGGAGCCAGCGTACAACTTCCGGGTCATGTGGCCAGCATGACTAAGCTGCTTCTGGCGAACCAGAGCAGCGCACGGAAACGGCGTTTACCTTCACGCCGGAGCGGTACCTATTTATCTACTTGCACTTTGACGTGCTTTTGAACTGCTAGGTTGGCAGGAGCAGGAACCGAGCAACGGGAGCTCACCCCGCCGCAGGGATTCGAACCGCCGACCTTCTGATCGGCAAGCCCTAGGCTCTGTGGTTTAACCCACAGCGCCACCTGCGTCCCTTACCTTCAAAGGTAGCCCCACATAAAACTATTTGAGAACCAAGGTACTACTGTATCTGATTCAGTCTTACAAATCTTAGCAAGCCTACTCGGAGTCATGTACCACCTGTCAATCATCGTTCTACCCGGACAGTGAGGTCCAGCACCGAGGGCCTTCTGGCGGTTCCCTCATTGCGAGAAGCCAAGTTACAGGGAACCAGGCAGAGGGCCTTCTCGGTGGTGGCGCCTGGCCTGTGGAACGCCCTCGCACCAGATGTCAAAGAGAACAACTACCAGACTTTTAGAAGACATCTGAAGGCAGCCTTGTTTAGGGAAGCTTTTAATGTTTGATGTATTACAATGTTTTAATATTTTTTTGGAAGCCGCCCAGAGTGGCTGGGGAAGCCCAGCCAGATGGGCAGGGTATAAATAAATAAATAAATAAATAAATAAATAAATAATTATTATTCAAGGAATAACATGCTGTAAACGTCCGATTGCGTCATTGCCTGTATTTCTTGGGTAGCCCAGTACAGTCATACCTTGGGTTACAGATGATTCGGGTTGCACGATTTCGGGTTGCGCACTGCGCTGAACCCAGAAGTGCCGGAACAGGTTACTTCTGGGCTTCGGTGCTTGCGCATGCGCAGAAGCGCTGAATCGCAACCCGTACATGCACAGAAGCACTAAATTGCACTTTGCGCATGCGCAGAAGCGCTGAATCGCAACCGCGCAGGCGCAGACGCGGCGCTGCGGGTTGCGGGCGCTGTGGGTTGCGAACGTGCTTCCCGCATGGATCACGTTCGCAACCCGGGCGTCCACTGTAAGGCATTTTGCCCTAGCCAGCTGAATTCTCCATGTCATCCGACCCAAAGGGAGGTCCGGACCCATTGCTGCTGGGATGAGCTGGGATGAAGAGTTCAGTAGGTGACACACCTTCTCCTTAATCCTGCGTAATGCGCACAGCTGCGATTTCCCCATTCTGATCCAAGGCTCCTGGGGTGTGTTCAGAATACGTCGCTATTTTTAGAGTTCGTGGGACAAATCTGCTGGCAGGCCTGTGTTTGGCTGGCATAACATCAGCAGTGTTGGAGAAACGGCTCCTGCAACTTTTCCCGGCAGCTTGCGGTAAATCCAGAAGGGTTTAGTAGTGCTTGGATAAGGAGATGAGTAAGACAGCCCAGCTCAAACGGAGACAAAGGATAGATGTGGGCGTCAGATCACATATTGTTATAGATTCAGGGTAAACCCTGGAAACCACCGTATTTTTTGCTCCATAAGATGCACCTGACCATAAGACGCACCTAGCTTTTGGAGGAGGATCTGATGGTGAATTTGGGGCGACCCAATGCAAAAATCCTGAGGAACCATGCGGATCCGTGCTTTGTAACCACATTTTTGCACCATTGCAGCCCCAGGAAACAGTGGATGCATGATTTTTTTGGTGCAGGCTGTAGCCATGGACATGCTATGTGATCTGATGGTGAATTTGGGGTGACCCAATGCAAAAATCCTGAGGATCCACGGGCTTTTACCTCCCCCCTCCCAGGCAGCCTCCTTTATCTCTAGCATCCCTTATCTCTCTCCCATTCCCACCGATCAGCTGTTTCCTTTCAACACTCCCTTCACTCTTGTTTGCCTCAGTGTCTTTTCCTTAGCTGGAGCAGTTTTTTGCTCCTCCTTTTCTTCTAATTTCTCTCCTTATTGCTTTAGTCTTCCTGTTTCCCCCCTTTGCAAGTTTGCTGTCTTTGCCTCCCCCCCCCAAGGCAGCCTCCTTTATCTCTAGAGTCCCTTATCTCCCTCCCCGATCGCTTGCCCATTAGCGGCTTTGTTTCAAACCCCCTTCCCTCTTTCAAAAAAAAAAGAGCATGATCAGCTTTTCTCCCCTGGGCAATTCGGCTCCAGGGACCACGCATTCACTCCATAAGACGCACAGACATTTCCCCTTACTTTTTAGGAAGAAAAAAGTGCGACTTATGGAGCGAAAAATATGGTAATAAATGCTTGTTTTTGGGTGATTTTTGATATGAAAGGAGAATGCAAGCGGCAAAGGAATTCGTGTGGCTGAGCTACGGTCATCAAGGAATAATAGAGGGACATTAACAATACAAGGGAACTTCTTTTTTTAAAAAAATAATAATTGTAATTTTCATTTATATACATTACACCAATTATTCAAACCTAATTCTGACATTTGAGACTTTGACTCCCGCCATATTTCTGCAGTTTTTTTACATTTATTTCAATCCTTTCCTGCATACTCCAAATTATCTTAATTTATTTTTTTATTCGTCTATTCTCATATATATCTCATACAGCGGGACCCTCTAACCACTGCACGACCACTGGCTCTCAGTGCAGTATACGGCCTCAGACTTTTGTTCCGATTCTTCCTTCCTTGTTTGCAACTGTCCAACCTATTCCATGGGCTTTCCCCACCCCCCAATTTGGCACTGGGGGGCATGTTGACTTTTGCACTGCATCCTGGGGAACAGAATGCATTCCACCCACAGAGTGCGCACGAGAGGGAGACTGAATTCTCTCGCCAAAAAAGCGATGGAGACCCAAACTGACAAGAGTGGAATCGTGCAAAGGCCTCCGAGACAGAAACTGGCCGAGTGGAATTTAGCAACGCTTTATTTGCAAAGAGCGGGTTGAGGGAGAGGCGGTTGTGTTCCCCAGCGGCACTTTTTGGGGGGCGTCTGTCCTCTCCGAAGGAGGAGACGTTTGACGGATCTCTAACTGGTTCTGACTGCTTCGTTTCTCAAATATTATGCGGGCTTGAGAGCCGGCAGCAAATCTTCAGTGGGAAAACCCAGCAAGACGCATACAGTGGTGCCTCGCAAGACGAAATTAATTCGTTCCGCAAGTTTTTTCTTCTTGCGAGTTTTTCGTCTTGCGAAGCACGGTTTCCCATAGGAATGCATTGAAAATCAATCAATGCGTTCCTATGGAAACCGCCTTCAGACCAGGCCCGGGGACAGTCTGTCCCCCGACCTCTTCTGAAGGCTGGGGGGGGGGCAAGGGCTTTTCTTCCCACCGCCAGCCTTCAGAAGGCTGTTCTGAAGGCTGGCGGTGGGAAGAATAGCCCTTCTCCCCACCTCCCGCCCCGCAAGCTCTGGGGACAGGAGGGCTTTGCTGCCGACCGCCAGGATTTTAAAAGTCCCCGGGACAGCGGAGACTTCTCCGCTGTCCCGGGGCGATTTTGAAATGCTGGTGGGCGGCAGTGAAGCCTCCGCTGTCCAGGGGCGATTTTAAAATGCTGGCGGGCGGAAGCGAAGGCTTCGCTGCCGCCCGCCAGCATTTTAAGATCGCCCCGGGACAGCGGAGAAGTCTCCGCTGTCCCGGGAAGGCAGGCGGGGGGGGGAGCAAAGACTTTTGCCCCCCGCCGGCCTTCAGAAGAGGTCCCGGACCTCTTCTGAAGGCCGGCGGTGGGCGAAAGTCTTTCCTCCTGACGGCCAGCATTTTAAAAGCGGTCCGGGATAGCGGGAAAGCGCAGCGCAATTCCCTGCTATCCCGGACCGCTTTTAAAATGCTGGCGGTGGGGAGCAAAGCCTTTTCGCCCCCGCCGGCCTTCCTGGACCTCTTCTGAAGGCTGGAGGGGGAGAAAGGCTTTGCCCCCCCCCCCCGCCAGCATTTAAAAGAGGTCCCCGGAGATTTCCCTATGGGCTTTCTTTTTGCGAAGTAAGCCCATAGGGAAATTCGTCTTGCGGAACGACTCAAAAACGGAAAACTCTTTCGTCTTGCGAGTTTTTCGTTTTGTGAGGCGTTCGTCTTGCGAGGCACCACTGTATTACAGCAGGAACCTTCCCAAAACCCAATAAAATAAATAAATCAAACAGGACACAGTTGGGACGACTCTTATGGAAGCTGCTTGACGCAGAATCAAACCATTAGTCCCTCTGACCCAACATTGCCTAGTGAGTGTTAGAATCATGTTGTTTGTTGTTTAGTCATTTAGTCGTGTCCGCCTCTTTGTGACCCCCTGGACCAGAGCACGCCAGGCACTCCTGTCTTCTGCTGCCTCCCGCAGTTTGGTCAAACTCATGCTGGTAGCTTCGAGAACATTGTCCAACCACCTCGCCCTCTGTCGTCCCCTTCTCCTTGTGCCCTCCATCTTTCCCAACATCAGGGTCTTTTCCAGGGAGTCTTCTCTTCTCATGAGGTGGCCAAAGTCTTGGAGCCTCAGCTTCAGGATCTGTCCTTCCAGTGAGCACTCAGGGCTGATTTCTTTAAGAATGGATAGGTTTGTTCTTCTTGCAGTCCATGGGACTCTCAAGAGTCTCCTCCAGCACCATAATTCAAAAACATCAATTCTTCGGCGATCAGCCTTCTTTATGGCCCAGCTCTCACTTCCATACATCACTACTGGGAAAACCATAGCTTGAACTATATGGACCTTGTTGGCACTGCTTAAAAACCTCCAAGGAAGGAGAGTTCCACTGTCAAATGGCTCTCACTGTCAGAGCAAGAGAAAGCAAGCTTGCTCCATCTTCCAAGTGACAGCCCTTTAACTTCAACTTGAGGGCGCCAGATGTTCCTGGTTTATTATCGCCAGCATTAGGACAAATAAAAGGAAGTCCTTCTCCATGCAGCCCATGTTTAAACTGTGGAACTCACTGCCACAGGAGACAGGGATGGGCCCCAAATTAAACTGTTTTAGAATACGGTCAGACAAATTCATGGAGGAGAAGGCTATCGGTGGCTGCTAGCCAGGATGTCTAGATAAATTATAAACAGATAAAAACATTGGCAGGATTATTGTAACAACCTGCTGTTTCATAAGGGTATATATTTAAAGAAGATGAATAAATGAGCACATGAAGTTAATCTGGATATGCAGAAGATATTAAAGACAAACCTAAGGAACCGCAGAAAGAGAGGGGGAAGGAAGTCAAGTTTTGAAATGTCAAAATGATTGTAAAATTGGTGAAATGTATAAAATTGGTGAAATGTATAAACTTGAAAAGTATAAATAAATAAATGAACTACACTGCCAACTTGGGTTGCCATATGTCCAGATTTCCCTGGACATTTCCTCTCGGACTTCCGATTCCAGTATTCTGGGTATGCCCAGAAAATTCCTTTTTTCCCCTTTTTGATTTTAAAATGCTTTATTGAAATTAATTATATAGAAAAGAAAAGAAAACAACATGTAATGAAATATATAATAAAGAAAAAAGGAATTTTAAAAATACATATTACATTGTATCATATTTTTCTCAAGGATCCAACGACTTCCGGTCAACCCCTCATGCTTCTAAACATTTTTTATCCTATCACACATTTTATTTCAGTCTTGTTATTCATTATATTCATATATATTCTCTTTCCTGGTACTCATCCAGTGTATCACGGAAGTTATTCTAGAGCTGCCACAGATTTCATGCTGTTACAATAGTCTTTAAGATTTTTGATACATACTCCATTTTTTTAATTTAAAAGTTTGTTCCGTGCGGTGCGGTCTCTCAATCTTTCTGATAGTTTAGCCAGTTCTGCATACCCCAACGATTTATTTTGCCAATCCAATTTTGTCGGTACTTTGTCACCCTTCCAGTTCGTATCTATCAATATTCTTGTGGTCGCAGTAGCGTACAAAAACAATTTCCTCATATTTTTTTGAATGCCGTGACCTAAATTAAAAGACGCCTGCTTTTTGGGAGAAAAGCAATGACAAACCTAGACAGCATCTTAAAAAGCAGAGACATCCCATGGACTGCAAGAAGATCAAAGCTCTCCATTCTGAAGGAAATCAGCCCTGAGTGCTCACTGGAAGGACAGATCCTGAAGCTGAGGCTCCAAGACTTTGGCCACCTCATGAGAAGAGAAGACTCCCTGGAAAAGACCCTGATGTTGGGAAAGATGGAGGGCACAAGGAGAAGGGGAGGACAGAGGACGAGATGGTGGGACAGTGTTCTGGAAGCTACCAGCATGAGTTTGACCAAACTGCGGGAGGCAGTGGAAGACAGGAGTGCCTGGCGTGCTCTGGTCCATGGGGTCACGAAGAGTCGGACATGACTAAACAACAACAATATCCAGAAAATCCCTGATGTATGGCAACCCTGTGAACAGGGATGGAAGGATGGGGGGCAAAGCCCATAGAATAAGGTTACCAGACGTCCCGGACACAGTCCCCAGATTTACAAATCAGTCCCCTGACAAAATCCTATCATTCCTATCGAAGTTGAAAAGTGTCCCCGGATTCCTTGAAACAAATCTGGTAACCTTACCATAGTATACAACAGGCGTATCCAACAGATAGATCACTGGATGTCCGTAGTAAAGGTAAAGGGACCCCTGACCGTTAGGTCCAGATGTGGCCAACTCTGGGGTTGCGGCGCTCATCTCGCTTTATTGGCCGAAGGAGCCGGCGTTTGTCCACAGACAGCTTCCGGGTCATATGGCTAGCAGGACTAAGCCGCTTCTGGTGAACCAGAGCAGCGCACGGAAATGCCATTTACCTTCCCACCGGAGTAGTACCTATTTATCTACTTGCACTTTGACGTGCCTTAGAACTGCTAGGTTGGCAGGAGCAGGGACCGAGCGACGGGAGCACATCCTGTCGAGGGGATTCAAACCGCCGACCTTCTGATCGGCAAGTCCTAGGCTCTGTGGTTTAGACCACAGTGCCATCCGCGTCCCTTATGTCTGTAGTAGATCACTGGATATTTGTGGTAGATTGCGGTAGATCTCTTCTCCCCCCTGAAAAAGCTTTGGCTCCCCCCCAAAAAAGCTCAACAACCTATTTGTCTCCCTTGTCAATAACAATGGATAGATCACAACCAGTATTTTTATAATGTGAGTAGATCACAGTCTCTTGGGACTTGAACGTGCCTGGTATACAAAAACCTCTTTCTCTTTAAGGGCTCCAGGTGAGTAGATTCTCTACCTGGGCCACACCCAATTCCCCCAAAAGCCATTGCAAACCTCCAGGACCAGCCAGATAAAAGGAGGGATCTCCCAAGAGTCTTGCATTTTCAATTCTAGCTGGGCTTCCTGTCTCTGCTCTGTTGCTATGAAGGCTGTAGTAAGATGCTGAAAAAACCCTTTTAAATGTACTGTGCTGCTTTGGGAATCCTTTCCTAAATGGAGTCCCTGCTGAATATTCGGCGGCTTGCAGAAGAGGAAGACAAACGTGAGTTGTTAGCATAGGGGCTGGTTAGGGTCTACACTTGAGTAGAGACCTGGGGTGTAAAGGATGGGTGGAAGGGCGGGTCTGCTATACTCCCACTGCTGCCCAAAGTTTTGCAAATATTTTTCTGTGCGAAGAAGGGCTTGCTTGGATTTAAGGCTGAATTCTGGCAACTATTCCTCTCCTCTGTCCCAAGATAAGTGTTGCTTTATGACATGGAAAATAACAAGGGCATCTCTAAGCATGTACAGAGTGTGTTTGCATTCCAGTGAATAATTTCTGCGAACCTGAACCCATCTGGGGTAGGAATTTTTGAGGCCTGGGGACAGAACCTACAAGTGTGTTTTTGGTGATCTTAGGCTGCAGTTTTAGTCCCATTTACCCGGGAGTAAGACCCATTGAATTCAAGAGGATTTTCTTTTGAGTAGACGTGGATAGGCTTGCACTGTTAATCTTAAAACTCCTGAGTTTATTCTGCCAGCTGTGGATTAGAAACCTTCTCTGAGTTACTCCCAACTTTTTTTATCCTTTGGTTTCAAAGCAGTTTGCAATTCTGATATTTTATATTTTATTTTTTCCAGAGGAATCCTGGGAATAGTCTTTTGCAAAGCCCACTTTCCCCAGTTAAAGGACATTAAGTTTGCCATCCTACATATATGCTTACCTAGGAGTAAGCGCCAATGAACATAGCAAGGCTTACTTATGAGTAAACTTGTGTGGGTGTTGTACTTACATGGCTGTGATGCCTTGACTGTGTTGCTTTAAAAACACTGTTTAGGGGAACCTACCCAGGCACGTCTGTTTCGACACATCCTTCCCCAACTTGGCGCCCTCCAAATGTTTTGAACTACAACTCCCATCAGCCCCAGGCCGATGGGACTTGTAGTCCAAAACATCTGGAAGTTTCAAGAAGGCTGGTTCTAACATGTAATATTGTTCTGTAGAATTGCTTTAAAAACTGGTGATTCTATATACATTATGTTTTCAATACAGTGGTACCTCGGGTTAAGTACTTAATTCGTTCCGGAGGTCCGTTCTTAACCTGAAACTGTTCTTAACCTGAAGTGCCACTTTACCTAATGGGACCTCCTGCTGCTGCCACGCCGCTGGAGCACGATTTCTGTTCTCATCCTGAAGCAAAGTTCTTAACCTGAAGCACTATTTCTGGGTTAGCAGAGTCTGTAACCTGAAGCGTATGTAACCTGAGGTACCACTGTACTACATTTTTCTCTGTATTTTGCTTTTTAACATCTACATGCAGCTTCTGGGAGAGATAATCAGGGGGTTTGGGTTGGGTGTTCATCAATATGCGGATGATACCCAGCTTCTACCTCTTTTAAATCAGAACCAGTGAAGGCGGTGAAGGTCCTGTGTGAGTGCCTGGAGGCAGTTGGAGGATAGATGGCAGATAATGGATTGAGGTTGAATCCTGACAAGACAGAAGTACTGTTTTTGGGGGACAGGAGGCGGGCAGGTGTGGAGGACTCCCTGGTCCTGAATGGGGTAACTGTGCCCCTGAAGGACCAGGTGCGCAGCCTGGGAGTCATTTTGGACTCACAGCTGTCCATGGAGGCGCAGCTCAATTCTGTGTCCAGGGCGGCTGTCTACCAGCTCCATCTGGTATGCAGGATGAGACCCTCCCTGCCCACGGACTGCCTCGCCAGAGTGGTGCATATTCTAGTTATCTCCCTGCTTGGACTACTGCAATGCGCTCTACGTGGGGCTACCTTTGAAGGTGACCTGGAAACTACAACTAATCCAGAATGCGGCAGCTAGACTAGGGACTGGGAGCGGCCACCGAGACCACATAACACCCGGTCTTGAAAGACCTACATTGGCTCCCAGTATGTTTCCGAGCACAATTCAAAGTGTTGGTGCTGACCTTGAAAGCCCTAAACGACCTCGATCCAGTATACCTGAAGGAGCGTCTCCACCCCCATCGTTCAGCCCAGACACTGAGGTCCAGCACCGAGGGCCTTCTGGTGGTTCCCTCACTGCAAGTAGTGAGGTTACAGGGAATCAGGCAGAGGGCCTTCTCAGTGGTGGCTCCTGCCCTGTGGAACACACTCGAATCAGATGTCAAAGAGAAAAACTACCTGACTTTTAGAAGACACCTGAAGGCAGCCCTCTTTAGGGAAGCTTTTAATGATTAATAGGTTATTGTATTTTGGTGTTCTGTTAGAGGCCGCCCAGAGTGGCTGGGGAAACCCAGCCAGATGGGCGGGGTATAAATAAATTATTATTATTATCATCTTGTTGTTCAGGTATTTTATCAGCGGGGCTGACTTCTGAGTAAGCCTACCTAGGAGCCATTGGGATGTTTGCAAGCAGACGGGGACCCCAGTTTGCAATCTGGACTGGGATCTGGAGTTCACATAAGAGCGTGCCGGATCAGGCCCATGACCCATTTAGTCTTGCACCCTGTTCTCGCCGTGACCAACTGGGGTGTCATTGTGGGAAACCCCCAAACAGGATCCGAGCCCAAGAGCCATCAGCAGTGGAATTCGGAAGCCTAGAACAGAGTTCTGCTTCTGTCTCAGCTAATAATGTGCTTTTCAGATTCCTCCTTAACCTCCTGGCTCTGAGTGGTCAGCGAAAAGGAGCTAGACATCTGTTGTTGTTGTTTAGTTGATTAGTCGTGTCCGACTCTTCGTGACCTCATGGAGACAATATACAGCCTTGTCGTACTCCTTTCCCAATTTTCAACCAATCAGTTGTTCCATATCCAGTTCTAACTGTAGCTTCTTGTCCCACATAGAGATTTCTCAGGAGACAGATGAGGTGATCAGGCACTCCCATTTCTTTAAGAACTTGCCATAGTTTGCTGTGGTCAACACAGTCAAAGGCTTTTGCATAGTCAATGAAGCAGAAGTAGATGTCTTTCTGGAACTCTCTAGCTTTCTCCATAATCCAGCGCATGTTTGCAATTTAGTCTCTGGTTCCTCTGCCTCTTCTAAATCCAGCTTGCACTTCTGGGAGTTCTCGGTCCACATACTGCTTAAGCTGCCTGCCTTGTAGAATTTTAAGCATAACCTTGCTAGCGTGTGAAATGAGTGCAATTGTGCGGTGGTTGGAGCATTCTTTGGCACTGCCCTTCTTTGGGATTGGGATGTAGACTGATCTTCTCCAATCCTCTGGCCACTGCGGAGTTTTCCAAACTTGCTGGCATATTGAGTGTAGTACCTTAACAGCATCATCTTTTAAAATTTTAAATAGTTCAGCTGGACATCTGTGGCTCCTTAAATAGGCTTGCAGCCCTCTCTGCCACAACCCAGCATCTATCATGCCCTCAGCTTTCCCTCCCTCCAGTCCCACTGCCCATGTCTTAAAAGCTCATTGGCCTTGTTGCCTTTCGGTCTTAAGAGAGCATCTGTTCCTGGTGTGCTTATCCTCTTCTTAATCCTTGTCTGACCTTAAGAAAGTTGCTGCAGCAGGGCAATTAGATCTCTCTTTTCTCTAGGGCATTGTGGCTTTCAAAGAGCTGATTCAAACATTGGGGGCAGGGTAGCGTATGTGACCCTCTTAATCACCTGTCCATCAGATTCCCTTCTTGTGGAAAGCTAGCAGCTCAGGGAGAATTATATTCAGCCACTTATTATTGAGGGGAAGTGCGTGGAACAGGTCTCAGTGTTTCGATTTCTGGGAATGGAGTTGAGAGATGACCTAACCTGGGGTAAAGGTAAAGGGACCCCTGACCATTAGGTCCAGTCATGACCGACTCTGGGGTTGCGGCGCTCATCTCGCTTTACTGGCCGAGGGAGCCGGCATACAGCATGACTAAGCCGCTTCTGGCGAACCAGAGCAGCACACGGAAACGCCGTTTACCTTCCCGCCGGAGCGGTACCTATTTATCTACTTGCACTTTGACGTGCTTTCAAACTGCTAGGTTGGCAGGAGCAGGGACCGAGCAACGGGAGCTCACCTCGTCGCGGGGATTCGAACCGCCAACCTTCTGATTGGCAAGTCCTAGGCTCTGTGGTTTAACCCACAGCAAAAACAGCAAAGACCTGATGAAGAGAGCACAGCAGAGGTTATATTTTATGAGAATCCTCTGGAAAAACAATCTCCCAAAGGACCTGTTGATGGCATTTTACCATTGTACTGTGGAGAGTGTATTAACGTATGGTCTGTGTTGGTTGGGAGCTGCACGGTCAGGGGAAAAACAATGCTGTCCAGGGTTGTAAAGACTGCGGAGAGAATAATTGGGTGCACTCTTCCCACCTTGGATCAAATCTACATTTCCAAGTGCCATAAGAAAGCTGCAGAGATAGCACAGGATAGTGCGCACCCCGGAAATGATCTCTTTCAGCTTCTGCCTTCTGGAAGAAGGTACAGAGTTATAAAGACTAGGACTAGCTGCCTGAGAAACAGTTTCTATCCAAATGCGATTTTGGTTTTAAATGCAGTGTAAGGTAGTCTTTAATGGGATGCAGGTGGCGCTGTGGGTTGAACCACAGAGCCTATGACTTGCCAATCAGAAGGTCGGCGGTTCGAATCCCCGCGACGGGGTGAGCTCCCGTTGTTCGGTCCCTGCTCCTGCCAACCTAGCAGTTCGAAAGCACCTCAGTGCAAGTAGATAAATAGGTACCGCTCCGGCGGGAAGGTAAACAGTGTTTCCATGCGCTGCTCTGGTTTGCCAGAAGCGGCTTAGTCATGCTGGCCACATGACCCGGAAGCTGTACGCCTAATGGTCAGGGGTTCCTTTATCTTTACCTTTATTCAGACCACACCTGGAATACTGTGTCCAGTTCTGGGCACCACAATCTAAGAAGGATATTGATAAACTGGAAGGTGGGCAGAGGAGGGCGGCCAAGATGATCAAGGATCTGGAAGCCAAGCCTGTTGAGGAATGGTTGAAGGAGCTGAGAGGAGGAGGAGACCAAGAGGAGATATGTGAGCCATCTTCAAATATCTGAAGGATGGAGCAAGTTTGGTTTCTTCTGCTCCCTAGGGCAGGACTTCAAGTTACAAGAAATGAGATTCCAACTACCGTATTTTTCGCTCTATAACACGCACCCGACCATAACACGCACATAGTTTTTAGAGAAGGAAAACAAGAAAAAAAATGTGGATCCATGCTTTGTAACCATGTTTTTGCACCACTGCAGCCCCAGGCAACAGTGGGTGCGTGATTTTTTTGGTGCAAGATGTAGCCATGGACATGCTATGTGATCTGATGGTGAATTTGGGGTGACCCAGTGCAAAAATCCTGAGGATCCATGTGGATCCATGCTTTGTAACCACGTTTTAAGTGGGGAGGGAAGGAAAAGACTCAAGGGACAAGGAGCACGTGTGGGGTGGGGTGGAGATGGATGCTGTTAATAATGCAGAAGAGGGGTATAAGAGGAGAAGGCTCCTCTCCTCTCCCACTTTGCTCCTTTAAAGCAAGCAGGCTCTGCTTTTCTTCCTCCTCCCCGCTCATCCCCGGCTTAGCGAGCTGAAAAACTTTGCTGCTATGTAGCGAGCTGAGTAAGGAGGAGAGAGGAACAGAGAGCCTGCTTGCTTTAAAGGAACCAACCGGATAGGAGCCGCTTACACTCGTGTAAGCAGCTCCTCTCCTCTCCTGCTTTGCTCCTTTAAAGAAGCTGGCTCTCTGTCCCTCTGTCCTCCCCACTCAGCGGCTCTTCTCCCGCTTTGCTGTTTCAAAGCGAGCCACGGAGGAGGGAAGGAAGGGGAACCATGGATCCTCTGCTCACGACTGCAGCAGATCCCCCCCCCCCCGCCATCCGTAGGCATTCCCTCCATAACACGCACAGACATTCCCCTTACTTTCTGGGACAAAAAAAGTGAGTGTTATGGTGCAAAAAATATGGTAAATGTTGGGAAGAATTTTCTGGTGGTAAGAACTGCTCAACTCCTTTCTTGTAGGTTCTCCTTCCTTGGGAGTTTTTAAGCAGAGCTTTGGTATGCCACTGTCTGGATGACAGCTGCGATTCCTACATTGAAAACCAGTGTGTGAGTGGTTAAGAGCAGGACTCGTAATCTGGTGAACGGTTTTTTTTTTCGGGTTCCCCGCTCCTCCACTGCAGCTGCTGGGTGACCTTGGGCGTCAATTCTCTGAAGTCCTCTCAGCCCCACTCAACGCACAGAGTGTTGTTGTGGGGAGGAGGGAGAGGAGAATGTTAGCCGCTTTGATGCTGGTACCTTCGAGAACACGGTCCAACCACCTCGTCCTCTTTTGTCCCCTTCTCCTTGTGCCCTCCATCTTTCCCAACATCAGGGTCTTTTCCAGGGAGTCTTCTCTTCTCCTGAGGTGGCCAAAGTCTTGGAGCCTCAGCTTCAGGATCTGTCCTTCCAGTGAGCACTCAGGGCTGATTTCCTTCAGAATGGATCGGTTTGATCTCTGGGTAGTGATAAAGCAGGATATCAAATCCAAACTCTTCTTCTACATTGCTTTGGGTGGATTAGATAGAGGTACTTTCCAACTCTGCAATTCTGTGATGGGAATCATAGTGCAAAAATCAGGAGGGACCCCTGATTTGGGCGAGGCCAATTCTGCAGGGTGGCATTGGCAGGCACACCACACCCACCCCCCCACCCCCCGCACTCCATGCAAGATTAGCCTTTTTACTGTGCTGCAAGTGATCTCTGAAAGTAGCCAAGCCAGGCTTAATCCTCCCTTGGCAAGGATCCCAAAGGTCTTAATGGGAAGGAGCGGAGCTTGCAACTGTCTTGAGCCGGAGAGAGACCAGACAGCATTTCTCGTAAGCTGCATCCCGTTCCCTGGAGAGTTGAGCCGGATCAATAGCAGCTACAGCAGAGCCCATTAGCTAGACCTTCACCCCAGAAGTGGACAGTCCCGATTCTCCAAGGCATCCTATCTGGGCAAGCACAGAGCTGGCAACTTTCCCCTGTTCCCAGTGAGGGTAATAATCAAAGTAGGTAGTATTTATTTTAGTGCTTTGCTGTTCAGAGCGCTCCACGTTCCATCTCTTGGCCATTTGCAAAGCAGGCTTCTCTGTTAAGTGGATCAGTAAATGTTGGGGCACACATGCCCCGTGGCTCCCGGGCAGAGAATTTGCCCTGCATGCAGGAGGGTTCGGGTTCAAGTCCCAAGGGGGCGGCCCCTTGCTTTAAAAAGGATCTCGTAGAGTTGAAGAACTCCTGCCAACCTAGCAGTTCGAAAGCACATCTAAGTGCAAGTAGATAAATAGGTACCACTCCGGCGGGAAGGTAAACGGCGCTTCCATGCGCTGCTCTGGTTCGCCAGAAGTGGCTTAGTCATGCTGGCCACATGACCGAACAACAGGAGCTCACCCCGTCGCGGGGATTCGAACTGCCAACCTTCTGATTGGCAAGTCCTAGGCTCTGTGGTTTAGACCACAGCGCCACCAGTGTCCCTTGTAAAGGTAAAGGTACCCCTGCCCGCACGGGCCAGTCTTGCCAGACTCTAGGGTTGTGCGCTCATCTCACCCTATAGGCCGGGAGCCAGCGCTGTCTGCAGACACTTCTGGGTCACGTGGCCAGTGTGACATCGCTGCTCTGGCGAGCCAGAGCCGCACACGGAAACGCCGTTTACCTTCCCACTAGTAAGCGGTCCCTATTTATCTACTTGCACCCGGAGGTGCTTTCGAACTGCTAGGTTGGCAGGTGCTGGGACCGAACGACGGGAGCGCACCCCGCCGCGGGGATTCGAACCGCCGACCTTTCGATCGGCAAGCCCTAGGCGCTGAGGCTTTTACCCACAGCGCCACCCGCGTCCCACATGTCCCTGGTAGGGTGATGCAATTTTTCTTTTCTATTTTTCATTCTCATTCACTTTCCCCCCTTCTTTCTCCCCTCCCCCCACTCTACCTTTTTATGAATGAAATTTCCTTAATAAAACATGAATACGAATGTGTGTAAGAGAGAGAGATGGATGAGGCCAATGGCAATCTAGTCCAGCCTTCTGTTCTCACAGTGGCCAACCAGTTGCCTCTGTGGGACAAACTGACAAGCGGGACTCAAGCACAAGCGCTTAGAATGATAGAGTTGAAAGGGACCGCGGGGGTCATCTAGTCCAACCCGCTGCAACTCAGGACACTTTAGCCCAACATGGACCTCGAACCCAGGACCATGAGATTAAGAGTCTCATACTCTACTGTTTGAGCTTCATTGCATATCTTTAGGCGCCAGGCAAAAACATCTCTCCTCAACCAGGTGTTTGGCTGGTTAACATTCTATGCCACGCATACGCAAACTCGGCCCTCTGGATGTTTTGGGACTACAACTCCCATCATCCCTGACCACTGGTCCTGTTAGCTAGGGATCATGGGAGTTGTAGTCCTAAAACATCTGGAGGGCCGTTTGCCTATGCCTGTTCTATGCCTTTTAAAATGTGTTTCTGGGGCAGAGGATTTCTCGGTTTGCTTTTGTTTCATTACGCATCCTTGTGTTCTCCTTTTGTGGGTTTTTTCCCCTGTTGCGAACTTCCCTGGGATCTTCGGATGAAGGGTGGTCTGCCAATTAAATAAATACGAATAAAACAAGAATAGCCAGAGCCCTCTCCCTGCCTGTGGTTTCCAGCATGACTGTGAAAATGCGAGCATAGTTTGTGTGATGAAATACACACACACACACACACACACACACACACACACCAAACACACGCACGCAAATTGTGAGAGTGCCACCATTATTTATTTCTAAAAGACAACAGTGGCAACGCGCAAGATCAGCAATTAGCAGCCAGCTGGGAGAAAATAGCCGCCTCCGTCCGAAACTGGACACCAGTCCCATTTTTCTTTCCACAATGCTCAGCGGCGCCCTAGATTTTTCATCCAGTGCGCTGAGCTCAATGCAGAGTCATTCCCGGCCCGCTCCCTCTGGAAGAGACCTGGAGGAAAGCCAACTTGAAAAGGCCATTTGTCAGCGTGCATAAGAGGTCACACGGCAAGCCAGGTGGCCGGGCTCAGAGCCTCCGTCATCCCCACCTACACCCATCCCTGATGAGCCCTTCACTCCCACCCCTGGGAGATGCCCCTCTTAATGGCCAAGGCTCATGCGCACCTTGCTTGCGGCGGATTTCACAGTGGCGTGAACCAGCCCTTAAGCCCCTCCAATCCCGTCACTGCCAGCACACAGAGAGAAAAGCAAACACCGCAACTAGACAAGTCTGTGTTATTTTGCAATGCCTCCGGGAGCTGGAATATAATAATAATAATAATAATAATAATAATAATGTATTATTTGTACCCCACCCATCTGGCTCGGTTTCCCCAGCCACTCTGGGCAGCTTCCAACAAAGATTAAAAATACATCAAAATGTCACACACTAAAAACTTCCCTGAACATGCCTTCAGATGTCTTCTAAATGTCAGGTAGTTGTTCATCTCTTTGACATCTGGTGGGAGGGCATTCCACAGGGCGGGCGCCACCACCGAGAAGGCCCTCTGCCTGGTTCCCTCTAGCTTTGCTTCTCACAGTGAGGGAACCACCAGAAGGCCCTCGGCGCTGGACCTCAGTGTCCGGGCAGAACAATAGGGGTGGAGACGCTCCTTCAGGTCTACTGGGCCGAGGCCGTTTCGGGTTTTAAAGGTCAGCACCAACACTCTGAACTGTGCTCGGAAATGTACTAGCAGTTTGAAAGCACACCAGTGCAAGTAGATAAATAGGTACCACTACAGCAGGAAGGTAAACGACGTTTCCGTGCGCTTTGGTTTCCGTCATGGTGTTCTGTTGCTCCAGAAGCAGTTTATTCCTGCTGGCCACATGACCCGGAAAGCTGTCTGTGGACAAACACTGGCTCCCTTGGTCAATAAAGATGAGTGCTGCTACCCCACCTTTGCTAAAGTCGCCTTTGCCTGGACCGTCTGATCGGCAAGTCCTAGGCTCTGTGGTTTAACCCACAGCGCCACCTGTGTCCCCTTACATTAATATAGAAATGTGTATATTCTTATTATCCCAATACATGTATAATTGTCAGTAACCGAATATATTCTGTGTGAACTCATTCCGAATATCATTCTATTTATCCAAAGAAAGTCTGCATCTATAAGCTGTCCGTTTGTATGTTGCCAATGTTGTGAAGCCATTGATTAAAGGAAATCGTATCTCTATTCTCCCAATTCATCAATATGGCCAAGTTTAGGGTGTGTAGAATCCATTTTCGCCGTCCTGCTGTCAACTTCCATACAAGGGGTATATAGTTCAAGAGCATATTCACCTCTGAAAAAAATGTATTTCCCCCCCGGGCAAGCTTGTATATTACAGTCTCAAACACAGAAAACTTAGACCAGGGCTGGATTTAGGTTTGATGAGGCCCTAAGCTACTGAAGGTAATGGGGCCCTTTATATGTCCAGCTGTCCTTTGTCAACAACAAATTGTCGCTTTCTGTGTGTGTTGAATATATGCTATATGTGGGGCCCATTACGTACATCATAGGAGCCTACACAAAAACACTGTTGCTATATGTAGGTTAAATTTAATTCTATTTATTTTTTATCTTATATTTTGGAAATGTACATCCAGTTGTTGTTTTTCCTTTAATTTTTTGGGGGACCCCCAAGAGAGTGGGGCCCTAATCTATAGCTTGTTGAGCTTATATGTAAATCCGGCACTGACTTAGACTTTCAGTAAAATGTTGGGCTTTGTGAATTTGCCTCTGTCGTCCAAAACTTGGCAAAGGTAGGGGAATCACCTGGAAAAGCGTGAGCTCTGGCTTCCCATGTGTTGCACACCTGAACGCATGAAGCACCATTGATGGACTTACCTGCCGTGACTTGGTCCAGCCCCTTTTAAGTGTCCTCTCCTGCCATTGGCTCAGCCTCCAAGGTGTGTCACGGAATGCTGCGAACACTCTAATTGATTCAGAAACTTGCATCACACAAAGCCCAGGAGCCCAGATAGGGCTGAGGGTGGGATATCTCACTAGTGATGAACTCAGCAAAGGAGAGGAAGGGCATCGCAGGATGGGCCAACTCTTAGACCGTACGTATGTGCTAGAGAGAGAGTATTGCACACAAGAATTTGTCCATAAGCTTATTCGGATCATATTTTGGTCATGATTTTTTTTGGGAGGGTACCCCATCTCTTCTCCAATAAGCCAGCAAACCTGTAAACGGCATGAGAAAAGACAACTGGTATTTCCCTGCTGGAAAAGCCAAGCATTAGTTGGTGCCAAGATGGCCTCTTTGGGGAGAAAATTCCACAGTCGGGGAGCCACCACAAAAAAGGCCCTTCCTTGTGCTGTAGTGTAGCAATATCTAGAGGGCCACTGCCACCACATCACGGAATGATGACGATGATAATTATTTTGGTTTCTTTTTTCATACATGAAAACCAAGAGGGAAAAAAATACAGTAGAAATGTCCCACCCATAGATAGTTAAAAGCCAGAGGCCTAGTAAAGAAGGAATGCCTTAAAGATATACAATAATAGTGCCAGCCGTCTCCACCCCCATCGTTCTACCCAGACACTGAGGTCCAGTGCTGAGGGGCCTTCTGGGGGTTCCCTCCCTGAGAGAAGCGAGGTTACAGGGAACCAGGCAGAGGGCCTTCTTGGTGGTGGCGCCTGCCCTGTGGAACGCCCTCCCGTCAGATGTCAAGGAAATAAACAATTACCTGACTTTTAGAAGACATCTGAAGGCAGCCCTGTTTAGTGCGGTTTTTAATGTTTGATGTTTTATTCTATTTTTAATACTTTGTTGGAAAGATATTATTATTATTATTATCCCTGGAGAGAGAATTTCACAAACTGGCAGCCACTACTGGAAAGGCCTGTTCTTGTGCTGCTGCCCTCCGGGCCAAGTACAGTGGTACCTCGGGTTACATACGCTTCAGGTTACAGACTCCACTAACCCAGAAACAGTACCTCGGGTTAAGAACGTTACTTCAGGATGAGAACAGAAATCGTGCTCTGGTGACGCAGCGGCAGCAGGGGGCCCCATTAGCTAAAGTGGTGCTTCAGGTTAAGAACAGTTTCAGGTCAAGAACGGACCTCCGGAACGAATTAAGTACTTAACCCGAGGTACCACTGTACTGAAATGTTGATGCTAGTTTGTTGTGGAGTGATTTGGATTAATGCTTCTCCCACAATCTTTCTCTTCTCAATCCCCCATCCCCAGATGTATCCCGGACCACCTCCACATCCTCCACGCCGAGTAGCGAGGCCCTGACACCGCTGCAGATGTCCCCGGCGGTGACGCCCGACTGCCAGACCGGCCTCCCCATGGACCCCACCCTCTGTGGCAAAGTCATCCCGGCTTTCCTGCCGGTGAAGAAAGAAGACCGCCCGCAGCCCGAAGGAGCCAGCTGCGACACGGCCGTGGGCAACGCCGTGACCGGCCTGGTGGCCCTCAGCGAGTGCGGGCAGGTCGTGATGGAGCAGGCCCCGAAAGCCGCCAAGGTGGCGCCCAAAGGTCAGGGGGAACCTACGTCGGGCGTGGACATGCTGGACACCCGGATAGTGATGGGCGAGGAGACTCAATGCCTCAGTGCGGATGAGGAAGATGGGGAAGGGGCTGCCTCTGCGCCGCTCAAACGGGGCACCTCGGAGGCCAGCTCTGAGGAGGAGGAAACGAGCGACGTGGAGGATCAGGACCTGGTTGACCTCCAGGCGAGGCCTCCCCACCAGACCCCAAAAGACTTGGCCAGCCGGCAAGCAGGCATGACCCTCCCCGGCCTCCGGAATCCGCAGGAGGCCGAGAGGGCAGCCATGACATCTCCACTCTCTCAGGGCGAACATTCGGCGGACCTGCCTTCTCCACCTCCTGCACTCACCAAAGACATCTCCGTAGAGCCTGCCGAGGCCCAGCCCCTGCCTGGCAAGCACACCTGTGGCCTGGACCCAGAACTATACTTCACGGCGCCCTCGACCCCCATCAAGACTGTGTTTTCCCACCTCAGGCATCAGCCCTTCTCCAAAGAGAGCCTCAGCGAGGAGCAGAACGACACGGACAACGAAGGCCTCTGCTCCCCACCCACCTCGCCCTCGGGGTCCTATATCACGGCCGAGGGAGGCAGCTGGGCGTCTTCGGGCACCGGCAGCACTTCCCCGTCTTGCTCCCCCAACCTGATTGCAGAGTCGGAAGCCATGGAGGCCCCGTCGGCAGACGGCGAGGAGTTTCTCTTGGAGTACGCAGACAGCCGCCTGAGGCTCCCACGGGGACCCAGCCTGTCTCCCGACTTGGAGGGGGAGTTTGCTTTCCAGACCCTCTCCTCCAGCACTTTAGTCCACTCGTCGTTCCCCGAGGACGACGACGACGGGCAGACGACCCCAGAGGAAGATGGCGGCGACTGGGGCGCCGAAGTCGCTCCCTCGACGACGGGCCCTCAGAGGTTTGAGCAAGCGGCTCCATCTTGGCCCGAGAGCAGAGAGGACTCTGGAGACGAAGTGGATCTGAGCCGCGAGCTTTCCAAGGCAGAGGCCACGCCGGCCTACGAAACGGGAGCTGGAGACTCTGCCGAGTTTGCAGGATCGAAACCCTGCCTCTTGCCCGGTTCACTCGCTGCCTTCCCTTCTGGGACGGACACCTCCGAGGCTGATGCGCCCGGCCGGCCGCAGGCCGAGACCGCCGGCTTCCGCCCCAGATGACGGCGCGGACGGTGCCGACAGTGACCAGATGATTTCTGCTTTGCTCCTGCCTTTCTGTGGGAGCCTCATATTCGAGGCGGAGTCCATGGAGATCACGCTGTTCCCCCAAGGGGAGTCGGTGGGGAACGATGCCCTGTACGGTGTCGAGGATGACGACAGCACTTCGGCCTCCTTCCTGCACTCTCTCTCGGAAACCTCCATCAACGAAGGCGTGGACGAGTCCTTTGCTTACCAGGACGACACCTCCCAGTCCTCAGACTCGGCCTCCTACAACGGGGAGGACGACGAACGGCTCTACAGCGTCGAGCAGTACGCTGTGGTCGCAGAAGCTGCGGTCGCCCCTGCTCAGGAAGCGGCCGAGCCTCCAAAGGAAGACACAGTGCCCGCGCTGTCCCGATCGGGCAGCGAGAGCGAGATGGAGACCTCGTCCGACGCTTACAACACAGACGAGGAAGAGACGGCTTCTGCCGGGGACAATGGGCACCCGAGGGCCAAAAAGGAGGAGCGGGAGGAGAGAGGCTCCTCCCTGGAGAAGGCTGAAGATGAAGAGAAACCCCAGGCGGACCAAATCAAAGCTTCGCTCCCCACTGAAAAAGAAGCGGCCTCCAGGTTGCAGGTTGTGCCTGAAGCTCCCGGCGATTCCTCCGAATGTTCTGGAAGCAGCAGCAGTTCCCCTACCGGTCAAGGATGGGGGTCTCCTATGGAGCAGGGCCCCACAGCTCTTTTCGGAGGCATGGGTCGCGGAAGTGGATGTGAAGAGGGAGAAGAGCCTTCAAGGGAAAGGGGCTCCCCCTGCGACTCCCCAGAGCACCAGTCGCTCTCAGACGGGCGAGAGGCTGCTGAGGAAAATGTCCCTGATCCCGGAGAATGCCTCATTGCTTGCTTTGATACGGATGAGGAAGCAGACGCTTTGCCGCCTCTGGACAACTCCTTGGAAGGGCCTCGGCCTGTGGGACAAACGGCTGCAGAGTGGGTCGACCAGGTGTATGCGGGCCCTGCCATAGCCCTGGGATGGACCCCGAAGCCGTATCCTGTGGCGTTTGCAGAGCTGGCGACTCCAGACGTCAACGACTCGTCTTCCTTTGACATCAGCGCCAGGCTGAAGGAGTCGGAGGAGCGGCTTCTGGAGCTCCTTGACCAAGACGGAGCCTCTGGGGGAGGCTTGACGGAAGCAGAGAGGCCTAATGGAGGGGTGTTCAATGTGGAGCCAGAGAAGGAGGAGCCTCCGTTTGTGTCCCTCCTTGGATCCTGTGAGGCGGCCATCTTGGACCAGCCTGAAGCGACTCGAGCCGACAACGAGCCGGCAGCGGAGTGCCTTATTGCCTGCTTTGAATCGGAGGACGAGCTTGAGGAGGCCTCGTCCCTCGACCAGATGAACAACAACGAGGACCACGTGGTGGCCATCTTTTCTGAGGCGAAACCTGATTCTCGGCCCCTGCTGGGACCAAGCGGCACACAGCAGAACACCGCTGTCATGGACAGTGAGGTCACCTTGTTGGCGGCAGCCGCAACTCTGCCCCCCACAGATGTTGAAGAGCGTGCTGAAGTCTGTAGGGTGACAAGAGACTCATCTGAGCTGGAGATGGAGGCCTCCACAGGCCCTCTTGCCAGTGTGGTTATAGGAGACAGCGCAGCCCATCTCAAGCTGTGCTTGGAGACTGGCGAGGCCAAAGACCTGAGTGTGAGGGAGGCTCAGCCCGGTGAGAGCCGCCACGAGCCCAGGCTGGTAGAAACAGGCAGCCATCTTGAGGAAGCTGGAGAGGACGCCAAGGGCAAAGATCAGCTAGGGGAAGAGGCTTCAGCTGTAGAGGAAGCCACCGGGGCAATGGAGGGGCAAGCGCTATCGGACGAAGTTGATGCTGGCCAGGACTGGGAAAGTCCGTCCAAGGGAGAAGAGGATGCTATTTCTGAACTTGAAAGTGACGAAAACAGCAGAGCAGACTCTGTCACTGAGATTCCGCCAGGAGAAGGTGCTGTTTGGCCGGGAGACAGGCTTCAAGCCCAGCGCTTAACCACGCTTCCTGTGGGACGGTGTGGATCAGAAGCCGTCTCATTCCAGGATCCCGCTGCTCAGCCTAGCCTGAGAGACAGCAACATGAATTTGGTGCAGATTCAAAGTAAGGGGGCAGCTCCTGCTCCCGCCAGCAGCGAGACCACAGATGGTCCAGCGTTGGGGGCAAGCTCTGACAAGAAGCCAGGACAGAAAGAAGAGAACAAGCTCGTGGTTCCTGCGGCCTTTGAGCAGGTTGTTGGCCAGGCAAGCCGCCCTGAGCCAGCGGGTCGTAAAGAAGGCACTGAATGGCCGCAGCTTGGTGGGGTGCAGATTCTGGAGCCCCAGGCAGCAACCAAAGAGACCAAGATGGCTGTCCAATGGGGGCCTGAGGCTCAGAGGAACAGAGGATGTACGGAGGCGGCTGCATCTCTGCCTCCTTTGAATGATCAGCATCCTGTGGACATCAAAGCTCAGGTGGAAAAAACCGCCCCAGGAACTTCTAAGGCAGGAGACGCAGTTGCAACGGCTTCCACTGACAGGGTTGAGGGTCTACCCAGGCAACCCTTGCAGGTGCCAAAGAAGACCTTTGCTCAAGCTCTGCTTCAGGGTCTCCAACCACCTGCTTTGGGCGCTGAACCTTCTGTGCAGGAAAAGGATCTGGATTCCAGTCTCTCTTCCCCAGAGTTGGCAGAGGTCTCCATGCCCAACTCGCAGACGGACAGCAGCTTCTTCACAGCAGCTGAGGACATCTCTGGTGGGACCCTTGTGCTGACCTCATCCCCTGGCTCTGAGAGAGAAGGGCTGAGCACCCCTGAGCAGGCATGGGGCAGCCCGGCCGAGGATGTGGGGAAGAGGCCTTCTCCTCTTCCACAAGAAAAGCCGGCAGCCGTTTCTGAGCTGGAACGCCGAGTGGTCGAGACTGAAGATGCTACGGTTGAACCCTTGGCGGAGCCGTCAAAGATCCCACCAGCAGAGGGACCTTCCCAGCAGAGCATGGCATTGTGTCTGCATTCCTCTGCTCTTAACCAGCCGCCTTCTCCAGCCAACGCCCGGCCAAGGGATGCGTCACCCGTGCTTTGCAAAAGCCAACACCTCTTCTTTGCTTCTGAAGAGGAGATCTATTTGTCGGAGCCTGAAGATGCCCAGCACAGCTTGGCCAGTGAAAATGCAGAAACAGAACGTGTTGGTGCTGCAGAATCGTTGGGGACCAGGAGGACTGGTGCAGCCCCAGATGATTCTGAAGCCGTTGCTGCAGCGAGGCCGTCTCCCGCCCCCAGCCAACCTGAGCTTCCTGGTGCCTTGTGGCAGAACGCCTCATTGGTTGCAGAGCCTCCAGAGGTCACTGCAGACCAGCAGCAGATCACAGACATGTTGCGAGGCTCCTTCGGCAACCTCAGGGAGCCGGGCTTGGGTGCTGCCCGCCTGGTGAGCAGTCTGCTGGTGGCCGAAGCACAAAGCCTTCTCGGCAGCCTTAAGGAAGACGTCCAGGAGTTCTCCTCCAAAGGCGTCATGCCAGACTTGTCGGAATCGAAGCATTCCGAAGATGAGTTGGAGCCTCAAACCACTTGCAATGTCGCTGGAGGCAGCAGCAGTCGAGACCAAGTCGCCAGGCAACCTTGCGAGGAGCTGGAGATGGAGAGGGTTGCAGTTCCACCACATGTGGAGGTTGTTCCCCTTCGTTCAGAGGCGGTGGAGACGGTGGCTGGGCCGCTGCCGAGTTCTGGGTTGGAAGGAGTGGACCAGCCTGCCGAGGAGGTTGTCTTCGCGCCCGGTGAAGCCAAAGGGAAGACGTCTGAGAGCGTCAACAGGTCTCCACCTCGGAGCTTGCAGGCCGAGCCGACGATCCAGAGTCCAGAAGCTGATGGGTCAACTGAAGAGATTCCAGAAGAGACGAGACTAGAAGGTGCCACAGCAGAGGCGGTTGGCCACCCAAGAGAGGAAGAAGGACCAGTTCCTTCAAGTGCTTTAGCTGGAAGCACGAAACTCGTGGTCCCGGAAGCTGGTTTGATGAGTGTGGAGACCACCTCTCCTCTATCGCAGGCCCCGCCAGCCTCTGAAGGACCAGCTCAAGCGTCCCTGGCTGTTTCTTCGCAGGCAGAGCAGCCCCCATCGCTCACCTGTGAGGAGGAAACTCCTCTGTCTCCTCCTCCATCTCCACCTTCTGAACCTCAAGAAGTGCCTCCTGTTTCTCCCTCGCCTCCCTCCGATGGCCTCTTCCACAGCCCCTCAGCTGCTTCCTGGCTTCCTGCTTCGACAACCAGGCCTGACGAGGAACGAGCTCCTTCCAGAGAGGACCTGATCCTCGTCCGGGACTCGAGGAAGCCTCCCGCGGAAGGTGAGCTTTCATTTCCCCGTCTCTCCCATCCAGATAACGGGAGGATGAGGGTTGATTTTATTTATTTCTTTTTATTATTATTATTAATTTAAAATAAATACACTTATGAGAAAACAGATGTACATACAAGTAAGCAAACATGCAATCAAACAAACAAATAACACGGAAATCAAACAAACCACCACACGATAAGATACAGGAAGATTAATATAATTATAATAATATATACTCCTGATAGGGACGCGGGTGGCGCTGTGGGTAAAAGCCTCAGCGCCTAGGGCTTGCTGATCGAAAGGTCGGCGGTTCGAATCCCCGCGGTGGGGTGCGTTCCCACTGCTCGGTCCCAGCGCCTGCCAACCTAGCAGTTCGAAAGCACTCCCGGGTGCAAGTAGATAAATAGGGACTGCTTACTAGCAGGAAGGTAAACGGCGTTTCCGTGTGCGGCTCTGGCTCGCCAGAGCAGCGATGTCACGCTGGCCACATGACCCGGAAGTGTCTCCGGACAGTGCTGGCCCCCGGCCTCTTGAGTGAGATGGGCGCACAACCCTAGAGTCTGTCAAGACTGGCCCGTATGGGCAGGGGTACCTTTACCTTTTTATACTCCTGATACTGAACACAATTATAAAACTTATAGAGAAGAAATTAAAAGCTGACATCATCATCATCATTATTATTAATGCCCAACGTGCTGCAATTTTTGGGCTCCAAATCTGCTTTCCCCAACCTGGTGCCCCCCCAGATGTTCTGGAGTATGACTCCCATCAGCAACGCTGGCTGGAGTTGTCAGGCAAAACATTTGTTTTGGTGCCAGGCTGGGTGAAGCTGTTTGGAGTTCCTGGCTTCCAACTGCAAAGGAAAGGTAAAAGGTAAAGGGACCCCTCAACCATTAGGTCCAGTCGTGACCGACTCTGGGGTTGCGGCGCTCATCTCGCTTTATTGGCCGAGGGAGCCGGCGTACAGCTTCCGGGTCATGTGGCCAGCATGTCTAAGCCGCTTCTGGCGAACCAGAGCAGCTCACGGAAACGCCGTTTACCTTCCCGCTGGAGTGGTACCTATTTATCTACTTGCACTTTGACGTGCTTTCAAACTGCTAGGTTGGCAGGAGCAGGGACTGAGCAACGGGAGCTCACCCCGTCGCGGGGATTCGAACCGCCGACCTTCTGATCGGCAAGCCCTAGGCTCTGTGGTTTAACCCACAGCGTCCCCCGCGTCCCCACAAAGGAAAGGACACCCCCCCCATTAAACCCTGCCCTAACCTACTTCTCTCTCCAGCCGTGGGGAGCGCCAGGCCTGCCAAGCCCTGCCGAGAGGACCAGCTTCCCATCAGCAAAGATTCCAGGGGCCGGAACCGGTTGCCTGGCAACAAGGACGCCCGAGAAAAGGACTCCGTCTCTGCCGGGGAGAAGTGTGGGGATCGGGGGCCGGCGCCGCTGGAGTCGAGCTCCTCCAGCGATCGGGAGCTGCTGGACCGCTGCCCGGAGATCGAGAGCCTGAGGGAAGCGACTGGCATGATGCTCCTGGAGGAGAAGAAGGCCTTGACAGGGAAAAGGACCCACGAGGCCAACCACAAAGGTGAGCCACCCCTTTTGGCCTTCCAGGGTTTGGTCCTGAGGTGTCTGGTTGCGCCAGCTTGTGGGCGGAGGTGGTGGCAAACTCCCTGGCACTGACCCTGGGGCTCTGCCCCAACAGGGGGAATTGTCCCACCTGCGATAGGATACATTTCATAGAATCATAGAGTTGGAATAGACCACAAGGGCCATCGAGTCCAACCCCCTGCCAAGCAGGAAACACCATCAGAGCACTCCTGACATATGGTTGTCAAGCCTCTGCTTAAAGACCTCCAAAGAAGGAGACTCCACCACACTCCTTGCCAGCAAATTCCACTGTCGAACAGCTCTTACTGTCAGGAAATTCTTCCTAATGTTTAGGTGGAATCTTCTTTCTTGTGGTTTGGATCCATTGCTCCGTGTCCGCTTCTATGGAGCAGCAGAAAGCAACCTTTCTCCCTCCTCTATATGACATATTTTTATATATTTGAACATGGCTATCATAACACCCCTTAACCTCCTCTTCTCCAGGCTAAACATGCCCAGCTCCCTTAGCCGTTCCTCATAAGGCATCATTTCCAGGCCTTTGACCATTTTGGTTGCCCTCCTCTGGACACGTTCCAGTTTGTCAGTGTCCTTCTTGAACTGTGGTGCCCAGAACTGGACACAGTACTCCAGGTGAGGTCTGACCAGAGCAGAATACAGTGGCACTATTACTTCCCTTGATCTAGATGCTATACTCCTATTGATGCAGCCCAGAATTGCATTGGCTTTTTAGCTGCCGCATCACACTGTTGGCTCATGTCAAGTTTGTGGTCAACCAAGACTCCTAGATCCTTTTCACATGTACTGCTCTCAAGCCAGGTGTCCCCCATCTTGTATTTGTGCCTCTCATTTTTTTTGCCCAAGTGCAATACTTTACATTTCTCCCTGTTAAAGTTCATCTTGTTTGTTTTGGCCCATACGATAATCTTTATTGTCATTGTCCCATACAGAACAACGAAATTGAAAAAATCTACAGCAGACATTCAGAAACCCACAAGCCTGCTACCCCAACTATCCCAGCCTGGTTAGCCCCCATAATTAAATACAATATACAGTGGTACCTCGGGTTACAGACGCTTCAGGTTACATACGCTTCGGGTTACAGACTCCGCTAACCCAGAAATAGTACCTCAGGTTAAGAACTTTGCTTCAGGATGAGAACAGAGACTACTTTAAAGGTAAAGGGACCCCTGACCATTAGGTCCAGTCGTGGCTGACTCTGGGGTTGCGGTGCTCATCTCGCTTTATTGGCCGAGGGAGCCGGCGTACAGCTTCCGGGTCATGTGGCCAGCAGGACTAAGCCGCTTCTGGCAAACCAGAGCAGCGCACGGAAATGCCGTTAACTTCCCGCCGGAGTGGTACCTATTTATCTACTTGCACCTGAGGTACCACTATTATTATTATTATTATTATTATTATTATTATTATTATTATTATAGATGTCTCCAGGCTCACAGAGGCAAACATCTTGGTGCAAAGGAAACACAGTTTTATAAATGGTCTCTTATCTTGCACACGGAAAGGCTCCTTTCACTCTCTGCTTCCTCTCTCTTTCTTCCAGGGTCGTCGAATGACTCAGAAAGCAACGAAGGGTCCTTACCTGAGTTGGAAGAAGCAGAGGTTTCAGAACCAAGGACAGCTCAGACACAGGTGATTTGTTTGAGGCGAAGACAGCTAGATTTGTAGGAAGCAGAGATTGCAGACTCCTGAAAAACCTCTGGCTTCAGGGAGTTGTACGGGGCACATATCTTAATCCAGGGGTCAGCAACCTTTTTCAGCTGTGGGCCGGTCCACTGTCCCTCAGACCTTGTGGGGGGCCGGACTATATTTTGGAAAAAAAAAATGAACGAATTCCTATGCCCCACAAATAACCCAGAGATGCATTTTAAATAAAAGGACATATTCTACTCATATAAAAACATGCTGATTCCTGGAGCGTTCGCGGGCTGGATTGAGAAGGCGATTGGGCCGGATCCGGCCCCCAGGGCCTTAGGTTGCCTACCCCGTCTTAATCCTTCCCCCCTCAATGAGTGGGCTGAGCTTTCAGCAGTTCACCTAGAGATCTCAGCAGTAGATCTTTCCCTATACCTTCTGGCCACCTCTGGGCTAAAGGATGTTTCTTGAAGCTGTCTCAGCCTGGGGACTGTGCAGCAGCGAGGCTCCTCTGAGCATGTGCAAACTACGCTGCAATGAGGAAGCAACTAACGGCAGATCTGTTTCGTGAAAAGGGAATCGCCTAACGAGGGAGATGGGGAGATTTTTCTGGATGTTTGTGAGGCTTGTAAAACTGGAGCGCTGGTGAATTATAATGATGCGAACACATAAGTTGTATTGAACGCTGATTAAGTTGTATTGGAGGAAATACAATTTAAAATGCTGATTAATGATAATGGAAGATTAATGCCATTTGATTAATTAGGAGAATGGGTAAATGTCTAAGCAAGGATTGAACATGCACAGGCGGTGGAAATAGGAAATGGATGGGGAGGTATTAGAAATGAAGAAAAAGTATTTTACTGTGTGCCGGAAAGAAGGGAGGGAAAAGAAATATATTTAAAGGGGGTGTGTGGAAAGTCAGCTTTTAAATTAGTGTTAAATTTGAATTAATTCGTTTAAAATTTGGAAAACTAATGGAACTTAATTGGCAAAGTACACTGCAATGTGTTGACTTAAAGCCAGCCGCTGTAAACCATGTTTAGAACTGAAACCATGTTTACTGCTATGTAAACCATGTTTAGAACTGAAACCGTGTTTACTGCTATGTAAACCATGTTTAGAACTGAAACCATGTTTACTGCTATGTAAACCATGTTAAGAACTGAAACAGTGTTTACTGCTATGTAAACCACATTTAGAACTGAAACCAGGTTTACTGCTATGTAAACCATGTTAAGAACTGAAACCAGTGTTTACTGCTATGTAAACCACGTTTAGAACTGAAACCGTGTTTACTGCTATGTAAACCACGTTTAGAACTGAAACCAGGTTTACTGCTATGTAAACCATGTTTAGA